>JAJFZO010000718.1:0-600000 GCA_021397835.1 Moringa oleifera
ACAATCAAGGCTGTGTCAACATTCCCTCACCTTTTCAGGCGTAACGGCGGGGAAAACATAGACCTCACCCTCAAATGCGATGGTGAGCTCACTAGTTCGACTTGCTTGCACAGCAACACCTCTATGGCCATAGTTTAGTGAGCTCATTCCACCTTCTTCCACCTCGTTCATGGCCTCATCATAACCTCCGTTCACTTCCCCGTCTATCTGTACCGGTATCTGCACTACTCGGTTCTCTCTTTCACTGACTGGTCGCGCTTGCAGTGGCTGCGGGTTCATCATTTCCATTTCTTGAGCATCAAAACCTAAACAAACACAAAAACTATCTCTAAAAACTCAGCTCTCTCTCTAATATCTTTCCTCTCTAAATACGAACCCTAACTCTCCCTCTCTAGAAGCATCAATCATTCGCCCTCCAACAGTCTCCATAAAACCTTGTCCCAAACCATTATATCGTTCACCAAATGGTCGCGCTTGCAGTGGCTGCGGGTTCATCATTTCCATTTCTTGAGCATCAAAACCTAAACAAACACAAAAACTATCTCTAAAAACTCAGCTCTCTCTCTAATATCTTTCCTCTCTAAATACGAACCCTAACTCTCCCTCTCTAGAAGCATCAATCATTCGCCCTCCAACAGTCTCCATAAAACCTTGTCCCAAACCATTATATCGTTCACCAAATTCTTCAGTCTTCACTATAAGAATCCTTAAGCAAACTTTTCTCCTTTCCTCTCTCCAAACAGACTTCTATACAGAAACATGGTCATGGTTTCCAGGTCAATTCTCAAAAATTGCAGGTTTAAACCCTAATATAGGACAGTCTTATGCGTATAAATACACTGTCTATGTACAGAAAACACCATAAATGGTAAAAATAGTGATCTCTGTGCGTTTATTTTTTTTTCAAAATTTAAAACTGAAAGTATAAAATATGGAAATCGTGTTCTTTGTGTTTCCTAGAAGAAACTCCAGTGAGCTAATAAGGCAACAGAGAAGAAAAGTAACCTTTATATATATTTTTTAAAAATTTCGATTTTGAAGAGATGAAGGGCTGCCGTCTGATTGTAGGGACCACGTGAGGGGATCATCACGTGAAGAAAGGGCCTGTGTCAGGCGATGTGTGCGCTCACGTTACATCAGCTGTCGAAATCCCATCAAACGGTTGGCGGAGCATGGGGGCCTTTCTAACAACTAGAGAGAAAGGTAGGACGTTTTATTTTTGTTGATGAGTAAAATAAGCTTGGACTTAATCATTTAGACTTGACTATGGTTGGAATAGAGTTCATTTTAGGCTCGAAGTCTGGTTCAGAGTCAGAAAAATGAAATAATTGGACTCTGAATAGGAGGCATTGGTTTTGTTAAAATTTTGTTAAAAATCAGTTTTAGATTTTGTAATTTTTAATTTTAAAAAAATTTAAAAACATTTATCAAAAATGAAAATATATTTTAACTAAAATAATTAAATATTTAATTTATATTATAAAATAAAATTTATAAATTAATGATAACAATTAAATAAATAATAATACATTTAAATTTTTAATACTTATTTCAAAAACAGAAAGTGAACCAAACAATTAAAAACCGCTAGAACTGTAATTGACAAATGATATTCATTTAACATTCAACTTGAATCCGAAACTATAATGAAGCTGTTGATATCTGATTTCGTTGGAATCAATTTAAGTAAAAATTTGTAGGAGTAAAATTGTGATTAATATAAAACGAGAAAATTATTTTAAAAGAAAAATGAGCAGCAGCAGCTGCATCCATCAACAGTAGCAGCAGCCATCTTTGCAGCAAAAAGACCAAAAAAAAAAGTTATGCAAAATAAAGCTTGTGGGTTGCTTTCAAATGAGGAGCCACATCATCATATGTCTTCAGAAACTAGATTCTTATTTACACAAGAAAATTACCCAATAAAAAATCAAGATAGAAAATGGCTAGTATACTCAAAGAATACAAAATAAAATATATTGTTTTTATTGTAAGTTGTTTAAATCAATGCACAATAGATGTTTGTTAGCAAATAAATGTTTTAATTATTAAAGGTGTTTAAAGAAGAGGTATAAACAATATAAGAATAGTAATAAGCATAAGACTAATATAAATACTTGAATTGATTTACAAATTAGACTAAGAAAGAGTAGAACAACTGGTAAAGATTTACAAGAATAAATTTTGAAAGAAAAAACTCATTGGAAAAAGGTTCTTATTAGAATAATTGCTATAGTAAAGTATCTTACAAAGAATAATATGTCTTTCCATGAAACAAATGAGAAAATTTACGAAAAAAATAATAGTAATTATTTAGGTTTAATTAAAATAATTGTAGAATTTGATTTGATGATTGCAAGAACATATTTAATGTATTAAGAATGATGAAAATATATTATTACTAGTTTAATCTTAAAATTCAAAATGAATTGATTTTTAAGTTAATTACTAAAATTAAAATTGTAATTATTTTAAAAATTAAATATTTTTTTTATGACACTTGATTGTATTTCAGATATAAATCATTAAAAATAAATGATTTTGATTATACGATATATAGTATATCAGTTAGTGCAATAAAAATAGAATAATATATTTAAAATTTTTGAACGTGTATAATTCATCTGAATGTGGGTCTTTTAATGAATTACAATTTGTATTGATATCTCTTGATCTTAATATTCAAAATGTAAAAGGACAAGGTTATGGATTTAATAAAAAAAGGCAAACATCAAGGTGTGCAAAAAAGAGTACTTGAATTGAATCCTAGAGCATTGTACATGCCACGTGTTTCTCATTCTCTTGACCTTACTATTTGAGACATGACACACATTATATTAAAGTAATATTGGTTTTGAAGTTATTCTACACATATGTTCACTTTTAATAATTTTTAAAAATGATAAAAAATTTTATAAGATTATATATATTACTTAACTCTTGAATCATTGTCTAACACACATGCATATTGATGATGCCATAAAACAATTGAAGAGATTAATTTTTTTCTTTAATAGTTAGTGCTACAAATTTTGCATTAGAAATGGGCATTGAACCTTTTTTTTTTCTAAAAAATGACAAATTCAAATAAAAAATAATTTAATAAGAATACACATGAAGATAATACATAATTTATTGAAATTTTTTTTAGAGTTAATTATTTTATTTTATTGTTGTAGTCAATATTGCTCTTTCTATCACAAAAAGTGGATTTGAATAATTACAGGCATATGATATTATTTTTGTTTTCTTATTTAATTTAAATAAGTCTTTAGATGATAATAAATTAAAATAATGTTGTATTAATCTTTAAAATGCTTTAAAATATGATAGCTTTTTTTTTTATATTGATTTTACTGATTTATTTTTTGAACTAAAAGTGTTACAAGTAATGCTATCAATGAAAAAAAAAAACAACACTTGAAATCTTTTAGTTTACAAAATTTTTAAATTGGTACTCTGATGTTTCAATTGATTATAGAATATTATTGATTATATCTGTAACTTCTGTCAAAAGAAGTTTTTTTTAAAATTAAAATTATTAAAATCTTATTTATAATCAATTATGTAATAAAAAAAGGTAAATAAAGTAGCAATTTATATATTAAAATAAATCAATTATACAAATATTATTAATAAATTTAATTTTCAAATGATAAAAAAATTATTGTAAATAATTTTATTTTTATTAATACATAATTTATTGTTTATATATTATTATAAGTGTGAATAAAAAGACTTTATTTTTATTATCAGTCAACCTTCAAAAATATCAAGCCAATACTAGATCAAGAGATCAATCCAAAATAGTCCAACCCAAGAAGTACTGTCACTGGTCACCTCAGTGATTAGCCCAGATATCAGGTTTTGGCAACATCAACTACAATGAAGTAGTTATCATGATTTATTAAATAAAAAATATATAATAAATAAAAAATTATTATAAATATAATTTTATTTTATACATAATAAAATAAATAAATAAATTCTTTAATGAAAATTTTGTTGTAATAATTCATTTAGTGATCCTCAACATGCAACTAAATACATAAGTTAATTTTTTTATTTAATTATTTTATTTTATTTTAATTTAATTATCTGAAATAATGTGATATTTCAATTTTATATTTTCAATTAAATCATCTGGAGACACTATATAGATATTAAAATTAATTAAAAAAGAAATCATTTAAAATTCACCTGGTATTAAAAAATAAGTGAGACGTTTTGATTATTTTAATCAATATCTCAACAATATAAATAAAAAAACAATTGGGTAAAAGCAGCTAATCAAACAAATATTAATTTCTGCTAATCTTTTTACGCTTATAAATGCAGAGATCAATCGCGGCATTTTATCAAGATAAGCAACAGATAGATTACCATAGAGAGAGAAACAGAAAAGATGAACGTAGAAGAAGAAGTCCAGCGACTCAAGGAGGAAATCCAGAGACTCGGCAAGATCCAGCCGGATGGTTCCTACAAGGTAATGTTACATTTTTTCTCTGCTTCTTCTTCCTCTTCTCTCTCTCCATAGAAATGCTGAAACAAGTCTGTGGCTTCAAGTGCTTTGTACATCAGCATCTGATAGATTTTACTCATTGATCTGCGATTCAACTTATAGTAACATATCATTGGTAGATCTGTGATGAGATATTCACGATTACAATGAGATATCATATTTATTTTGTTAATTGATGGTTTTAAAACTGCGAAAATATAAGAGATTAATTTACAAGAGGTGAAAAAAATTGTTGCGGTCCAAGAGCTGACGCACTATGGTTTCGTTAAATTATACAAATCACTAAATTCGTTCAAGAAGTCTTTTGCTCAGTGAATATTTGTTTTTTAGCAAATTGCCTCACGACTAATTGTCCGGAAGCTGATCGTAAGGGTTCTAACTTATGAATTGAAAAATGTTGATGTAGATTTGTCTGTCATTGCTGCTCTAGGTTACCACGCCTTAGATTTGAGAACTTTCGAGCACCCGGTGGCCGAAACTTCTTTCGCTCATTCTGAAAACTGGAGATTCAAAACTACTGTAGTAATGGTACAGTATTGTGTGGTCTTAATCATACTGCCCAAATTATTTTAGAGGCAAGAAGAAAACTTGGACATGTTTGGCTATTTTTACATTATTCTACAGTTTTATTTCATAGATGAGGCTGGTTAATAGTTTGAATTTCAGTTATGGTCCTTCTTGACCTGCCACCAATTAGAAATCTAGGAAAACATCAAAATCATTGCAATTGCCTTCTAATTTTGCATTATTTGATGGGTGGCATATTTGCTTGATAGGATACAACTACTGCCTTTTCATGAAAGATTAGATGCAGAACTTATAGCCCTAGATATAGATACATATTTTGGGTTTCATAGTTGGACTACACAAGGGGGTAGCCCTCCCCATCACGGGATCTCAATCTACCTGTCTTTGAAAAAGATAAACTCATTTGAACACAAAAAATTAGCTACTTTGGCAGCTCTACATATCTATATACTCTAACCAACAAAAAGACTTGTAAGGTAGATGCCCAAGCCTGCTCCAGAACTACCAGCATCTAGTAAATGCCCAAGCTAGTATGTGTACCTGGACCTGCAAACTCATTTACCTTCTGATTTCACAAGTAACCTCTTGTCTTGGCCTATCTTGTTGACTAACTCCTTGGAAAAACACTATATAAACAAATTGAGAAGCAAGAAAAAACACCTTGATATGTAAATGATAGAAATGCATGAATATCACACCATTAACAGGTCAGGTATATAGGTTAAAAGTTTCAGAGATTTCATCTTTCATTACTCATTATCTGCAAATTATAGATACTTTTATATTCAAGAAAATTTTTGTTATTGAGGATGGTTGAGCTATATTTGAAGAATCAAGTGAACATCTTTTTTTTAATCAGGCACCTAAATCATGTTCTTGACCTAAAACTTATGTTTGAACTGTTTTGAAGTATGATGTAAGATTTGTCTCCTCTTTTGAAGGTTACATTTGGTGTGCTATTTCATGACGACCAATGTGCAAATATTTTTGAAGCATTGGTGGGAACGCTAAGAGCCGCAAAGAAGCGTAAAATTGTTACTTATGATGGTGAGCTGCTGCTCCAGGGGGTCCATGATAACGTGGAAATTACACTCAAGCCAACAGAAGCAGCAGCATCGACTACATAGTTATCCTATAAAGAAGATTTGCCCTTGGATCCTATAAAACTTACTCTTGCCCAGATCTCATCATTTTATTACTCATGTTATATGAACTGAACAACATTGAATGTTACTTCAGACCCTTATTTGTTTTCATTTACTTTATGTGGAAGCTCGAGGTCAAGGTTTGAACAGAGTCCTGATTAATTTACATGATCTAACAAAAATGAGGGAAGAGAAAAGCTACAGTGAGTCATGACTGACAAAACCAACTTATCTGAACTATCTGTGCCTTACAGACATCATAGATCTACATGTACTGTCCAGATTAGTTAGTTGAGTGGTCCTGACTAACCATATTTTTACTGTCAATTGACAGAAATAGTAGACTTGAGACTAATTGTCTAAGTTCAAGGGTGAATCTCAGCTAAATAACAAATTTGGATGCCAGGAAACTTCTTTCTGGGGTAAAGAACATTACAGCTACTTTATTTTGACAAGTCTGAACTGTCTGGCTCAAAAACAGAATGGCAATGCATAAAGGCACTCTGAGTGTTAGAACTGTTCCAATTTTGGGAGATTGCCACCAAATCTAGGGATTGCTCTACCTTTTCAAAACCTTCTTATAGAATCACTTTTCTATGGAAATTTTTATGTGAGGATTATCAACTTCCAAGAATCTACATTGTTTAATTGCTCATTTGATGATATTTTTTGAGTTGTACGCCTCACAGATGAGAGATATCAATTGTTGCGTACTTGTTGCAATGATAGTTGCATAATAAATAATTTTGTTGTTTACATTAATATTTTTGACCTTTAAATAATAAATTTTTGAAAATAAACAAAAAATGATCAGTTTTATTTTTCTCAAATTCTCTAGAATAACCCTTTTCTTTCCCATCTCCATTAGAAAGTCAAATTAGTGAAGACAGATGAAATCAGTGTCGTGAAACTTACGGTACTATTATTATAATATATAAAATTATCAAATACCTTCAAGGACAATATAATATTTTTAAAGTTTAAATTTTTAAAATTATTTTTTTATAATTATGATAATCATCAAATTTCCTTCGTTAGTATCCTGTAATAAATCATCCAAAAGTTTGAATTCAACAATTAATCCATGAAATTGAATAACCTCAAAGAAATATAAACCTTAAACCTAACATATAAATCCATGCTTACTAAAATTTTTTTAAGAGATCAAAATCGAAAAATTTAACTATGTAAAATCAAATAATTTGAATAGTAGGCACACAAGAAAGCAATTCAGAAGTCCCTGCATTCTACTGATAGAAAAGATAAGTCCTTTTGAGTGTAGAAACATACTTTAGCTGCAGTTAAAGATAAATGGTTAATGGCTCTTTGGCCACTGTTTAATTAACATGGAAAGATTTCTACACTTCATTGAGATGTTGTCATGCAATTTCATAATATAGAGTAAATTACACTTATCACCTTTGTGATTAATGATCTCACACATATCTCTTTATATTTAAAAGTGATCAGGAAAAACCCATCTATGTTTTATACAATTAGCAACAAAAATAATTATGTCATTAGTGATTTTCTTTAAAAATATATTTTATTTTCTTTCATTCTTAACAACCAAAGAAAAAGAAAAATTGGATCATTGTACATCCTTTTACAACCTGAAAGGCTCTTCAAATAAACAAAACTTCTTGAATCTTTGTGAATTCCACTCAAGACTCTTTAGAACAAAACATTCTTGAATCTTACATGAATCTCACCAGAAAAAAATTGTGTAGTATATTTTTTTCACGCTGTAAATCAAAGTAGAATGTTTTTTTTTTCTTATTCTTCTGGTTGTTAAGAGAGAGTAAAAAAAAAAAAAACGAAAGGAAAAAATTCATTCCCACATAAAATCACTCATGATGTGACCCCATTTTATTAGAAGTGCAACCCACATGAAATATGTACAAAATTGTTGAACCATAAAGATGATAAGTGTAATTTGTCTTACATAATATATCAAAGTTACATCCCGTGGCGCTTGTTTAATTGTTGTCAAAACCAGAATCACTAAACTATATGTAAAATATATTTGATCTTTAGTTAAAACAGTTGTTTTTCATGATCCAGATTACAAAATCATCCTTGAATAATTTTTAGGCTGTTTTACTCAAAAGATAGACCAAAGAATCCAACGTAATTATTTGTGGCTTCAAACTAGAAATATTCCAAAGTTGAAAACAAAATTGAGAAAACAACACATCATTTCTAAGTGAAGCTATGAAATAATCTCCCCTCTTTCTTCAACTCATGTTCATCTTCAAAATCTTAGTTATTTATCCCAATATTTATATTTTGTGCAACTCCCAAATTGGGATATATGAAACAAAATTACAATAATTAAAAATTTACATTTCAACATTTTTTCAATGTAGAGCTTTTGTTTTGTAGGAACCATTAATTTTAATGTTCATAATTTTTTATCCAAAAAATTATAATTATATTCTTATAAGGTGAATCATCGTTTTTTTTTCTTTATTCTTTCTATGTTTCTTACTTTCTTTTTAATACAAAATATGATGATTCAAGAGACATCTGTTGAATGAAAGAATTGTATTGATAAAATGTCAAAATGTATGCCTTTAATATATGCATTTTTTTAAGTTTCAATTTCAAAATTTGTAGAAAATATATGTTCCTCTAATATAATTAACCCCCAAAATTTTAGAAATCTCCCTTCCATGCTCATTATGGGAGAAACACTTGGGAGGGAATTGAGAGTGTATACAATCAAGCAAAGACCAGGGTAGAGATTTCTAGAAACATTTAAGGGAAAAGCAGTTCATACAAGTAAGAGTAGCTTCCCTCCCACTTCAGAAAAATTAGACTACAAGAAAGAGAGGATTCCTACAAGAAAAATGTTTTCACAATTCTAAGAGAAGTAGGAAAAAAAACTAACAGGAAAAAACAAAAATTTTCCAGCTCTTCAAAGAAAGTTAAATTCCTACTAAAAATCAAATGTTCGCCTAATTCTATACATGCCAAATAGTGAAAATACTAATCCTTATCCTTTAACAAAAATCGTCAGGCAGAGAAGCATGCGTTAGTTCAGTTAAATAAGTACTGGAACGCATGCCAGCACAGTAACATGAATAGAGATATGCTCAAACACCACAGTGATACACACCCATATATACTCACGTGCTCAAAGTACTTATCACAAAACTACATCTGGTTTTGCACAAAGACCTGAAAACTCAGATGCCTTTTGGCCGATAGAAATCTTAATGCGGTGTGCTTGAGGTTTTGGAAATCTGCTTCATAAGGAAATAGGAACCCTGCTAGGTAAACTATGTTCAGAAGCTCTGTTGTTAAGTAGAAAAATATTTGAATCCTGTGATCCTTGTATAGTGTTGACATTTCTTCTGTGATTCTTATATACCATAAGATTTCAAGATACAAACAAAAGATTGATGCTACGATGGTGCTTTGTTCTTCAGAAAAGAATACTACTTTTGAGTAAATGGGTAAGAGGTACTGATAATTTTCATCTCTGATGAACCTTTTATTTGACAGACAAAAATTGGACAGTTCATGATATATGACAGAAGTCTGTGAATCTGATAAAGACTGAAGTTTGTCTTATGGAGTGGAATAGATCATTCTGTTGATCCAACAAGCTACTCATGTCCCTGTTGTAAAACTCCACTGAAAATGCTTGAAGATCATTTAGAAGAACAGCATTTTAGTTTTTGCTAGAGAAAACATTCTCTGATCGTATACATTCTGCTCTTCTATGCTCATTTTGATTTCTTGACATCAGTATAATGAAGGCATTAAAGAGTAGATTCTTTCTATGCTATACATCAAACATCTGATAATATATCTCATATCAGATGGTTTCTGTTCTCTCATCAGCTACTAATTTTAATAGTTTTGTTGATTCACACAAATCTAATTGAACTTAGTTGGGCAAAATCAGGTATGTGTTACAATAGTTTCAGCAATAGTGACTGATAAAATGATCCTTCTACCCTTAACAGAAAAGATTTTAAGCAGTAAGACATTAATTGTTGTTTCTGTTGGTAAGATGTTATGCCACTTCCATGAATGGAGCTGAAGGTTGTCAGAAGGTCCACCCTCCAATCTTTTGAGAGAAATTGATCTCCATGACAACCTTCCATAATGAAATTTATAGGAATTGATTTATGCAAGGGAGGTAATCTTGTCTAGTAAAAGGTCAGATTGCTACAACAACAATCAGAAAGCAAACATCTACAAAGCACCTAAGGCAGACACTGAGCAGCAAAGAGGCATTAAGCTATTCCTATGAGGAGCTAACATGGAAATAAGTTAACGTTTTTGTATAGGCAATACTATGGTGTCTATGTGACCTAATGGTAATGAAGTCTAGTTTCATTAGTGATTTACAACGAGCAAAAACCAAGGTGATTTCGCAATTGTGAAATGAAAACACTTGCAAATATTTGCTTTGGCATATGTGCAATCTTCATCTGACATACCATTTTAACTTTGATTCCACTTTAAGCGTATTTGTTATCATCGGTAGGGTGTATTTGATGTAATGTACCAAGACTAAAACCTATGATATTGATCATCAAGGCTCCTTTTGTTTTGTTTTTTTGTTTTTGGGTTTTATTTTGACAAATATGTGATGGCTTTCTTTCAAGTGTGACACCTACCAAGCCAAAAGAAAAAAGGAATTTGAAAGGAAATGATTAGAAAAAAGAAAAGAAAAGAAACCAGCAAAAGAAAAAGAAACCAACTAATACAACCAAAGGCTGGTGCTACAGAAAATATGTGTATTACTGAAATCAAATAGCTTTTGTCAGAAGTACTATTTCGAGTCCTAGCATGTCATAACAAATTGCCAGGATTAGCATACAATACTTGACAAAATTGCACAGCAGCTAAATAACTAGACAAGGGGAGTTATTTGCTCCTTATGTGAAAGTTTAAGTTGAAGATCATTTCATCATGACTGTCCAGTAAGGATGAATGCTTGAAGAAGGCTTTGAGCTGCTTGGGTTTGATCAGGGGTCCCAGATATTACAATAATCCTGTGAGTTGTTCCTAGACGAGGTTCGTGCACTATGACCTTGGCACCAGAAATCTGATTAAAGAACATGAAAGGTTAAGCTAAAGTTGATTAAGATTGGATATCTCATGTAATGTTAAATGTTGGAGGCAACCATGGCATCTTAAGGCGGAAAAAAGGGGTAGCTTACAATTCAAATGAAATAAATAAAACTTATTCTAAAGAAAGAAAGGATGATAGATAAAGCAAAATCCAGGCTTGATCACCAAGCAGTGACATATTACAAGCTCTTCTCTCATCAACTTGACTAATCCAATCCCAAAGGCTTTCACCAAAGACCAGAATCTGTCCTAAATTTAGAAAGCAAAGTGTTTCTAATTGTTACATACAAAACACATCATGATCATGAAACAGGTATCTGCAACAATCTTTTATAAGATGGAGGGTTATGTCTTTGATTTCTTTGAGTTCATTTGTTGTCTGCTCAAATCTATTTGTTCTCTTTATGAACAATAGCTCCCTAAACACCTTCTTGCCCTTTGGTGCATGTGTAATGTTGAGGAATTCAGTTGGTTGTAAGGTTCTTGTCCATTTCCATTTTTATCACTGTTTTGTTTTTTGGCAGAACTATCAGCAGAAATGGTCAATCAAATCTAATCTTTATTATTATGTCTTTCAGGTATCCATGGCCAGCCATATTAAACTACTAACTTCATGATAAACAAGTTGAACAATTCTTCTCAAGACATTCTAATAAGCTGACTATGTCTAAATTTCACATACAGATTATATGTTACCTGTCTCAGACGATCCAGATTGCTACCATTCTCCCCATAAACGGAGTCAATAACATCCTCTGGAACTCTAATCTCCACAGTTGTATTTGTCACGATAGCAGACCTATTTCCACTTTAAAGACCAAATGAAAAAATCACAAACTGATATAAGTGCAACTGCCATGGTCATTTTTAGTTGCTTTATTTCATCCTTTGTCGTTAGTGCCATTCCACTTACTACCACATAATGCAATGTCATTTATCAAATATCCAGATTCGTGCATCAGATAAGCTTGGATGATGTTACGACAATAGTGAGTAATTAATCTCTGAGCATAGTGAACATTTCAAGCAAGGCATGATTATTATATTACTGCTTTGCTTGACAGCACAATGAGATTAGACATAAACCAAAAATACCAGAGTGGATGTAAACTTTGACTATACAATAGATCTGATATTACATGCATTACTAAAACACAATTTTCAGATTAGCTATTAACAATTTAAAAGGGGGGATGAAATCTTTGCCTAATATCATTTGGATGATCCTAATTAAATTTAGGGATAAATACCAAAAAAAAAAAACACTTCAGGTTCAGCGCTTTCACAATTCCCTCATTGTGGTGTAAAACATGACAAAAACTCCCCTGTTGTATGCTATGTTAGCTGTAAGAGGTACAGTCTTCTTCTTCCTCTTTGACCTCATGACTAACTACTTTTTTTTCTTCTTCTTCTTCTTCTTCTTCTTCGGTCCTCATGGAAACCCAAATTTAAAACTCAAATCAGAAAAAAAAACACTGCATTCCTCATGAAAATCCAAATAAAAATAATAATAGTGAGGAATGGATAGAAAATAATGTTTTTCAAAGTGTGAAATATTTAAATCAGTTGAATGGGTAAAGCAATAAAGAGAATGAGGACAAGTAGCGAGAAAGGGGGAGAGAGTAGAGCAAGAAAGAGAGAAGTAGAATGAGTGCATGGGAATCTAAGAGAAGGAAGCAAAGGGATGTGTGGGAGGGAAAGAATGTAAGAGAGAGATAGATGAGGTGGAAAGAGAGAAAGTACGAAGGGGAGAGAGAGAGAGAGAGAGAGAGGGAAAGAGAGAAAGTTAACATGACACTCCCTATTGCAATCAGAGCATACCACAAGGGGATTTGCCACATTTCAAACCATAATGGGAAATTGTGAAAATGCTAAACTATAAGAGTTTTTGTATTTTATCCCTTAAGTTTACATTAGAAACCTAGCATTCCTCTAACCAGAATATAGTTGGGAGGCAGACCTTACAACTCACCAAGACAAATGGGTATCTTTTCAGTAGTTAAATAGGTTCATACAGTCTTACTCATATAATCATGATACCAATAAAGTATATAGTTTTATTTGAGATCAATTCATAGAGGTGTTGTTCCATGTATTTAAATAACCATAGAGATACCAACCTGCCAAGTTCTAGGCCACCTTTAAGAGCGGCCAATCCTCTGCCAACATCGGTGATGCTCCTTGAATTTACTCCCTGTACTGTCTGCGGTCAAACCCATCCATAGGCAACCAGAGAAAAACAATTGAGAAGCTGAAATTTTCATGTCTGCACCTGTGTATTACTGTGTCCGTGAAGAGGGGGGGGGGGGGGGGGGGGGTGTGTGCTTGCATGTGTATGTTTAACAGAAAGAAAGAGACTTCACCTGCGATGTCCATGAACTTGGTGATGGTGGACGATCTAAACTGTGGGAAAGTCCCAGATGATCCATACCCCGGCTCAAAGTAGAATGTCTACTAAGACTATGAGACAGACCAACTGATGAACACGATAAAATAGGGGCAGGATCCCTCAATCTTCCATAGGGACTCACCTCAGTTAATACAGAGGAGCTGCTCTTCTTTCCAGCATTGTTCATCATGCTGGAGAAAAGGTTATCTCGCAGTCTGCCAGTAACATGATACATAGCATCTTTCACATTTGGAAGCTCTCCTGAAATCTTTTAAGCAAACAAAAGATTAACTCTCTATCTGCTGTTGGCAAAGCAAGATTTAACCCCACCTTGGAATCAAACTCATGCATCTACTGGGGAACTCAGGGGCAGACAAGTCATATGTAACATATACCACTGGAAAGTAAATGTTTGTTCAAACTTCCTTGAGACATTTTCTTAAAAGCCAAGAAAACATGGGACCATAGAGATGCAAAATTATGGTATGTTTCACAATTTATAAGCTGACAAGATCACAGGGATACAGATTTGATTGCCTTCATTGATATAATTGTTACACATACCAGCTATCTGGAATCATAATGGTATGATAATTGTAACCATACTACCTTAGCCTTGAACTTTTGGAGATCAGTGCAGCCAAACACAAAAACCAACATCCCTGGCTAGCTCTGACAATCAACTTTTGCATCTCAGAATTGGCTTATAAGTTTTTGCAACTTAGCATTCTAGTTTGTGTGGCAGGTGTCCTTGACATGTCAAGTCAACAACATTCCTGGACTGCCTTACAAAACCTGGCAAAACTGGTAAGTTGGACAAACCAACAATTGCTATTACATTACTAGTATGATGTTGTCTCACAACATGATTCTTTCTCACACTTTAAAGCTTCGAATGACAGTAGACCTCAAGCTTCATTATGGATCCTTCAACTTCCATATGCAAAGCCAACCATATTTATTTAAGCAGAATCTTACTTCTATAAAATTTCATTTATCATTTCTAACAATTCAATTCACCTATGCAACATATTATATCTTATGCTGGTCTCTCATCCTTCCTTAGCTAATCATTCTTCACTTAGTTCCAACTAATCCTCATAGTTACCACATTCAATAAGACTCGAGCTTTTAGTTTTTCATCAAATTGATACCTATAATTGAACAACATAGCATAAATCAGTAAACGAATTAAATTTGGCCTCCTGATTGTCCTTTAATTTTCCACTCAACTTTAGAACTTCCACAACTCCGTCATTCTAATGCCTTTCCCACCTATTCTAAAAGGACTCTGTTACACTAATTTTCTTTTCCTACTGAAACAGGGATCTTTTGAGACCCAAACCAGAGTAACTCCTGCAGTCCCACACACCTAACAATCAAACAGACCAAGTAATGAAAAACATGTGTAAGCTTAGTGACTCTGATTCTATGAGGGAAAAGTAGTTTAGATGATAAAGCTTTCTCCTCAAATTCGTTAATAAAATTAATTAGCTAACTTCAGATAACAGACTTTTTATATTCAGCACTTCCTTTATCTATATTTCTACTTTTCTTCATCCTAGTTGCCTCCCTCCTCCATATCTCCCATCTTCTCTCCACGAAGTAGGTCCAATGAAACATGCAATAACAGAAGCAGAGAAAATCTGCAAAATATAGGAATATTAAAAGTGTAAAAGAAAAGGGAAATCAAAAACAAGAGGAAAACTACATCTACATATGGTAAAAGTGGAAAATCATCCACAGTGTAACTCCATAATAAGCAAAATATTCCACATCTTATCAGTTTCTATACAAGAATCATGACATACTCCAAACTCCTCTAAAGCCAAGATATTTGAGCAACCCCCAGCAGTGATTATTACATTTGCACTCATCCTTTAGATCTCTTCTAGTCCCAGAAGTTACGCCAAGTGAGCCTCAAGGCAATGCAACCATTGCCAACTACCTGGATTCCCCAGAGGAAAAACACTCTAATCCTTTTACCTACTCTCCCATGATTACCATCCATCATTCTAATTCATATGACCCCCGTTTTACACATCAAATGTGCCCTAATTTCTGTCTACAAATCCATTTCACGTATCTTTTTCTAGTCTCTAGGATACCATTGGTGTCATACATTGACCTGACCTTACAGAACTTTTATGACAAAACACATGTTGATAATAGAGATAGTTCATTATCTTGCTTAATCGACTTAAACTCACAAACACTAATTTCATACTGAAAAATAATCTGGAGCACAACGTTCAAGGATTAACAGATTGCCACTTCGTCTGGACCATAAAGGAAAGAAAAAATAGCTCAGTATGCATGCAAAAATGAAATGAGACAGAGCAAAAATGATTTGTATATTTTACAATATAAAAGCATCATACTGTTCCAGAGTCAAATCCACTAATTTATGAACTATAATACACACTTTCAAAATAATTTACTTCCAAATAACTCTTTGCTTAAAATAGTTTACCTGTACTACTTGGTCGGTCTCTTGTACACACTTTGGGAGCTGGTCACCCCCTATTATTCGTATGCCAGCCCCAGTTGTCTTCCTCATTCCTGAAATTATTGCACCTCCTTTACCCAACAAGCAACCAACTTGGTTTGATGGAACAGCAAGCCGTGCATTAATCAGTGCCCCCTTACTTGAGAAAGAATCTAGGCCCTTTTCAGCAGCAACCTCTAAAGACCTAGAGAAGACAAGGACCACAGCCTTCTGTGCGGGTGAATACCGTGATTCAGGGTTCTACATCAGATTAAACAAATTTTGCGAAGTATATTAAAAAGATTTACATAAACTAAACAAATGAAATCTCAAAAGATAAAACATAAAAGAAAACATCGCCAAAATTTTTTTAATAGAAAAAAAAATACTACTTGACCAACCTCCGATGCGGTAATAGTTATCAAACGTTCGTCACAATCAGCTAGTGTAGCTCCAACGCTTACAGAAGTACCTGTCTCACTCTGCAGAGCCCTGATAATACTACCTGCCTTCCCAATAATACCCCCAACCCTATCATTCAAACAAAGAATTTTGAAAACCACCTCCTGCTCCAATGTTTTCGTATCAGGAATGGTAACCCTTTCTGACTCTAAGGACAGAGAATTAACTGCTGAAGCATAACTTAAAGAGGTGCTTGGCTTGCCATGCAGCACCGGATCACAATGTGAAAGAAGATCTAAATGTAGTTGAGGAAGTGTCTCTAGTTGAACCATCTCCATAGGTCTGTGCAAAGCATCTTGAGAAACCATGTCGATAGGTCTGCGCAAAGCATCTTGAGAAACCATGTCGAAAGGCCTCCGCAAAGCATCTTGAGAAACCATGTCAAAGGGCCTCTGCAACGCATCATGTGGAACTATATCCACATGCCTGCGCAGAGAATCTTGGGGAAGTACCTCCACAGGCCTGCGTAAAGCATTCTGGAGAACTACCTCGATAGGCCTGCCCAAAGCATCTCGAGGAACTACGTCAACAGGTCTTGCCAAAGTCTCTCGCACAACTGTATCAATAGGTCTGCACAAACGATCTTGGGGAACTACCTCCAAAGGTCTGTGCAAATTCTCTTCAAAAACAGTCTCAAGAGGCTTGCTTCCTACCATCCTTGTCCTGTCAGTTGGTTGACAGTCTTGAAGGCGACGAGAGACAGCTACAAGTGCTTTCTTTACAGCAAAAACATCTCCTTCAAGCTGCACCATAGTAAACCATGATTACAAAGAAACAACAAAAGTTTTCTACCAAAGTACAATAAACTGAAGCATGCACCAAAACCTCCATTTCGAGCTCGATATTTAACATCCACTTCAGCACTTCAAAACCAAAACTCTCCTCAATCATTTCCTCCTCAATTGAACATCATGGTCTCATATTTGGAGACCACTAAAAGTAGCTGAAAGATCAGAGTGGTGATTCACCTCTCACTCATCAGTTTATCAAATCAAAATTTGGAGATATGAATGTTTAATTATCCATTTCAGAAGGGCTTGGAGGAGGCACCCAGAAGTAGTTACCCTACGTAAGGGCGTCCATAATAGCTCTTACCAGGGAGCTAGCTAGGAATCCCCAGATGATCCAAGCCCCCTCAAGGGGCCCTAAGAATCACCAAGGCTCCAGTAGCAACCCCTACATGTGTAGGACTCATGGATTATACCTCGGCACAGCATGATCTCCAGGCAGATTGAGATCCAAGAGTACCAGGCCTTTTTCACTTTAACCACCAGGCTGCAACACTTCAATGGTCGTCAGTTGTCCTAATACTATTCCTTTCTCATACACCATGCAATAAACCTAGTTAGCACATGAATTTTGCTCATTGTTTTGGTCTCCCTCCCTCTCTCTCCCTTTCTGCCCAAATTAGGAGCCAGTCCCAGTAAAAATCTACAATTCTTTACTCACAATTGAAAGTTGATGCCATCCATTCAGAACTTATAAACAGTAACATAAACATAAAGAATTAAATGCAGTGTAACAAGCTGGTATCTCACAGGAGAACCTCAAAAAAATTCAGCAGAAAGCATTCTTCTGTTTACGTGCCAGATACCCGCAAGTAGTTACCCAAAAAGCAATAAATTATAACAGTTGAAAATTCATACTACTATTATCCCAACACACCTTAAATCAACAGTCCCCGTAACCCATACTCTGCTAAGATACCAGAAAAAAAAAACGAAAAAATAAAAACCGAAGGTTCCTGGCATAAGTTTAATAATTTAGCAGACGAAAAATTGAACTTCAATACAAGAACAAAATGCAAGTATTCTATACAAAAAGGATGGTTCACAACTTCAAGGCCCCAAAAACAGAAGCATTCTTATCAGCCTAAGTCTTATCACATTTAAAATAAATAGCCATTCACATAACATTTGATCTGACATGCCCACCACAAGCACAAGTCTTTAGATGCAAAATCCTTTTTTTATCAAAAACCCCAACAAACAAACCAACCTTAAAGTCTTTCTCCAAATAACCAAAGCCAAACCCAGCAAACTCGTATGTAAAGCAGCCGAGGACCTACCTTTCAAATGCAGAAACTCTGACTTTTGCTTCCAGGTAAATAGTTTATTATATTACAAAAGGAAAATCTCACCAGTAAAACTAATGTACAGTACTTTAAATCTGAACCCAATTCCAAACACAAAACCTTAGAACCAATAACCTTAAATACTGATAGGAAAATCAATTTAACAAAAGCCTTACCTCCACCATTTCTTCATTGGGAGCTGCACAGGCCGGTAACTTCTCGGTTAAAACCCTAATCTTGCATCCACTCTCCTTCCTTATCTTCTCCACCACCTTTCCTCCCTTGCCTATCACTGAGCCCGCCTGGCTCGTCTCTGCTAACAACCTGCACGACACGACCCCCATTCCCACCCCAAGGCCAACCTCACCACTCTCGGCCGCCACCTCCAGAATCCTCTCGAAAACCTTAATCAACGCCTCCTGCGCCTTGGAAATATCAACCTCCTCCTCCGTCTCCGCTGGCTGCTTGCCATTATCATCTTCATCATCGCCGCTAGGGGTTTCGCCGCATGTTTCGAGACGGAACTTCGATGTTAAAGCATTCTGGGCAATGACAGTGATGACCCTGTCGGGGGACTCCGGAAGAGCCTCCTCCACCCGGATTTTCGCCCCGGTCGACTGCTGCAGCTGTTTGATCACGTTTCCGGATTTGCCGATCACTCCGCCGATGCGCGACGCATGGCAGAGCAAGCGGAAAGAGACGTGCCCGGGGGGCACCGGCAAGGGCTGTAGCTGCGGCTTGGCCCGTTTGGAAGGTCCATTGGCGACATAGGGGTTCTGGTCAGGCATTCTTGTTGAAGCATAGAGTAAGAAGGCTCGCTTGGCTGGTGGAATGAGAAAGTTACTTCCCATGGACCTTAAAGTCAAGTCTCTCTCCCTCCCCCACTCTCTCTGTCTCTCTCTCGCACAACCCAGTTTCCCTCTCTATATAAACTTACAAATCAGTTTGTGGAAACTGATGTTGTCGACTTGTAGTCTTCTTGTCTTCTCCTGCACAATTTAGGACGAATTATTTATTCCTTACTTTTTCTCTCTTCTAAGAAGTTGCAGGGAAGTAAAAAATCGAGACGGAGACAGGGAGAAGCGCGTGGGGTCCGTGGTGTAACAGAGGGTAAATATGTAAATTAATTAATCACAAGTTAAGTCTTATTTAAATAATCGAATCAGTCTTCCATGCAAAATAACTCTTTTCATTTAAATTAAGTTATATTAATCTATCTAATTAATCGCGGTAACAAATATTAATGTAAATATAATTAATTTAGCTCTGTAAAATTACTTTCAAAAAATAAAACTATTTAATAATAATTGAAAATTGAATAAAATTTTAAAATATTCATGTATATGTACAATTTAATTTTGGATTTTAATATTAAGATAATTATTCATCTCTAATCATTATTGATTATTATTAACCTATGATTAATTATGATGGTGTACATACAATTAGATTAAGTATTTATAGAATATGGACTAAAAGATTAACTATGTTTTATATAAAAATAATTTATTTTTTTAAAATTATGTCATACTATAAATACAATTTAACATATTTATTATTTCTTATGATATTAATAATTATTGTAACTTATTTTATCAAATAAATTATGTACATCATATGTTGTAACAAAATTTATATATATATATATATATATATATGGTATTAATGTTAACAGATTAGTATCTCTAATTTTTTAATAAAAATAAAAAATTACAATTTGTTACATTAATATTTAAAAAATAAAAAATAAATAATAAATTTAAATATTTATTTTATTAAATTATTATGCATTATTATAAAATGTTTATTTGATATTTACTTGTTTAAAATGATTAGTTACATATCTTTGGTAAGTCGGAGACTAATGGAGAATTTGATTTAGGGAGTTGAGATCAAGGCCGTTCGATATAGGAGGGAATCTAGTAATCTTAATCAGGCGGTGTAGATTTTAGTCAAATGTATGTTCCAAGGATGTGAAAGGGACCCACGAATGATATGTTTATCTATTGTAATTTCATCCTTTTGTTTTAGCAGATGCCGGAACATAATGATAATACATAGAGGCACGGTTGCCCTTTTTGGGCTATTAGCACCATTTGTACACGATGACACCATGGATTTAGGATAAATTTTTTTGTTTCACTTGAGTTCAATTAAAATTTAATAATATTATAATATAAAATAATTTAACAAAATTAATTTTTAATCGTTTATTAGTATAAAATATACACTAATTATTAATAAAAATTTATATTAAAGGTTGTTTATAATTATTGACGAATTAAAAGACCATCAAAAAAATTATGTGTATATACTAACGGACATAACAGTTCATTAATGAAACCATACAAATAAACTTTTATTCATAATAAAAATTTTATAGATATGCAAACGCGTAAAAATGTTTATCGGTAAAAACTTTATACATATAATGACAAACAAAAGAATTTGTCATATAGTGACGAATAGAAAAAATCTGTCAATAAAATATTTTCATATAATAGCAGACAAAAAAACTATCATCGAACACTTTTTGTATATACTAACAAATATAAAAATTATCAATAAAAGTTTATAGCGATGAAACTTATATGATAGTTAAAACGTCCATTGATGTATGTATTTGTTTGTTAGTATACGCCATTTTATCTTATATTGACAATTTTTAACTTTTTAGTAATAGTTTTTAATCTATCAATAAATAATAGTTTTTGCAAGCAAAAAATATATCATGTTGGCATGCCAATTGATATACTCTTTGAAATTTTTAGGAAAATAAAATATATATTCATCTACTTCCATATAGTCTAAAGGAAAAATAAAACAATGATGAAAATTTAGGTGAAATATGCCTTTATTACGTTAGAGCTTCAAGGCATTGCATCAAACTTGCAGGCATTTTTTGAAAAGGAAATGCAAAAATTTATAGATGCAAAGTTGCACATTATAAGCCATGAAGTGCTCAAATTAAGATGACATCTCTGACATCGATATCATATCTAAGCAATCGTCTCCCGATTTGTCAGAAATCTCAAATTTCAATGCTAGCTCCTTTTTATGATGGGAGTAACACCAAAATCTCTCTTATCCATTATCAAGAAATACAATAACTTTTATCAAGAAAATATTCTCCGAAGCCAATTATAATTGAAGTTCATAGCTTTTCAAGTTTAAAAATGCTAACCTTATACCTCTATTTAGATTTCTGTTTAAAAAACCAATAATCTATCTCAAATGACCTTAGTTGAATCTATCTGGCCTATTATAGTTGATTATTTTTCTAATGTAAGCAAGATTAGATGTAGAGGTAATTGTTATGTATTTGAAAATCTTGATGAGCACTAAATTGAAAACCAATGAAAAAAAAAAAGGTCAAAAAAGTAGAAGGTGACAAAGGAGATCATGATACACATAAAAAGGGACTAACGATCAGTAAGAAGTTGAAGCACATCAAATAAGTGTCTGAAAAGGATGCCTGTGAGTTCTTGAAACTTATTAAGTGAATGAATATAAAATTATTGAGCAACTAAGTCCCATGTTTGCTCATATTTCATTGCTCTCGATTTTTTTGAACTTTGAACCATATCGTTAAGCTTTATTGAAAATATTGAATCAACTTATATTTGCCATGACATTTCAACTGAAAAACTTCAACGACATAGGATGAATTATGAAAAGTATCGAATATTTTTTATTATTTTAATTCACTAATGATGAAATCTCACCATAAAAAAAATGGGCATACTAAGGCTTTTAACATTTCTGTAAATTGAAAAGATCATATTGAAGGAAGGATGCTCATTAGCGACAATTCATGCCTCAATGTGATGTCAAAACCCTAATTTTTCTCTTTTTTCTCTCTATTGCATGACTCTCTCGTTCTAACCTTCAACTAGCAAAGCTTAAAATCTCTTCAAATCCTCAATTAGATCTTTCTATCTTTTTCTTTAACTAGTTTTTTTTTTTTTGATTTATCAGTTGATTCTGCATATTTATCTTTCTAAAACACATACACACACTCTCTCTTTCCAAATGAGTTTTCTTGTAATGTTTAGATGAAAACATTTATGAATAGGCATACCCTTTAAATGATGTTAAAAAATAGATCAAGATTTTAAATAATTTTTACTTTAAATTTTTTTTAAAAATATATCATATACTATAATAATACTAAAATATTAATAATATTGTTAACCGTTTATTTATTTGTACTTAATAAATAAAATTTTAACAAAGAAATATTCAATTATTTCTTGTGCAGTTTTAGCTTAGAGACTAATAAAACTAGAACAAATTAGTTAACTTGTAATATAACAAATGTACGTTCAATCTTTTTTTCCGTTAAAACATAGATACTAAAAACAGGATAGTCTATGATGGTGAACTGCCTATGACAATTATATTGTTTATGTAAGTTGCAAAATACATCAAAACCCTTCCAACATTTTGGTCAACTTTGTTTTCTTCTTTAAAGGGCTAATTCAATAGTCTTCATGATATTCTATCCAACCAGAAGTCATCTCAAGACCTGGACTTACAGAAACAATAAGTTTTGAATCGTCAAAGTCAGCTCAAGACCTAGCAAAGCTAACAGACCAAGTCATTATTCAAGATTATTTCAGTCTCTGTTCCATTGATAATTTCCAAGCTAGCTTCCACTTTGTATTTCTGCAAAACCCAAGTCTTCCTCCTGTTACTGTTTCTCTAGTAATCTACAGGAGACTTAATTAAGCACAAGTTGCAGGATGAAGGGAACCCTAGAAGTGCTGTTATGTGCTTGGTTTGTTGTTTGTGGGACTTGTTTGGGAGCAAACATTCTGGTGAAGAAGAACAGCTTGAGTGTGACTTCTCCGAAGTCGATTAGAGGAGGGTATGAATGTGCAATTGCAGATTTTGGAGTTCCTGAGCATGGAGGAGCCCTGGTTGGTACTGTTGTTTATCTGAAATCCAACAGGAAGGCCTGCAAAAGCTTCAGTGAATTTGATATCTCATCTGAATTCAGGCCTGGAGGATTGCGCACCTTCGTCCTCGTTGATCGAGGAGGTAAGTTTTTATGATGACATGGTTGGTCTCTATTAATCATCATCTTATGCTTCCTCCAGTACTGACTGCTCCTGAATCTGCTGATCTGGTAGATTGTTACTTCGCTTTGAAGACATGGCATGTTCAGGCAAGTGGAGCGGCTGCTGTTCTTATTGCCGATGACATAACTGAACCACTGACAAACATAAACCTCCCAGATAATGGGAACTATCTGAAGAACATCACAATCCCCTCAGCTCTTATTACAAAATCATTAGGGGCTTTAATCAAGAAGGCATTATCCAATGGAGAGATGGTCAATTTGACTCTTGATTTCACGGAGGCGCTTCCAGGCTCTCCTGTTAAGTACGAGCTATGGACAAGTGGAATTTATCAGTGTGGACCGAACTGTGATGCCCTAATTGAGTTTCTGAAGAGCTTCAAAGCAGTTGCTCAGATGCTTGAGCAGAAGGGCTACACTCAGTTCACCCCTCACTACACAACTTGGTATTGTCCACCAGCATTTGTCAGGTCCAGACAGTGCAGGTCTCAGTGCATCAGCCATGGCAGATACTGTGTTCCCACTCCTGAGATGGAGGAGCTTAACAGATGGTATGAAGGGAAGGATGTTATGGTTGGGAATCTACGCCAAGCTTGTGTTTTCCAAGTCGCAAAGGAAAGCAGACAGCCATGGCTTTGGTGGGACTATGTCACTGAGTCTGCAACTCGCTGCCCAATGGAAGAGAAGAAGTACAAAAAAGGCAGTGTAGATCAAGTCATCCAATCTCTGGATGAGTGAAATTTTCCAACAAAAATAAACTTTTTATGTTTCAGTTCAGATTCTGAGACTGATTAATTAACAAAAGGGATCATTCATGACAACTTATAGGTATAGATATGAAGAAGATAGATGAATGTATTGGAGACCCAGAGGCTGACATGGAGAACCCAGTTCTTCAAGCTGAACAAAATGCACAGGTTATTGGCTTTTGTATGAAACTAAGTCGGTGATATTATGAAAACCCTGTCTGACTTCCTAATGTCTGACTATTGGTTCCAGAATGGCAAAAGATGGGCTGGTGATACTACATTGATGACAACTCTTGTTGTAAACAACACACAGTATAGAGGTTTAATTCAAGCAGAATTCATCACTTTTTTTTTTTTTTTTGTTGGGTTGGGTTGGGGGGGGGGGGGGGGGGGGGGGGGGGTATGTAATTGTGTGGATGGGCTTGTCTAATATGAAAGTTTTTTCTTTTTTCCAGGGAAGTTGGAAACAGGAGCAGTTCTCCAGGCTATTTGTTCAAGTCTTCTTCAGGAAATTGCGGGACCAGAGATATGTTCTCAGACTGTGATGTAATTGAATTAAGATCCTTTGCTTTGCTTGAATTGATGTTGAGATTTTGGCGAGGAGATAAAAGAATATTTTCATGAATTTATTGTATTAATATAAAAAATTATAAATAATTTATTTTAGCAAATTGTTACCTTAACATTTCTTAAAAAATCTTGATCTATTCAACTGAATACAGCTTGATCTTCTGTCTGAATCAATGAGGTCGACAATGCACCATCTGCATGATCTCAGGGTGACTGTACTTTCACCGCTTTTTTATACTGTGGTTGTCTCACATATTTATTTAATTTTATATATTTTAAATTCATAAATTCTATATCAGTTTACAATCATTTTATCAAATAAATTATTTTTCTTACTTTTATATTTACGTTATTTTTGTTTTTAACTGAAAGATTAGGGCCTCTCTCCAATCAAAATCAAATGCAGAAAGATTGTGAACCTCTCTGCAAAAGAATGGTTCATATCTCTCATATGTAGTTTAATGGTATCAGGTAAAGAACGTGTGAGCAAATTCTACTGCAGAAATAAGCTCATATATTAAAGAATCTACTTTCAGATCAATTAATCACTTTCAGGAACCAAGCTTTATGGCTTCCAGAGAGTATCATGTCATGATGTTCCCATGGTTGGCATTTGGCCACATGATACCATTTCTTGAGTTCTCCAAGAAATTAGCAGCAAAGGGTATCAGGGTATCTTTTATTACCACCCGAAGAAATATACAGAGGCTGCCTCCGATCCCTCCAGCTGTAGCAGACAAAATAAACTTGGTGGAGATACCGCTGCCTTCTGTTGAAGGCTTGCCGGAAAATTGTGAGGCCACCATGGACGTTCAGCCGGACCAGATGGGGTACCTGAAGAAGGCCTGTGATAGTTTACAGGCCCAGTTTGAGAAGGTTGTCTGTGAGGATTTACCAGACCTGATTCTGTTTGATTTTGTCCTCTGCTGGGTTCCAGAAACTGCTGAAAAATTTGGTGTGGTTTCTGGGTTTCTCAGTGCATACTCAGCTGCTACACTTGCATTCACAGGGCCACCGAGTGAGCTGAAGGCCTGTAGCAGGAGAACTAAGCCGGAGGATCTCACAGTTCCACCAGATTGGTTCCCTTTTCCTTCTCTTGTTGCTTACAGGCCTGATCTTGCAGCAATAGTACACAGAAACTTAAATTTTCAGGACATTTCTGGCATGTCAAGTGGTCATCGGCTTGCTAAAGCTCTGGAAGGCTGTGACTTTGTGGCTGTACGAAGCTGTAATGAGTTTGAAGGAGAATATCTGAAGCTCCTTGAAGATTTGTACCAGAAACCTGTTTTACCAGTTGGTGTACTGCCACCAAAATTTCCAGACAACAAAGCTCATGACTGCAAGGATTCATCCTGGATTAGTATTTTCAAATGGCTGGACAAACAAGAGCAGAAATCAGTGATTTTCGTGGGGTTTGGGAGTGAATACAACATGCCAATGGAACAAGTCCATGAATTGGCACACGGGATCGAGCTATCTAACCTGCCCTTCATCTGGATTCTCAAGAAGCCAGAGGGACTAGATAGCTTGAATGTATTGCCTTCTGCGTTTTTAGCTAGAACCTCCAACAGAGGGCTGGTTTATTTCGGTTGGGCACCACAAACGCAAGTTCTGGCTCATCCTGCCATTGGAGGGTGCCTGTTTCATTCAGGATGGGGTTCCATCATTGAGTCACTTGCTTTCGGGCATTCCCAGATCCTCATGCCAATGGTACTGGACCAGGGTTTAAATGCAAAGCTACTGGTTGAGAAGGGAATAGGTTTTGAGGTGCAAAGAAATGAGGATGGATCTTTCAACCAAGAAGGTGTAGCAGAATCCATGAGGTTGGTCATGGTAGCGCCTGAGGGAGAGGCATTGCGACGTAAAGCAGCACAATTCCAGAAAACTTTTGGTAATCAGACTCTACATGATGATTACCTAAGCAAGTTCATTGATTATTTGATCAGCTTCAAGAAAAGGAGAGAACAGGGGAGCTGAAAAACTCCTAAGGATGTCTGAATCTCATAAATTCGGGCTTTCATGCATGACTTATAAGATATAAACATAACTAGAAAGAAGAAAAGAAAAAGTAATGATTTTAATAATACTGCCAATACTTTTCATTTCAAGGCATCAGATTTACATGCAATCAGAAACCAACCCAAGCCTTGCCTGGTGCTCACATAAATGGACTGTTGATAGCACATGAAATTTTATTCTGTAAAAGACTACACATGTCATGAAGAGGATCATTCTTTCTACATGCGAGACCAAGAATGTCAAAACACAAACAAGAGTCGAGGTGAAGACATTCAATGTCTCTTTGTTTCCAGGGCACTGTATTTCAGGATTCTTTTCAGTTTCTGGGATAAGTAAAACACAGCTAACTAGAGACGGAAAATTTTACAATGCAAGTCTTGGAGCAAAAAACAGAATTATTTAATCTTCAGTTCGGAAAATCAGTGCAGCATCAAACTTCATACCCAGGATTTACTTTCTGTTGAACATCTCTATAACTCTCCAACTCTTTCACATCCTCCAAACTCCCAAGAAATAAGGGCAGTCTCTGGTGCAACTTGACTGGCTGAAGAGAAAGAATTCTACTTTTACCATCAGAACCTCTTCCCCCAGCTTGCTCCACAAGAAAGCTAAGAGGATTGGCCTCGTACACCAGACGAAGATGATCTCTAGGATTCATTGCTACTCCACCATACAACAACGTACGATGAAAATCTGCAACCAAAGAACATATGTAACGTGCAGAATATTTCTTCGGGTACGTGCCTCTGCCTTGTCTCACAGTGTCAATGTACTTTCTTAGACCTTCAGGCCAATCAAAATACCGTGCATCATTTACTGAATAGATTTGCCCTGAAACAATAAGCAGCTATCAAATTTGGACCCAAAGCAACCAATAATTTTCAGTCTGCTAAACCGACAGAGAATGTTAGCAAGACTAAGTAAAAAACTCCAATGTAATTCTTTCAGAACCATGAAAAACTGAAACTGGCAGGTATTTACTCAACATAGAACCCTACTTTGAAGGAAGTTTAAGACCGGCATTATAAATTTACATGATGAAAACCAACCTATGCTCTCTTTTCCATAACACCCAAGCCAACAAAATAAATTATGATGTTATAGAGAATCTAATGAGAAGAATTGATTTGGTTGATGGAATTAATTTTCCATACAGCAGTCTTTTAAGTCCACGACTTCTCATCATAACTTACGTAGTAAGGCATGAATTTTATGTTTATTACCTCGTGGTGGAATTTTAATATTTGGATGTGTGAGAATGAAATCTCCAGTTGAGTGGTCTAGTGTAAAAGCATGGGTTCCTGAACCAAAGCTAGCACATAGTATAGTGGCTGATGAGTACAGGACATATCCAGCAGCTACAAGCCTGCTTCCACTCTGAAGTGAATTCAACAGTGCCTTCTCCTCCCTGGGTACTTGATCTAGTTCCATAAGGCGATTATAAATGCCAAAAATTGTTCCAGTGGGTATGGACGCATCTATGTTCCTAGAACCATCAAGAGGATCTGTAACCACCACATATGGACCATCATCATTTATACAAACTGGAGTATCATTTTCTTCAGAAGCCATGACTGCCACTTTTCCAGACTTTTGAAGCGAGGCCAAGATAATTTCATGCTGCACAAGAGAATAATTTGTGTAATTAGAAATTTTTCTAAATCTTATGTGGTAGGTAGTACAGATTCAAGGGAAAATACGAACGTGGCACATTTGCAAGGCAAACTGGCATTGCTAATTAAATTGATTAATCGCCGGGATCAATCATTCCTGTAACGAACTCATCCTGCCAAGTCATACTTTACCTCGATGCCCTTTTATTATCAACTTAACACCAAAATGATATAAGATATATTTAGCCTACCCTATAAGTTTAATATTAAGGCTTAATTCAATTGAGTAAATATGAACCATAGTGGCCCAGTATCACCTACTTATGGTTGATTCAGATTTAAACAGGGCAGGACATGGAAAATTAATAAGGACATCATAAGAGTGAACTGGAGGATTTAGTTGGTTGAACTGAACCTTCCATACTAAATCAAGTAGAATTGATCTAAATGGTCTTGAAGCCCACTAGTTTTGACTTTGGTTTTCTGCTGCTTGGTGCAACTGCCCCTTTTCTCAGTGATGCAAATATATCCAGATAAAGATCCTTTACTAATCTGAGTTTATGCTGACCTTTTTTAATAAAAAACTAAAAAGATATTTTGATAATTTATAATGTTAACATGAATAATTTAAAAAAAACAATGAAAAAATCTCAATTATTGATTTTGTTAAATTTATACATGTCATCATCTTCCCAAAAGGTCAGCATAGCTCACATCAGTAGAAAATCCAGATCCTAACCTGATACACACCCACACGTAGACACATGCATTAAAAACTACTCTAAATTCAATAGAAGAAATTCTCGGAGCATCATGAAAAGGACCAGTTGCATCAAACAAAGAATTCAACTAGCTCACATGTTTCTCGTCAGAGACAGACTATTATATTGAACAAAACAGAAAAACAATATCATATAGATAGAACTAAAAGAGTGAAACTTCAATAATGGTCATGAATAGATAGCCCAAGAAAACCGAGTGAATCCATTCCAAAGCACCAAACAAATAAATAAATTAAGGGTTCAGTTTTCATTTTCTGCTGTTGTTACACTGTTTGATTCATTTCATTTCCTCTTTGCGACGTTGTTTGCACTGTTTGGTTTTATTTTCAAACCTCAGTGTCCACCTGTTTGATTCAGTAGTGGTAACCTATTCCTATGTTTTAAGTAGATATTAAATCAGATGAGATGCAAGTAAAAATGATCAAATTCATCCTCGTCAAATGGCTCCAAAAACGAACATTTTTTGAAATAGGATGAAGAAACCTCATCTAGACATGTAACAAGAGCTCCCCAAGGATAAATGTAGACTTCTCTTGTCAACCAATAAAGCCTAATCAGAAAATTTGAAAAACTTTACTCAAGATGAACCAGACAGCAGTATTATAATCTCACCAATTGGCAGCTTATCATAAAACTTGTGCTACCAGACCTCTTCTGGCCCCTCCCCCACCCAAAACAGAAGGGAAAGCAGTAAGAATGAGAACCGTAGATGCTGGCATGGAGGCATGACAAGGTACAAGATGGAATTCTGTCATTTCCTTGTTCCATAGGCATTAACTTATAGACAAGTCACCTATGGTTCTAACTCAACTGGTGGTTTTCAGTTGTTATCAAACAACAGCTAAACATGATCCCAAAAATTTAATGGCCAACCCGGTTCATCCAGGCAGCTTCCAGATCATTAAAGCAAAGCTAGCATACTCAATACTAAAATTAAGGTTACAAAAAAGTTTCAGAAAAATATAACAAGACAATTCAGCATTGGAACATAAAGCAAAAAAAGGTTCATCCAGGTGCAAGCATAATTTAGTGATTGAGCATACAAACAAGCAAACATCAGCAGCAGCAACCACAAGAATTCATCAGTTACTAACAAAGAAAACAAAGAAAGAGCTCAGTGAACACACCGATAGGATATCTAGTGGCTTTGGCTCATCCCTCTCAGACCCACCCGACCCGCCAGCACCAGCCTTCTGTTTCCCTAAAGTAGAACCAAAAGGAGAGGCCACAAGGGCAGCTATTCTCTTGCACGCATACTGTATGTGATGGAGCAGCACCACCAGATCATCTCCCACATTGACCCCTCCCTTGCCCACAAACTCCATAAGTGTACAAAACTCATCGCTATCAACACCACTAGAAGAAGAACCAGCCGTCAGAGAACTGACAACACTCGGAGAAACCATTTTTGGGGCGTGATAGAAGCTGCCCCGCACTAGAACAGGAGCTCTTAGCGAGAAAGTGAGAGCTTTTGGCGCGAAATGGGGTGATCTTGGCGGGAAGATGGAAGTTGGGTACCAACACAAGGCGAGCGATTTCATGTTATATCATGTGAATTCCTGAATCAGAAAGATGAGTGGCAGTCAACTGTATCATCTGGGTATGTGAAATTGAGAGCGAAATCAGAAATTCTTGGCTCTGGAAGGCTTGTTTGGGCTTTTGGGGTGATGGAGGAGTGAAGGGCCAACAGCAGGGAGGCAGTGGATAACGTGTCAGCTCATTTTTCTCACCCAACAAAAAGAAGAGAGAGATTCTATGCCTCAGATGCTGGATGGAATATGAGTTTTCATAAACAAGCTGTTTGATTTGGTGGAATTTGAATATAATTCAATAGTTTGGAAGTTAGCATTTTAAGTAAGATAAGACCAGTGGGAATAAATTAACAGAGAATTGGCTTTAAAAATAGTAAATGAACTGAATTATTAGACCAGTGTGATTATATATTTAGTTCTTTAACTGGTAAAGTTCTACCCAAACGCACTTGAATTTTTCAAGTTGATGAGGGAGTAGACCAGTGCGAGTGATTATCCTTTGCAAACAAACAAAAAGACAACATCACTATATGCTTGGGTGCTTTATCTTCTGTATTGTTTTACCTGAACTTTAACGTATTGCCGGGCCAACCCCATACCACGTTGTTCTGGATTCATCACACTGGAATTCAGCTCAGCCCACCTGGCTGTTTTTTTTTTTTTTTTTCATTTCTGATCTTTTCCGTGTGCTTGCTATTATTGTTTGTCAATCCAGTAACTGGCGTTTGACTAAGTAGCAAGAACAAACATATTTAACATGATTTGATATTATAACGGTACCAAAATCAATTTTTTGTTAGTCGTCTACCGGTTAATATGTAACATAACCATGCATATAACAGCTCGTGTATTGATATGCAGCAAAAGTGTTCATATGGCAGCACACAACACAACAGTCCATATACCAATGCCACAAGCCATATGCTCAAGTTATTCATAATCTTTTTCCTTTAATTGTATGCATTATCCATGAAAAACTATTTTTATAATTTCTAAAATAATTTATAATAAAAATCAATATTATTTATTTATTTTTTAAAATTTTAAAATTTAATTTTTATAAAATATATATTTTAAAATAAATTTATAACTGATGAAAATTAAGTATAAATAACTCAACAAAATTTAAAGGCACTTGAGGATTATATTATACTAGCTCATTGTTAATAAAAAAAAATTGATGTGATGTCTTTTTAATAACTAAACTATTCAGATTAAAAAAATCTGAGATCTGAATTTAACAAACAAAAACAAACTTAATTATCTTTAAAAGATTTGAACCTTAAATTTCACATACAAAAAATTTTGCTTTGACAACAGCTATTATAACAAAAGATACCAAACACGACTCACATTCCCTTTAACCTAGCATAATTAGGTGTTGTGCAGACTTAAACGCCCCACATTCACTACCTCTATACATTTATATCATCGTATGGTTATAATAGTATTGTTTAACTGTTATGATTTTTTTTTTTTTAAAAAAAAAGTTACCAAACTTTGGTTACGGGAGAGGATCCAAGGCTTCCTAAGAAAAGGGCTTAACCATTGAACACTCAACAGTCTGATTTTGCAACAAACTTAAGACAAATCTCTCTATCTTCCTCCCATCAAACCCACTTCTTACCCTATTCATGTTCCATGAAATTGCAGCTTCCAAATGGCTGGCAAAGAACAAACAGCTGCGTGAAGAGAACCATAAAATCCATTATAAATTCCTGCTCTGCATAGAAAGCAAATCAATGATCCTCAGGTTGTAATTGCTTTATGCTAATGTGTCACTAGTTGCCTATGAAAAAATGACCTTAATTTGAAGGCTCACCTGTGTCTTTCAGATTATAAAACAGGTTTGAAAAAATTGTCTGAAATATAAATGTGAATCTCATATGCAAGAGTATCTGAGTCTATTGCTAAGAAGATTACGGTTGACTGAATAATTGCAATTTGTGAATGTTTATAACAATATTTAAAATTCAGATTATATAACATTTTTCCTTTCATTACCATTCAGTGCCAACAAATTATAACAGAATGAAGATCTCCTCCCAGTCTAACAACCTTTTCACTCTCGGCTATCCATGAAGCAGAACAGTCTAATTTTGATGTCCAAAATTCAAATCATCACCCTGTGGTGCTATCAAACAAGTACATATGGAGAAACAACGAAATAAGATAATGAAGTTTATATGCTGCTTCTGAATCCATCTTATATCTTTCAACTATTCAATGTTATATTGACATATGCAAAGCTAAGTAACTTTCAGATATTGACCTAATATATCTCAATGTTGTTTTTAACTGACAATTCTTTAGCATGATATGTGAAATTCATTAAAATTCAAGCATGGAACATAAAATTTAAGCATGCACCCTGACTGTTATGCAACTAGAAATTAATGTTTCAATCCTCTCGCTAAAAAAGCCAAGTGGTTAAAGCATACTAAAATACAAGGTGGTTTCTTTCTCAGAAGACCTCGCATGGCCCCACATCTTCTGGAAAAGGAGTCCCAAACATCCTAATACCCACTACCCATTCTTCAACTTTTCCAGAGTCTCAACCACTCAACCTTGACAGTTTACTTGGGAGAAAGATGTTGGACATAACCTCTCTGGGCATCCATTATGTCAGAGACTTGCAGGGACTCTATACAGTCAGCCAACATGCGTAGGGACAATTAGGACCTTTAAAGGCCCAGGATGGCTTCTTACCAAAGCTCATTAGGAACAAAACTACTTGCACTCCCTAAAGACAGCTCGACCTAAAGAAGAGCGGGTCCATCACATCTAGGGCAACCACACAATCACCAATCATGAAAGGAAGTTAAATGAGAGAGTAAAGAAGAACTGACAAAAGGGTTAGAAAGGAAAAGAAAAGATCACAATGTATGAGGAAGGAGATAAATCCCCCCGCCCCACGTAGATAAGACCTGGAGAGCAATTCAGTTGGTAAAAGGATAGGAATCTGAAATAATCACTACTCGATTTCTACTTTCATTACACCATCTTATTTTAATGCCTTTAACTCCCACAATGTTTTTCATTGTCAACCTATTTAGAAATGTAAATAAAAACTGAAAGTATGAACCCAAACAATTCATACCCAGCAAAACAATGCTGACCTCGGTTTGTAACATCTTGATACTTGAAAAATATGCTAAATATTCAACATACATAAAGTTTATATGTAGAGCAAGTGAGAGAGAGAGAGAGAGAGAGATGATTCATGCAGAACGCACCTGAAACTGAAAATTGCTTGTGATAAAAATAAACTTGTCACTTCTTAAAAGACTAGGGCAAATAATTGTTTTGATAATGGTATTCTATCATCTCCTTTTTGATCATGCATAAAGAACACAATGGTAGATTTGCAGCCCCACTTTAGATGAATCCCTTTTGCAAAATAGCATTCTTGTGAAAAGATAAATTCTGAGCCTAAAATACTGCACATTTCCTCCTTTTCTTTCTTCTGAGCATGAGAAGACTGGTGATGTTCACTAGGGGCAAGCTCATGAGGTTTAACAGAAATTGACATGTTTTTCTTTCAGATTTCGAGAAAACATTCAAAAGAGATCATTATTAATCACACTTTGAGTAACTTAATGAAGATCGAGCCGAAAATCCTAGCAAGACTTTAACGAAGCAACAACTAAGCTTCCATCCGAGTGAGCATTAAGGGCAGACTCATCTCTTTTCAAGTTTGACTTCACTCCTAGAAACAGTTATGGGGCAAAAGAGACAAAATCATCCAAATGATTTCCATTTTATTCAGAGAAACATTCATCAACGATTTATTTAACAGATTATGTAACAAGAAACTCATCAAAATACAGTAAATTGAACTCCAAGTCTCTTGATTTTGCCTCTACTGTTGATGCCCTCATATGTTTCTGGCTTTGTATACCAACTGAATAGAATAAGTAAAATGTGCAAAAAGATGAAAGAATGGGAGAAGAACCTTTCATGTTAATTTCACTACTGAGAATACAATAGAACCAAAAAAAAAAACCGGGGAAAAATATGCTCATACTAGAACAGGTGCCATTCTTTTGAAATCATTAAAGTAAAGAAGATACTTACGAAGGACTTGAATTGAAACAAGCTCATCTAACTAGCATAAGAAAATAAGTTGATCCACAAGCTTTGCATTTCCTAATCTCTACTTCAGATAATTCACAGTTCTAACCTACAATTTTTAACTGTTAAGAGTTGTGAAAAATATGAAAGCTAAAACTAAAAACTTTACTGAGTATACTGATTCAGACGAGTTCAACGGTTAGAGAAAAAGAACTGCCCAGAAAACCAAGCAACAGAGAGGCCCCATGTGTAACGCAGCCCAAAGCTTTTCTGCTACCTGTCAATACATCCATTGACAGATCAATGGACACGAAGTTCAAAATCTACTGCAGCTCTCTCCTGCTCCACTTGGAAAGGGCATCTTGACAGCTGTGTCATTTCAAACTGCAAAACATAATTATGACCGAATATTCAGTGGAGCAACAACTATCACACGGAAAAAACAACTCTTAACAGGTTATCTAACAATGCATCTTTTTTGTTATCTTTTTATCAGCTGCAGCTAAATAATTTCCATTGATAGTTTCAATCATAAAGATCAGCCCTTCTTTTGCAGCTAGAATGTATTTTCAAGTTGCAAAATGCTGTGAGACTGCAACTCATTGAAAACTATTCAGAAGAACAGAGTCTCAAAATTGTAAATTGATGCATACTTAAGAGAGAGAGTCAACTCAAAATAAAATCTCGGAGGAAGCATGGTTCTTCGCAAGCTACTCAGATGACATGGGCGTTATAGTGCCTTAAGGAAATGTTAAATTGAAAGCATATCCCATTTTAGACATTGGCTAAAGAGAGTGGATCACCAAATTCATGAGCCGAATTGTAAATTTATTTTCACTGTTTCAAAACTTACTTCTAGCAAAAGGATTTACTTACTCTTGACAATCTGAACAAAAAATTAGCAACCTCAAATATTATGTACAATGAAAATTTATGATTGAAGCCTCAGCCGATTGAAGAACACCAAGAAATGATATTCAGGAGCCCAGTATACAAATCCAACAACAGGCCCCCCTTTGATGTACTGCACAGATTAAATGGTTAGACATCAGATAATCGGTATCCATTGAGAAAACAACATAAACAAGGTTCACTTTTAAGAGAAGATGCACCAGATTCAGAACAAAACAACTTGACAAGGCAGATATGAAAAACCTTTCCATCAAGGATGACTAGTTCACCATCAACCCATCTTGGATTCCGAAATCCTGGTTCAGCAAGCCTCCCCTGTCCTTTATAACGAGCAACCTGATTTACAAATAATGTTACTAGAAGCTCTTCAACATCAGGAAATAAGGGTTAAATGATAGCATGAGGACACCAAAATCAGCATGAGAGCATCAAAATTCAATTTCACAGGCTAATGGTGTACCACTCCAAATTCTTCAGGAATGATCCCTTTATGAGGAAGCTGATATCTTTTCCCAACTTTGGCACGAAATGCGACCTGTGGAAATTGCTAGACATGTTACTTCCAGGTTCTTGTGTGAGATCCAACTAGACATAGACATATAACCATTTCAAAGGTGAACAATAAGTAAGCCAATTATGATAAACCCCTAAGTTTTGCCTAAAAGGCAAATATCCCAAGAAGGCAATGTATGAAGCCGACAAGGAATGATAGCAAATCACAGCATATAGTGACCTTCATGAGTCTAGTGTACAATCAGACTGTTGCTCTCCAACACATTTCTATCACTTCTGCACGAAAGGTTTTGTCTCTTATAGCCAGAGGAATAATAGTCAGCACCTTAACAAATTAAATTTGAAAATAATCACTAAAAAAGTTGATCATTGCATTCAGAAACAGTTTAGATCTGCTGCTATACTCCATAACTTATGAAATTTGAATTCACAACCTTGTTCCCCAAGTTCCTAAAATTCCTAAGCAAACACTGTGCTTCACAAAAGGACCAGACTAACCAGCCCAGGTCCAAAGCTCAATCAATGTTACACTGGCTTCTGATATACCTAACATCACAACCCCCAAGTTCATGTACTGAATTCTAAAGTGAAGATACAGAAATAAAACGTGCTGGCTATTTTGTTGCCTATCCAGACACCTAGAACCAAATAGACCTACGTCTAATTATTTGCTATTCATCCATTAAACAGAAGAATGCAAGCAATTGCAATGGCCTCCTCACAATTCTTCAAACAAACATTTAATAAAAGCATCCACTTTACGGGAAACCTAAATAGCAATGTTAAGCAGTCTCTTTTCCTAAACTCCATAAGTTTTCACTCTATTAATGTTGTAAGGACTGCAAACAAACTACCTGCCCAGCAGGAACATAAGGATCTCCAGTTAATTTCATCGCTTCAACATATTCATAAAATTCAAGATTTGAAGGCTCCTTAGTCCCATCACCCTCTTTCCACTGACCAAATTTGCGCCTCAGATGAATAACTTCTGAAGTGTACAACCCGTGGGCACCAATATATAGTCCTGATAAAATGAAAAGACTCAATAATGTCACTCTGAGTTGGGCTTGAAGACCAAAATAATTTGATCAATAAAAGGATTGCTAAAACTTAAGTATATAATAGTACAGAGAGCTGCAAGTAGTCATCATCTGGCAGCATCATAGTTAATTAACAGGTTCTGCAATTTACCATCTAGGGGATCAGGAGATGTTGTGATCTCAATGCGATTGAAAGTTGTTGATCCAAACAGTGGTTGGTGGCCCCGAGCCTGGCTGAGAGTGAGATTTAACAACTCACCAACATCTTTAAGCACCTGCATGCATGAAGCATCGAATTATAAATTGCACATCCTATGCTAGAAACTATGTCACAAATAGCAAGTAGATAACATACTAAGAAATGATACAAAGATATGACATGTGAAACGTGCAACCAACCTTTATTGGTATCTTCTCCTTGCCCACAAATTTAGCCAGATCAAACATAACATGGTCTATGCTGCGCTGCCCTCGATCTTTAGCTTTTCTATCAACTGAATCATGTTCTTTGCCACCAGAATCCTGTTGGCTGACATCTTTCTCTATAAAAAAGGAAAACGATGAACGTCCCTTCATGACTAGCTTAGCAGGTAATCTAAGTGACTCTTTAGCAGGCAGACTGCTTGAAAGTCTCTGTGCAAGACCACCTATAACGACTTTAACTGCAATTTCATTTTGCTCGGCATTGTCAGTAAGGTCATCAGTCACATCCATTTCAATGTCATCTTTTTCTCGATCACTTTCACTTGTAATTTCATCTTCCACTTCAATACCTTCTTCGTCTGTATCCTTTTCTTCATCTTCTTCGTCTATTATCTGATCAATCACCTTAGATATAAAATCTCTGTCTACCTTCCCAGGTGCAGTCACCTTCAAAACCTTGACCTTCACCCCAGGAATCATATCTCGCAATATATTCTGAAAACCAGAGAGTCCCTCAGCAACATCAGAGCCATCATCTGCATCATCATCATCTTCTGCATCTTCAGTTCTCACAATAAACAGATCATTTTTGTCCTCAGTTGTGTCTGATGGATTTAAGAGGCTGGAAGCACTCAATGTGTTGGAGGAATTTGTTGAAGAATCTTGGAAAAATCCCCTCCTTTTTAAGTATACTGCCTAGAAACCCCGTAAATAACATAATACAACAAATGTAAAATTAGTTGTAAATACATGATGAACTTGAGAGCATGAAAAATGCCAAGATACAGATACAGAACATAGGTTTGCATCAAAACAAGCCTGCTACAAGAGGCTCCCAGAGCTTGCTTGCAAACTTTCAGACAAGTCTTGCAGTAAACAAGCACATATAATTGATAACATTTATGGCACCCACAAACGTAAGAAGCTTGCAGCATCTACAAAATGGGAATTTGATAGAACATAGAACAAGGATACAAAAAGAAGAACAAATCCCAATCGAAAGGCAGAACAAGTTGACTTGGTGTCAGTAATAAAACTCACAGACCTCCTAATTTAAGACTGATCCAAGAAAGAAAGATATATATTTTGCATAAAAAGATAGTTAAAGAAAACTACTTGATAACTCTTATGCATTCATGGATTGAAATAAAATATTCATTGAGATCAAAGAAAAAGAAATAAAAATCTCACTTCTTTCTTTGAAAAAGGCTTATACGAATAGAGATGAGGCTGATGTTTACAAAAATTTATGCCACCAAAAAATATAAACCTCAGTTCTTTCCTTAGAAAAGGTATATACAAATAGAGATGACATTGGTGATACTACAAAAAGAACTCCAGAGAGTAGCAAAGAGATACCTGCTGTTTGTATTGACCTTTCTTATTCATTGTGACAAAGATCTCAAACAACGGAGCACCAACTCCAGCTGCAGAAAGCTGACTGCAAAAAAAAGATTAGTGAAAAAAGAGGACTAGAAAAATCATAAAGAAACAATCTGTTGCAGCAAAAACAGGTAGTGCATAGAAAAGCAAGATCAATAGCAAACTCAAAATTTAGAAAGGTCTCCAGTTAACAGTTTATGTGACATATTCTACCATGCAAATTCAAAAACAGAAGCTTAAACTTGTGATATCTATGATATCCAGAACAGTTAAATTATTGAAGGTGCTGACTTGGCCGAGAGACATGGGTCAAAAACATAAAGCATAACTTCTTGAATCCAAATATAAAAAGCAGACGCGCATTTAGCATAAACTGAGATCATATGTGGGCAGCTCACCCTTTATTCTAGAAATTCAAATATGGTTTTCTAAACTCAGCTATAAGGCATTTGCTTGGAAGACCAGATACTCCAGGGAACCTAGGATAAAGGGATGGAAATAAAATGAACTAACAAGATTATCAATACATCCCTGTCCAATTTGGTATAATTCTTACAGGGAAGACACTATCTAGGAATGTTTATAGATGTCAACATTCTATGCATTTCAGCAATTTGGTATAAATCAGATATTTCTAGCCTTAATTTCCATCCACTGTTACTCTAGCACACACCTATTTTTATTGATCAGCATGTAACTTACATACTGTACACCACTGTTCCACCTTTTTTTGCAGGAAGTTTACACCTGGTTTAATTACAATTGCAACAAAGGAAGAAAGGAAGCAGTAATCCTTAGCAGAAAATGGCATTAAAAAAAATACAGATTTAAGCCCATCAAAAGATATTTTCACATTTTCGAAAGCACTTTACCCCCCTACTTGGTAGTTCCCTAACTTTAACATAAAATAAACTAAAAATGGCATGCTTTTAATTTCAATTACCACAATAAATGGTAGAAAACAGTTAAGACTTTATGAGTAAGCTATGCAATGAAGGATTTTTTTCTCCACACCCTAGAACGTAGGACGCTATTGCAAGCAACTTTTCTTGTTCTTTTATATATATATATATATATATATATATAAAATTACACGGAGAAAATGGCTAGAAATGACTAAGTGGTATATGAGCATAAAATCAACTACTCTTTGCCCACAGTAAACTCTTAATGTCTCTTGATTATTCCAAGAATGACAAATACACAAATCTTACATTTATTTTAACAGGTTACTCTTTTATCAGGCATCAAACTATAGAACAAGATATCACTCTCCTGTCCACCCTCCCAGTGCAAATAACACCATACATCCTAGAGAGGAGATACAACAAGCAACAACGGCTGCTTCAATAATTTACCCGCCTCCCAACATGTGCAACATCTTTGAATTCCTCTGTTTTTCCCAGGTTTGTATAGTTATTCTAACAAATAGCGGAAAAAAGAAGTAGATATAATTACTCTAAAAGAGATGTGGAAGCAGCACAAATAAAAGTAAGGAGAAGGAAAACATGGTTCATACATCGAACTTCCTCAAGAACACTTCATTTTGTTTTCCTAAATGAAATAAATTTTGACAAGTCTATTAATGACCAAACTGCAACTTCATGCTGTGACTTCATTATTCCCTTGGCTTTCAAGGAATTTCACCGAGTTGGTCTTCACCAAGCCAAGGAAGACCAACTCAGTGCTTGACTCTTTTTACTACTATACATATACATGAAGGAGACATTCAAACAAACATTTAAAATGAAAAAGAGAATGATTACCGGGGACTATAACTCCTCGCCACATATCTTCCATGCTCTGCAGTTACATGTATGATTAGACCATATGGATCATGAATATCTTCCGAAATGCCAGCCCACCATCCTAACTGAAAGTCATGTTCGAAGAACAAATTTTTGAGCTAGCATATCGACATGCAACAACATAATTATAAACCATCAGGAATTTGTAACTGGAAGTCTTCAAACAGATAGAAACGCAAAATATTTAGTAATCTCCAAAAAGCATGGTGGAACGGGATATCAGGATCTAACCAGAAGGCACTAGAACAATTTAAATTTATGTTTAAGTACATGTATATATCCATCATATGTATCTAAAAATAGTTTATGCTATCTACATGTATTGTAGTACATATGCATGTTTATGCGAATATGCGCAAGAAAGAGTGAACTCCAAAAGAATGTGAATAGGTCTCACGTAGTATAGTGGACATGCAACAATCAAGAATAAGAAAATTATCACCTTCAACAGGATTGAATTTGAAAGTGATGTTAACAGCTTACAATTTGGACTATTTCTTATCAAAAAGAAAACAAAAACAAAAATAGCTAACAATTTGGGCTAACTTATAAATAAGAAAATACCACCAAAAAAGGGTATCTCTCATCTATTAACTCACCAACCCAGCACCTGCTTTATCTCGTAAAAATGCTGCATCCTGGTAACGCTCTTCCGCCAAAGCTCTCTAACATGAGACAAAAAAAGGGGTTAGCCAGAAAAATACTTCTTTCTTATTATCTTCCCGTAGAACTAGTGATCAAAGTCAAAGTTCCTACGTTCAGATGTGACATCACTCTGCCAACAGTGTCACTTGTAGCAGCAGCTGCAATTGCCACCTTGAGCCTGGCAGCATCTTCATAATCCTCGCTATACACAGCATGACTTAACCGTGACTGTTCAGCATATTGAAAGTGCCACATTAGAAAAATCATTACTAGTAATTAAGGTCAACAACCTAGCATTCCTACTTCAGCTTAGAGTAGGTACTTCCTCATTTGACAAACAAATTTACAGTTTGTAACCATTATAAAGGAAGGGTAGATGCATACAATCTTCAATAACAGAAAGTTAGAATTTTAGTTAAGAAGGAAACACAGTGAAACTGAGGTGCATAATAACAGCTCTGGCCATCTCTGATTTGTCTTAGATTAGTTTCATGTACATCATGAATAATCCTTTCAGGCAATATGCATCCTTTCCAATCAGAAAGAGAAAAAGAATCTACAGGGAATTAAAAACTGTGCATCTCATTATATAAAGCAAGTAATATAAGTAATTCACTCAAAACAAAGGATCATGCCCATGTTAAGCCCATGCTCAATAACAAAGCTACACTTTAATTTCTGCAGCTAAGAATCATCCACAAGTGTAAGAAATTCGAACTTCCTTCCCATCTCTGAATTGTTTCCAGAATGTTTTAGCACTGAAAATAACTCCTTTGTGGTTCTGGAAATGATTAACCCGTTTATATGGGCGCCACCAGGAAATGTATTGGTGAATTTGTAGCAGAGGACTGAGAATAGGGGGAAAGGAGAATATACACAGGCAAAAAAGAGAAAATAACATTTCTATCTTTTCTCAAAAGAGACCCTCCTCTTTTTTTTCAGTTTTTTCCCCTCAAATATTTGCGCAATTTGCCAGCAATAAACAGAAAACAGTATTTCAAACATAAAGTTACATCATAGAGCACCCAGCCCAGCACACACGGACGTCTATAAGCGCGCGCAAATATGTATATATATATATATATATATATATAATACCTTTAAAATGGATACGAGGCGCTCCTGCTCATCGACTTGTTTGAAATGCTTCTTCCAATGTTCCCAATTCCATTCTTCCTCCTCTCCCTTCCCTTCCTCTTTCTTTTCCAGGTTAGCACTCCGACTCTCCGTAACGCTACCGTTTATAGAATCCTTGGACTGCTTCCTGTGCAAATTCAGATAGGAATCGAAGCGTTTGATCGCATTCTTAAGCACATCTTGAATGGCAGAACCCCATCTCCGCTGAGACGACGAGGGATTGTCGGAGGAGGAAGGATTGCTGCTGGTGCAGCGACAGAGGGAAGAATCAGAAACCCTAGAGACAGTGAGGTAGAAGGGTCTATTAACTGAGGGGAATTTAGGGGTTGTGAAGGGGAGTTTGTGCGGAGTTGGAGAAGATATTGAAGTCATGGCCAAAATCAGTTCCAAGAGAGAGAAAGAGAGTTTCGAGATGGGAAAATTAACAGAGAGATATTGGTTGAGTGGCTTATGGATATGTTTGCTGGACTGTGGCTGATACAAGAGTAAAGAGAGAGATAACAGACTCCTGTCCAGACGGTGGGCAGTGGAAAAGGAAAAAGCAGAAGGAGAAGGGGGGAGAGAGACAGAGAGTTGTGGTGTTAAATAGTCCTGTCAGTATGGTGATAGAAAGTTCACTTGATTTAATCTTTCCTCTGACTAGAAAGAATTCTTTGAACTTGTTTAGGTAGGTTAAAAGTTATATAATATTTTATCAATTAAGTTTTATATTAAATAAATTAAATTTTTATTTATTAATTTAAATTAAATTAAATTAAAATAATTATAAAAAATTAAAAATATTTTTATTATTAAAATAAATCAGATAAATTTTTACTTTTTATTTCATTTAAATAATTTTAATATAAATTAGATTTATAATTTTTAAAAAATTAGTAATATAAATTTTTTAATAATATTTAATTTAATCTAAATAAATACAGTAAAATTTTATTTTTTTCTTTTTTATCATAAAAGTTTCATTTATTTTATAAAATTATTATCTTTTATATTTTTAAAAAATTATTTAAATTTTTGAATTATATTTTGATTTTAAATTAAATTTAAATATTTAAAAAATATTTTGATAATTCAAATAAATTATATATTTTAAGTTTACTTTATTTTTTAAGAAATTTCTATTTTACAAATTTTTGAAATAAATTTTTAAAAATTTTAACAAGAATAAATATTTTTATATTAAAAAATTTTAAATTAAAACTTACTGTAAAACATACTCTTTTTAAATTTTTTTAATTTTAAAAATTTTAATAAAATTTAATTTATAATTATTTTATATTGATAGATTTATTATTTTTTAAATATTAGATTTTTATTTAACATACAAAATATAATTTTAAAACTTTATATAGGGTATTTTAATATTAAAAAATCAAATTTTATTAACTGAAAATAAATTCACAATTAAGTTACAATTTAACTTGCATATATCATATTTGTTAAAAAAAAATTATAAAATCACTTCAATGTCATATAAACAACTCTGATGAAAACTTTTAAAAAAAATTAATAGCTTTTATTTAAATATACAGTCATATGTATATTAAATCTTCCATTTCATAAAACCATACCATAATATCAAGACTTTCTTCTGAACATTTATTTGGAACTATTGTTTCTTGCAGTAACTCACAAGTCAATAAGTACATATCATCTTTTGACATGGTTCATGATTTTCTATTAATATTTCTTAGTACAAGAAAATGTGTACCGTAATCCGTTGGTCTTTCCCTCTGCACCAAAATTTGACACTGGGGACATCATGATTGAATTCTGTGATCCTGTACAATCTTTTCAGCAAGAATGTGCATGGGTTGTTTTGTGAGCTGTTCTTCAACAATTGGGCACATGATCCTGGGGGCTGATTCTTTCAGTACAAAACACCATAAAGATTAGAAAATGTATGGATACTGGCAAAATCAGATGAACTTCTCAATAAACTAAGCGGAAAATCAAATGAGTTTTTCTGAACAAGAGAAATGCTAATTCTCTGATCGCCTTTTCGCCCAACTTTCCAGAAGTCAAAATTGTAACTACACAACTGCTTTATCAAAAGTGGAAAAATGGCCAATTGCCTCTAAAGACATTCAATGCTTATCAGCAACTGGGATGGTAAGTATAGCACACCAAATTTGATTCCGCCAGGTCTAAATATTTTATGCTATATTGCAACAAATTCAAAATAAGTAAAAGACCACAAGCCACCTATAAATCTGCGAAAAAATTAACTGAACTGCCAGCAGCATGCCCTTTACTTGACTCTTTTCCCTTGGTCCCTGCAAACATTAGAGACATCAAACATCCAATTGCGAGCAGCAATGGTCCACAATAATGAAACAATTTCATTGAATATCATCTTATATGTTTTTACCAAGCAAGAAAATGTAAAAGTACCTTGAACAAAAATGGTCAAATTTTAACATTCTTATTTTCTTATTATTTTTCAAGCTCTATCAAAACTAATTTTTAGAGAATTAAGTATCATTACGCCACATTAATTCAGAGAAAACACATTATGTGACATAAAGCAAAAAGTACTTGCACTAATTAAGTACGTGTCTAGTAAGGCCCATGACTCAGGTGTAAGATTTATGAGAAACTCAGTGTACCTTTCTTAGACTTAGAGGGATGGGTATCAACTTCCATTTCATCACTATCACTGTCTGTTGCAACAGATTGACTCTTTACGGTATCATCAGAACCTTGCAATATCTCATCCAAATCCCACAACTGCGTTGAGAAAAGCACAGAGACTTGAGGCCATGAGCATAATGTAATCAATATAGCTGATTTGTTGCCCAATAACAGACAGTAAATATATGCTACTCCAGAGTTAGACAACGAGAAGCTAATGATAACTTTTAGCAAAAGTTATAAGTGAAACAGAAACTAATTTGTGGTTCCGTCGACAAATGCGACTCAAAATAATACAAAGCATATCCAGAGACAGAGATGTTCCTTACATTTCATAAACCAGACCATTAAAAGGCTAATATCAACAGAAAGAGACAGGGAGAGAACCATGTACCTTCAACATCTGATCATGTGAAATACTGCCAAGAAACTTTCTATCATAAGAGAAAGCTACAAAGGCAAACAAAGACATATGTTAAACATGCTTATGCTGGAAACTGACTAGTCATAGTTCCAGCTGAAGATGGTCTGAAATCAAAGAGGGTTGAAAGAAGTAGAAGGAAAAAGATAGAGCTTGTGATCTGAGTTGTTAATCAGCAATGTATAGGAGCAACTCAGGTCAATTATGAGACTGGCGAAGTCAGTAAGCATGCAAAAATGTGTATAATACCTAGGCCTTCAATAGGATATTCCGAATGCTCAGCAATTGGTTGTATGATTCTGTTGGGCAATATTCCTACCAAACTAGAGAAACAACAAGAGGCGATTAAGCAAAAGCTAGAAAATGCAAACAACCATAAGAGTAAATGACAGGACATTTATTTCTTATATAAAACATTAACTCACCTGATAAGTCCATTGTCACATCCCGTAATGACTCGATCTTCATCAAGCTAACTCAAAATGTTCACAATGTTCCGTAAGACAAGGGCTAGGTGATCAAGAAATGACATGCTACAACTAAGAACCAACTCACCTTCAACAAAACATCAACAGAATTCGGAGAGAGATTTATAAAGCGATCACTGCAAATCCAAAAAGAAACATCAAACATACCATCCAGCAAGAACTTAAATAGTTCTTTTTTTTTTTGGCCCTTTGTGTGTGAATGTTGATAATAGAAACAACTTCCCAATTCCCCAGACATTTTATTTCAATCAATTGGCAAACATGTTCGATATAGATTACCTGCAATCCTTGAAAAAACCCCAGGAGTATAGCAAGAGGGTTCCACTCTGTGATCCGCAAATAACTTTTCGGCCATTCTGACCACAATATGAGGCATATCAGACTACAACAAATGTGGGGCAACACAATTAAGCTCGAAAAAAGAACAATATCATCTTCCCAATACAACCATCTGATTGTTTCAAAAAACAGGGGAGAAGAAGCAAGAGGCACCAACAGAAAACAGGATTTATACCTTAACTAAGAAGAAAAAATTTCCAGCAGAAAGCAAAAACACAAAATCAACTATAATACAACCACTACACACACAATATATTAGGTATCATGTTAACAGAGAACCAAATATCTAATACAAAATGGGGGAAAAAAAAATGCAACATGTTCCACAAAGATTCCCAGAAAAAGACATGTTTGCACCCATGCAATCAAAAAGGACAAAAGAAAAAACATCTGAATCCAGAAAAAGATGTATTTGCTCCCATGATAAGATGAATGTTACCTTCATGATAACAACAGACAGTAGCTCTTCTTCAGAAAATTCAGACCGAGTTTGGATCTATCATTAACATCAAGCAAATAAATCAGTTTGGAGCTTCTACAAATGTCAAGTTTTAAAACAATTACATAAAAAATTTCCAGTATTTTATGAACAAATATCCATGAGAAGAGAAGTAACAAAAGGTTACCTTATTTGTTCGAAGATTGCAAACAGATAGTGTCCCATCTCCACTAAACAAATGCAAAAAAGAGAACATCTTAGTGACATGCATCAGACATCATCAGAAACAAGATGTTAAAGAAAATGGAAAGGCACATCATCATCATTATTGCATGAGAAAACAAAAATGCATTAGTAGGTTTGCAAGATGGTGCGTAACTGAGTTTAATATACAAGAAACCAAAAGAAACTAAGTAGAAATTGACGATATAAGAATACTATAAGGAATCATAAGCATCAACATGAATTTCTTTCAAATTACGAATTAATATGAATGTGTGTGTGTATATATAGATATGTATATATTTTTAATAACAAACATCTTCAGAGAAGTGAAACATCAAAGTAAGAATCTATATTATATAAATCTTATAACCTAAGAACAAATCAAGCCACCTAAGAATATGTTTGAAGTGAAAAGAACAAGAGAAAGATACTGACGTGGTCTTACTTTCCAACAAATATAGGTGTTGGAGCTACTGCTCTGTTTGTCCATCCATTCCATCCAAATGAATTTACAGGAACAATCAACATTGATCATGATCTCATAAATGTTTCATTTATACTAATAAATGAATCAATTTTTATGTTCGTATCAGTGCGTTAGTCCTCAAATATTATAGAACAAGAGCAGTTCAATACCTTATAATTAAAAGAAGAGCAAATTTACAATCTGTATGCTGCACATGCTCAAGTACCGTTATCAACAGTACCACAAGTCCTCTTCAAAAAAAAAAAAAAAACAGTACTGCAAGTCCTCAAACATGATAAGAAGCTCTCATTGTTTCCTTGGTAGTTTGACAAATTTACAAATGCATCCCAGAAAAAACTTCCACTACAATGAGAAAATCATGGTACAAAGTTAATCAAAATAATTATAGCATTTCAATTCCTTGTTTCCTATTGAATATAAACATTTGAAAGGCATTCAAGAGAAGGAATGATCACACTACTGAGTACCTTGTTCCTAGTAGTTTCATTGAGTCAGATGCAAAAGTCATATCTGAGATATAGTCTTCATGGGCGCTGAAAACAGTGCAGCAAGACTGCTGTCTGGTATCCCATACCTGAAAAGATGAAATTAACACAAAGGATGGTAAAAGCAGGGTGGGACCTGAATTTCAAGAGGTCAAGTCCCCAAACAATTCAAGACAACCACACAATCGCAACATGACGCACAAATAGGAATCATGCCAAGGGCATATTAATATTTGTTAAATAAAAACAAATTTTATGCATTATAAATGAACAATATTCGCTACAAGAATCTTTCCCCTTGCACAGCATAGATAGACACAGAAGAAGTTTGATTCTAGTTGGAGCTTACAATGAAATAATGAAAATTAGACAGAGTAAGAAAACAACCAAGACAAAATAGGCACTCTGGTGTTGATGACATACTCATATTCGGCAATGGAAAAAGGAACTTAGCCAAAGGCACAAGCTATCTTCAACTATTGCCCGAGTTACGGAAGTTTAAAGATCAAAATGGAAAGTATTTCCTCTTCTTTGCCTTTCCCACAGCAGAAAAAGGTCTTTCATGGAACAAATATATCTTGTTTATTTTCTTCTAAAATACAGATTATAAGGGATAACTATGGGGAGGATGACAATAAAATAAATATTCTTAAAGACCAGGGAAGGAGTGTAATTGATACATATCCAATACTACTTTCATGATTTAAAGGAGAAATTAAATGGAAAGCCACCTTAATACATCCTTGATCATCTCCAGATGCAATAGTTGACTCAGTCAAGTTGATCAAACTGTTGATGGCATCACTGCAGAAGGACAGAAAAAAGCAGGGAGGATATGAGAGTTCTTCGCTTTCAATCAAGGGAAAAAGCAAAGAAAGCATAATGCAAGAGACAGTTTACTCATGAGAGTTTTCAAGACGAGCAACAGGTTCTCCAGTTTCAACATCGGTGGCCAGAATCGAATGATCCGCAGAACCTGTCACAATCACTGAACACACATTCGCACAGAAAGCATGTTAGATATGATTTCGCATGGCACCAAAACAAAACGCAAAATAACTGATCAAATAGGAGTTACCTTGTCCACCATTGATGAACCGAACAGTTCTACAAGAGTCACTGTGTGCATGAACTTGACGAAAGCTAATCCGATATTAACACGTTCAGGACGTTGAGGATTTGCATAGGGAGGAAAGCAAAAGACATGCAATAGATAAACACACACATATGGAACCAAGGATGCACCTTTGCAGTGAAGAATCAGCAGTGTAAGAATATCTGTAAATTTTGAAACGAAATCAAAAGAGGGAAGTTAAAGAAGAAACAGATCATAACGAAACTAACGGAGATCAGTACAAAACACAATTGAATATAAAATTGAAACTTTATCTTACATATTGAGATCACCAGTAATAAGGCCAACGCTCAGGAGCTGACGGGAAGGATGGAAATCGATACCAAAAGGAATTTGGCCTAAGTTAATCTCCATAGTATGCAGCTGTTGTTGGGTCATATTACAATGAGAATAGCAGCATCACCATGAAGACAGCCAACCCCGAACAAACCACAAGTGAGAAAAAAAAAATAGAAGGAAAAATGAATCACCAACCCTATATCTAAATTTAGATTGTTTCATTTCCTGAATGAGAATCGATGAGCGAGAAAGTGAAACTTACTTGAAATGTGAAAGAGAATCAGTGTCAAGGGAACCCGCTGCTTGGAGAGCTTGACTCTGCCGGGCACAAAGTGTAGAAATAAGCAAGAGAAGAACGAGTTATGGTTTAGGGTTCTCTTACAGTTACTTAAAAATGCTTAGTTGTTAGCGAGTCACTTTTTCATTTACTCCTAAAACGGCCGCTGGGCAGTGAGGCACCAGCCGCCATGCGCATGAGCAATAAGTGTATTGTCTCTGTCTAATGATAATACCGTCAAGAAAGGGCAGGCTACTCATACCAGGACGAGACCCCAAAGGAAGAAGACGAGCGAAAGGGCGAGTGCCCGAGAAGACGCGTCTAGGGTTGCTGTTTCAGAGGCCGAAACACAGGATGACACAGAGCGCCGTTGGGCCTATGCAGTGTCTTTTCGCACCGTCGTCCGAAAGAGTTTCAAAAATAAATAAAGAAAGGGAGTTGTTGCAGTTTGACGAGGCTTTAATTTTGTTATTTGTTTGTTGATTTGAAAATGAATTTTTTACAGTGTAATTTTTTTTAAAAGTATTTTAATATTTAAAATTTTAATTTTTATAATTTTTTTATTTTTTATTTTTAAAATATCAAATTAAAATTGATTACATAAAATTATTTATTTAAATACTTTAAATTCAATTTTTAAGTATAAAAAATTGAATTTATTAAAATTTGATGTTAAATTAAAATTTTAATAAAATTTAATTTTTTATATTTACCTTATCATTAATCAAAAATAATTAATACTTAATTTAAAGAAAATTTTTGTTTGATGAAAAATATTCATAAATATAATTCAAACAGTAAAATATTTTAACTATTATCTTAAAAAATTTAAATTTTCAATCTTAAAAATATTTTTAAAAAATTTACATTATTAGAATTTTTAAAATTTTATAAAAAGTAATTTATAAGTTGATATTCGGATTTAAAATGTAAGATTTACATGAATTATTTTAAAAAATTTTAATAAAACAAAAATATCTTTAATTCTTTCAGTTTTGAATCAAAATCTAATTTATATCAAATTAAAAAATTAAATATACAATTAACTCAATCAGATTATTAAAATTTAAATTTAAATAATATTTTATATATATAATTATTATTATTAATTCAACATAAAAAATAAATACTTAATTTAGAGTGACTTCTTGTGATAGAAAAGTATTTGTAATGATATTATATCTATACAAGTAATTGAAAGTGCAAAAACTATTAATTGAATATCAAAAACAAAAATACTTAATTTAGATGGACCTTTCATTTGCTATATGCATATTTGCATTTCACCATAGTATTATAAACATGAAAAATTCAAAGAGTAGAAACTATTAATTAGAAATAATAAGTTAATATCTAATTTAGAGTAACTTTTCATTTGATAAAAACAGACTAGAATTTCAACAATTCAATAACTTATTTAACTACAACTTTCAGTTTCATTTTCAGCCACATTTTTTCTGTCTTCCTGCTTCATTAGCACCGGGAAATTAAGGTGACTTCTTGCGTAACGAGGGATCAGAAATGACTTGAGGCTCAAAGTCCGGCTTCAGATAATTTGCAAGCAAGTCTGCATATAAGTCATACCGAGCAGTCATTCTGAATCCCCACTTGTCTTTCAGTTGCCTGCAGAGATTGAGATCCATGTCCGAGATCAATAACCCGTCTTTGTTACGTGAGAGAGATGGCGTGCAGGAAGCATCTGGTGCTGAAAAATGACTAGATCCATAGAAGTGCCCGAAATCTGCATGCTGTGGCTTCCCATCGCCGGAGGTGAATGGATTCGGAAATATCTCAGTTCCAACACGGTTTATTGAGCCAACAAAGTAACTATTTGCAATTGCAGCATTACGTGCCTGGTGAACAACCGATGAAATGTCAGCTAACTCATCAGAAAAGGTTTGTAGAAGCAAATAACTACAAGGGGTTCAAGAGAAGCACAATCTATCAAGCAAGCAGGATTGTCAAACAAAATCAAGACGGGAGTGAAGCATGAAGTGAACAAGATTGGAAGTCTGTTAACCTCTATAGGCCACATTGGTTCACTGAGTTCACCAACAGTAGCTGAAGGGTTAAAGACAATCTCTGCACCATTCAAGCCAAAAGCTAACCAGTTCAATGGATGGTGCCTTCCGTAACATATGTTCACGGCAATTTTTCCATAAGCTGTCTCAAACACAGGATGCCCGGTATTTCCTTCCATATAATATGTACTCTCATTGAAGTCCCCAACTCTGGGTATATGGTTCTGCCAAATTCCGTGACAATTATACTCTAGATGATTAAACCCCAAGAAAAACATGTAAAAGAAGCAGATAGACCATTGTTAATACCTTCCGATGCTTGCCAATAATGTTTCCATGATTACCAATTATAACGGCTGTATTCCAGAGTGTTTCTCCATGGTTCACATCCCTCTCAAGAATCGGACTTACAATCACCAAGTTATACTTTCGTGCAAGTTCCTGAAGAAATTGTGTAGATTCCCCATCAACAGGCTCGGCAAATTCACACCACTTCTTCTCTCTTGTACAGAAGGCAAATGGCATCGTCCATGCTTCCTGAATCAATATCGCAAAAGAAGTTACTTCGAGAATTTCAGACTTTATTGCAATCCCAATGAGAAAAACAAAGGGAATAGAAGGAAAGAAGTATTAGTCACACTTGCAAACATAGTATGTTGACTCCAGAAGCCCCTGCAGCATCAATTATTGGCTTCAGTTTCTGAAAGATAGCCCTCTTTTGATCCAAAAAGGGGGCAGTTGTTGGAAGTGCAATAGAGTTCTGAACAAGGCCAACCCTAACAACTCGAGGTTCTCTAAGTGACTCTTTGTCCGCAGAAAAGCAGAAAGCCTGAAATATTTAAATATGACCTATTCAGGACTATCAAAAACAAAGCATAAATAACTAGTGACACTGTTATATAGAAAAGGAAAAATGCATGACCATTTCATAGAGCAAGGCTGTCAAGTTATATAAAATTTAATCAGAAACTCCAGCGATAGAGAGAATACTTACAGACTCCTTAAAGTCAGTATAAATAGAGTTACTTTAAAAAGTAAGGAGTTGAAAAATTGCCCGCTGTAATGTTCCAGGAAGTTGACTTGTTTAATCATTGCATCATTTGAGTGATTTCACAATGCGTCAGAAATAATAATTTTAAAAAAAGACTACACTGGAACAAATTCAGAAAGTAGTCTCACAGTAATTTGCTGAAGTTGTAAGGTCCAGACATCAAGAAAGTATTGAATCCAAATAAAAACATTCTTTCCAAAATTTTACACAACTTCAGTTATTCACGTTCCCATGTAAGCTTTTAAAGTACAATTTGCCTAGATCTAGCCCCAGATACTCAGTGCACCAATTAAATGCCTTTTCAAACAAGGTGTGCAAGAGACAGCGCTCTTGGTTTTCTCAGTGAGACCGATGACAGATCTAAAACAACTTGCACAATACATGAAGAAGTCTAAATGGAATAGGGATGGTAATCCACTATCAATTAAGTTAAATATAAGGTTCTATCCTGTACCCAAACTAAACAAACTGTCATGGACCACAAATCCCAAAAGCTCAGTTCACATGGGATGCTTGCGTCAAAACAATTCATTCATTGGGCCACAAAGATAAATGAACCTGGTGATCAATAGTCAGTGCTTTAAATGGCATTATTAAATATCTAATAGATCCAATAACCATCCATGGTGTTCCATATAAGCATTGACAACTGAGTTAATGGGTGTCTGTACCAATGGATGAGTTCATTTTAGTTTCTCCCCAAGTTCATCTTACAAGATGCATGACTCAGGATCTCATTGTGCAACAGCCAATTGAGTATATCATGGTATCAGCAATGAATTTATACTACGCAACCCAATCATCAGGTTCAAGTAGTACATGAAACACAAGGGAATGTATCAAGTACCAAATTATTTGAAAATATTCTGAAACAGACTTCCCACTGCCACTGCAACAGATAGCCTAATTGCCTACCTGAAGATCAAAATCATGTTTGGAAGAAATGGCTTTAGCAGATTCCGGCAGAGTGATCTGTTCAAGTGGCCTTCCACAGTTAAGCCCAAGAAGCAAGCGGCTGACTTCCTGCAGAATATAGATTATTAGCTGAAATTCCAGAAATTCCAGGTTTTGTCAACATAAACATCAAAGAAGACATTAAAATCTAAACATAAAATGAAATAACCTCTGGAATTTAGCTGCTGTTTCTCATAAAAAAGTTGCTAATGGAGTTCCAATTGCTATCATTCAAGATCAAGCCTTTCTGATCAGGCCATATATCAATTAAAAGTATCTAAACAAGTTATATCCAACTGTTTTATCTTTCAAGTTCTCGTAACCAGATCATGTCTCTTGAAGATAAAAAACAGATTTGACTAGCACAAAGAGATTCAGAAGATAGAAGGAACAATCTGTTCCAGGGACGAACCAATTACATGGGTATTCTAATTATCACTCAAATGAGAATCAAGCAAAGCAACAAAGAGTTCACGTTCTCTCAAATCATATTACATACAGAAATAAGAAGAGCAACACTAAGTCAGTAGCAGATTATACCTATGATACAGATACAAAAAAATAAAAAATTAATAAACCAGATCAGAAAGTTACCAGAATTAATTAACAGTGCATTATAAATCAGTGAACAAAGAACAGAAAAAGAAAAAAGAAAAAAAAAATGACCCGAAAGATTTGGGGTTTGAGATTGGCGCTCAAGAGTTGATGAAGTGACTGATACCCACAAATTGAACCGTCGTTCAAGGTCTGATTTTCGTCTAAATCTCCGTTTTCTCTTTCAGCTTCTTGGGGTTTCTCCATTTTTGATCTTTTCTTGATTGGACACTCAGAGTTGTCAAGTGTGGGAGGGTTTTATTCATGACTACGTAACTGGATTTTGATGATGAAGACAACAAACATCATATTTTAAAATCAGCCAATACTGCATTGTCCACACCCCATTTATGAGATATGGTTCTCTGTGGTCGTCCATAGGCAGGTGAAACATCTGCAACGAGCGGTGCATTTCAGGCGCTATGTCCAGGTGGATCCACGCAGGAGTGATCCCTTGCGCATTTTTTTAAAAGGAAAATAAGAATATTTTTATATTTTATAATAAAATAAGTACAAAAAACTTTAGTCTTTATTTAAGATTCAATTTAAATTTTATAATTTTAATTTAGTTAATTTTACATCTATGTTAATTTGAGTTCATTTAATTTCATTAAAAAATTTAAACATTAAAAAACTCAAATTAAAAATTTTATAAGACAAAAGATGATTTAAATTTTATACAAATATAAAAATATTTAAGATATTTCACAAAAAATTGACAATTTTTTAATATTCAAAATATATTTTTAAAATTTTATGTATTTAAAATTTTAAAAAAATTTATTAAAAATAACTCATCAAATAAAAATTATTTAATTTTGAGAAATAAACTTGAAATTATGTGTAAAATTTATTTAAATAATTTTTTAAATATTATAACAATGAAAAGATCATTACATTTTATAATTATTTGAACTAAAATTTTAAATTGAATTAAATTAAAATAATAAAAATTAAATTAAAATTTAGATGAAATTTAAAATTTTTTATATATTTATTTTTTATAATAATAATATAAAACAAATAAAATATATTTTAATTATTTATTTTATTAAATTATCACATGTAACTATAATAAATATAAATTAAATCAACAGAAAATTTAAATCTTATCAAAGTATAATAATTTTTACGATAATAAATGAATTTCAATTTGACATCATATATAGTTAATACATCAGTTTTTTTGGGCATTCTTAATTAAGTTATTTATAGGATGAATGTTACATAGAACTTTAAATTCTAAAGTTTAAAAAGTGAAAATCAAACTCTAAACTATTAATTTGAATCAAACTGAATTTTAAGCCAAATAGTTTAAAATTAAAGGTATTTTTATTGTTAAAATAATTTATGAAAGACTCAAATTAGAGATTTTAAGATATATTCGATTTAAATTTTATATAAATATAAAAAAATATTTAAGATATCATTATAAGAATTTTGATAATTTTTAACATGAAAATATATATTTTTTAAAATTTTTTATTATTAAAATTTTAAAAAATTATTAAAAATAGCTTGTGAATTGAAAATTATTAATTTTAAAAGATGAAATTGAAATTAAGTTTAAAATTTATTTGAGTAATTTTAGTATTGTAATAGTGAAAAGATCATTAAATTTGTAATTATTTAAAATAAAATTTAAATTAAATCAAATTGAAACTTTAATTACAAATTGACCAGATTAAATTAATGAAATTTAAATAAAATTTTAAAATTTTTTAGTATTTATTTTTGACAGTAATAATATAAAAAATAAATAGAATGTATTTAATTATTTATTTTATTAAATTGTTATATGTAACTATAATGAACATAAATTAAATCAATAAAAAAATTAAATCTAATAAAGTATAATAAATTTTACAATGATAAATGGATTTCAATTTGACATTATAAACAGTTAATTTTATTGTATGAATTTTTTTCTTGATATTATTAATTAAGGTATTTATAGAATAAATGTTATATAAAATCTTAAATTATACCTTATGTTACCAAATGAATTTTGATATTTACAAAGTAACAAATTGAACCCTAAATTATTAATTTAAATCAAATTGTAATTTGATTTCAATAGTTTTAAAAAATTAAAAGTTTCTATTGTCAAAATATTTTTTAAAAATAACTCAAATAAATTTTACACTTCATTTCAAGTTTATTCATAAAATTTGAATAATTTTTTATTGTAAAGTCTTCATTTTGAAAATTTTTTATTTTTAATTTTTTGATTAAATTTAATTTGATCCAATAGTTTAAATTTGATTTATTATTTTTTAGATATATGAATTCATTTGGTAATGTAGAATATAATTCTAAGGTTTTATATAAATTTATTCTTATTTATATTATATATTATTTGATAATTACTGCAAATTTAATTTTTCATATTTTTAAATAAATTTTTATCTCACTCCTCACTTTATCATGTTATTGGACTACCGCGGCAATTTGTTGGCTCAAAAAATCAAATTACCAAAACTTAACATTGGTACAAACACATAGACATAATATTAAATCAAAAAATATTTGAAAATATGAATTGAACGGAAAACAGTAACCCATCCTAATCTTCAAATGCACCCATCAAGTAAGAGATAACATCATCAAGGAAGATATAAAATAAAAAAATAAATCTAAAAATGCTAATTTCAATTTGATTTAGTTTTTATCGTTGCTAGAATAATCATTTTAATTTTCTCAACAATATTTACATGAAAGATATTAATGAAAAATTGAATTAAGTATTTTAATGATGGTAAATTTTAAATAATTCACAAAGAAATAAAATACAAGTTAAAATAACAACATGGACCAAAAGTATTATAATTTTGTAATTATTTACACTTACTAATATGTTGTCAAAAGCATTAAAATTAAAGTTTTTTTTAAAAAAAAAGCTTTGATACGCAAATCATCTTTTGGTGTAGTGGCATAAAAAAAATTTATAATTTGCATTATTTAGCTCTAGATTTCATAAATTTGCCCCAATTGATTTTAGTTGCAAATCTAAATAAACACACGAATGAAATTGATAATGATTTTGATTTAGATTCTTAAAACTTAAGTAGACAGTTTATTCAGAATTTAATTCATCATTTTGATTTTTGCTCGATCTAATCTTTGTCCATCGCAAAAAACATCTATTTTAATTATGTATAAGTAAATATACTATCAATAATTCTAAGTTAGCATGAAAAATATCTTGGAAGTCACTCAATATCTTTCTTATTATTATTTTTAACAAAGTTTTAGCTTTTGGACTACATTTTAGCAAATCAAAATCTAATTATTCAATGTTATCCTTTTCCCCGCTTTCCCTTTTGTTCCTTCCACTAAGCTACCTTAAAATGTGTATGTTGTTTTCTTTTCTTTTTGTGTTTGTTATAAGATATAAACTTTGTTTTCATAGAAAGTGGAAATTATGATATTTACTTTATATTAATAAACAAATTATAATTTAGTTGTATGTTATTTATTTTAAATAACTTTTTACAATTATAATTTTATATTAAAATATTAATTTTATTAAAAATAAATATTATATAAAATCATGATATTTACTTTATATTAATAAACAAATTTTGATGTTTAAAAGGTTATCAGTAAGACTCTAAGGTACTGATTTAGCCCACTTTGAATTCTGTTAAAAAATTTAGTGATTGATATTCAATAGGGATCTAAATTTTGACTTAAAAAATATAATTAATATTAAAAAATGTATTTAAATTACTATCACAAGAATATTTTAAAAATTTTTAAATATTAAAAATATATTTTTTAAAAATTTATATTTTCAAAAATTTTAAAAACTTATAAAAAATAAATTTTAAATTAAAAAATTATTCAAATTTAAGATATAACTCATAATAAAGTAAAAATTTTATTTAAATTATTTTCAGACATTTCAATAACAAACATGCCTTTAATTTTTTATAACTATTTGAGCGAATGTGTAATTTGAATCGAATTGTTAAATTAGAGTTTGATTTATATCTTTTAATATACAATTTTGATTAATTACATAAAATAAAAAATTAGAGTTTAGATTACCTTTCCTATCATTAAAAATAATATTAAGCTCACGCTCTTTGTTTTATTTTTTTATTCTAAAAGTAAAAAATAAAATTAAAAAACTGATTTGAATTTAATTTAAAATTCAAAAAAAATCGACCAAATTAAATAAGACTAAATCATTATTTTAATAAAAACTTTTCGTATTTATAGTACCACATAAAAATAATATAAACAATTAGATTAGTTTTTTTTTATTGGATCAATTTTTTATCTGAATATTATGATTAACATAAAAATTTATAATTAAAAATCGTATGTGTATATATATATATATATATATATGCTTTAGTTTATGATAAATTGACAATATAATTAAAAAATAATTAAATAAATTTAAAATTATTACACATTTTAAAATTTTAAAAGATGTATATCCTTATCCTGGACAGGTATCCCATCCTGTCCTTTAAAAGCAGCTGGTGCAGTGCAATCAGCCACCTCGAGCGGAATGACTGAATTCCCGAATTTGAAGGTAGTTGAAACCCTGTTTCCAAACACAGCTCAACTAACCCGCTCAGCAGTGAGTCCGACTCATGTTGCTCAAACGGCCTGTCAACGTGCAGTCTCACCAACTCTATTCTGTCAATATAACAGCCATTAAAGTATCGGTTCTGGAAATCAAAATTATTCTTTTACCTTTGACAGGATAATTAAAAAAAAAATCAAAATTTTAAATCTTTTCTAACAGTAAAAATTAAAATCAAATAATATTTTAAAATAAATACAAAAATTATGAATTACATTATTTTTAATTTAAATGTCAATGTATCTAATTTTCAATTCATAAATTATTTTTACAAATTTTAAATATTTTAATTTTTTATAATAATAATTTAAATATTTATTTATATGTAAAAAATTTTAAAATAATTTTTCAAAAATTTTTCATTTAAATATTTTTATTTTAAATTTTTAACAACATATAAATTGAACTAAATTAAAATATCACATCCATAATTAATCTAATTGATATTTTAAAATATAAAATTAAAAATTAATATAATTTATTTTTTTTATGCATAGGTAATATTTATTTTATTTTAAAAATTAACATGTTACATGAAATAATCAATAGAGTTAGTATTTTAACATACATATGATAATATTTTTTTCCAAAAAATTATTTATTTAATTTTTTTACTAAAATCAATAGTTCTTTTATATTTACTGATTCAACCGTCAAATATTAAATAATAAATTTAAGTATAAATATAAAAAATCAAGTTCTGCACATTTTAATTTAAATCTCGTTATTTTATTATTTGATTGTGTATTTACATTTATAATTTAAATTAAGTTTATAAAAATTTAAAAAATTAAAAATACTTAAATTGAAAATTTTATGCAATAAATTTTGATTTAATTTTTTTTTATAAACCTGAAAAATGATCCAGTTACTATCACAAAAATTTTATAAATTTTTGAATATTAAAAAAAATTTATATTTTATATTATCAATAATTTGAAATTTTATGAAAAATAACTTACAAAATCATCGAAATTTTATTTAATTTGAGTGAAATATTATTAATTAACATTATCTTATGAGTCAAGATCTAAACTGAATTAAATAAAAATTTTAAATGATGAAATTTAAATTAGAATTTAAATAAAATTTATTTTTTGTATTTATTTTAAATTTAGATTTGATGTTTGTTTATAATAAATTAAATATCTAATTCACAAAATTATTCACTAAAAACTTAAAAATCTTTTACTAAAAACTTAAAAATCTTGTCCCTCATAAATGTGAATTGTCCTAAAAAAAATTAAAACCTACCTGAGACGGAAAACAAGGGCGTCAACAAACTGCTGCTTTTAAATAACGAGAATCCAGTGGCCCGATGGTAAGATCTTCGACACGTGTCTCGTCTTTCACTGACACGTGTGAGTCGCCAACTGACTTCCTTGAGCAGCAGAGAAAGAATCCCTCCCGCTTTCAAGAAGCGAGAAGAAGAAAGCCTTACAGCAAATAAACAATTTGCTTTACAGGAGATGCGAAGTTTTCGAAAATTTTTTAGGGTTTCAGTTCCCTTGTAAACTAATCAGTAGGGGTCGAGAAACTGTGGAGGAAAATGGCGAGAAACGGAGAGCCCGAGACCGTGCCTAGACTTTCCTCGAGCTCCAGACTAAGGACGGGACAAGACCCCTTCCTGGTCGTGTGTAGATGTTTCCGCCTCGTAACTTCTCTCACTGCGATCCTTTGCATTGCCGTCAATGTCCTTTCTGCTGTACGTTCGTTCCAGAACGGATCTGATGTATGTATAATGAAGAGGAGACTCTCCCTCCCTACCTCTCGCATAAATATATAAATATATATATATATATATACATATATATACATATTTGTAAGCTGTGTATGAGGGTGTGGTTATGAATGTTCTGTAGATATTCGATGGGATATTTCGGTGTTATGCAGTGGTGATTGCGTTTTTCGTGGTTCTTGCCGAGACGGAATGGGGATTCATTATCAAGTTTTGGCAGGTTTGTTTTCCCTGTTTAGTTGTGAATCCGTGTAGATGAACATGCATATCAAGTGTATTTTGTTTCTTTGTTTAACTAGACCGATTCTCTGTGTCATGTTCAAGAAAATTTCAGATATTTGTTTTCTCAATTATTTGTAAATTTGTTGAGGTTTTGTTTTCTATTATGTTCTTACTTTCTCTTTTCTCTATTATTGTTTCACCAATAAAAAGGAAGAACTTATAAGAGAACATTTCCCACAGTTATTTGCCGCAAATATTTGTACAGCAATAATTAGGGAAACAACACTTTTTCTGGATTAATGGACAATATAATGATATGACTTAGCTCTTTCTTATGTTATTATTTTTTCTTTTTAAAAATATGTCATTCCAGTTTTTTCATCCAACTGCTCCAGACATTTGCTTCAGTTATCAATAATCAACACACTAATTTGAATGGAGAATTCCTATCTATGTAATATTCTCTTAATTTGGTGTGCCTTTAAGTTTTTAAAGGTGAAAGTTGCAGATGGTAGGCTGATAATGAAGACGCGTGGTGCTAGAAGTTAATCATCATCCCATATGTATCTGAACTTTATGTGTATGGTCAGTTAATAGAATCATTTCACTTCTTACAGCCAATGGAAATCATTCGAAGAATGTTGTGACAAAACCTATGTGCATTTATTTTCTATGGACATTCAGCAGCCACTGGTGCTTTGTAGTTCCCTTTTTCTGTCAATTTTCCCACTCAGGTGGGAAACATGGTGTTATCGTTCTACCTCTGAAATTATTTCCTAATGATAGAAGCTCTTTATTAGATTATAGTTCCATGTTCTAAAAGCAATGTAATACAGTTTCTTTAGACCTTGCTTTCAAAACTGATCATGTAGAAATAGGCATATACTTTTGCCCTTGTTGTTCAGATGATAAGAGAGAGCAAACTGTTTTTTCTTTTCCTTATGGTTCAATCAAACTCGGCAAATAGATAAAGGTTCCTTGCGAAGAAAAATCTCTGTAAGTGAAATAATAATAAGAAACTCAAAGAAGCTCTTTCCTTTAATTCTATGACTTAATTTATTTTTGAAAAAAAGAAAAATCTTCTTTGACTCCTCTTTCCAAATTTACTCCCTTATTAGTGTGCCTGTACTTGTTATTTCAAAGAATATTCACCATTTTATCCAAACTTACTGAACATTTTGCAGGTATTGGAGTACTGGGCTGGTAGGGGTATGCTTCAAATCTTGTATGTCTTTTTAATTTCCATAAGTCTTGTTTTTTCCCCTGCTTTCCTTCTTTCTTGAAATGTTTCCTGGTTTCAAGTTCAACTCTTGAATACAATCAACCTGAGTATTAGGTTTACCTGTTAATTTCCAATGGTTGATTTGTTGAGCTAGGGACACAAAACTTAATTGAAGCAAAAACATCCCAAGCATCTAAAGTAGAAAGTAGTTCAGGGAATATTTAACCTCCAACAGAAGCCATTGTACATGTATTTTGCACTTGTGTAGTTGCAAAAACATACAAACAAGGCACAATAATATTATTCAATTTTTTTTAAAGTTACGATTCTCCTTTTCAGTGTTGCTGTGATGACGAGAGCTTTCCCTAATTATACAGCCAAGCAAAAGGATCTTGTTCTTCTCCAGAACATAGCAAGCTATATGCTCCTTGCTTGTGGTGTAGTCTATGTTATTTCGGTGAGAGACTAGAAAAGATTCAATTATCCATAGAATTACCTAGTGATATTTCTTTTCTTTTTGACATGAGTGTTGTACCAAATCTTTTCCTGTTTTGATGCATCCTTTCTTTGAATGTCTCTATGAGAACCTTTAAGTTAAATAATGTGATTTTTAGCATATTTGACTGGAATCTGGTAGCTTTCTGGTATCTTGCTAGACTGATTGATGGAAGTACCAACTGAAGGGCCGGATCTGTAGGTTCTCATTTTCAAAAGGTTCAACAGCTTTTGGTTCCATTACGAAACGAATCGCAATATGTCATAGTCTATGTATCTATTGTTTTTACTCTCTCATGGTTGTTACTTTTTTCAATGCAACCTGCTAGCTGCTTAATTAGATATGTTTGTTGTTTGTAATTTGCGCATAAATTGATCTGTTCAACATCAATACATAATTGCATTGCTAATGCCAGGGACTTCTATGCATTGGCTTCTTGAAACGTGCTCGGCAGCAGAAAGAGATTTCCAGAGAGCAAGCAGTCAAGGATTTGGAGGTAAGCAATCATATTGTAGTAATTACGGAAACTGATGCGGGGTGATGGGAGCATAAATGAGATTTGTTTCTAGCATCTGCAGGCTTAGCTTTCTTTGTCTTTAGTTTTCAGTTTTATGGAGTCTAATTACAGTATTGAGGAACAGAATGTGATGAATTTGTGACTATCTGCAGTTTTTCTTGGGGTTCATGCTTGCAATTAGCCAATTACACTTTTGAAAATCTGCCATCGATGACCCAACATATGTTATCTAATTTTACTGGTCTTCACTGAAAATGTGTTGTGGTGTGCATATCTAGCATGTTCACTGAATCAACAGTATTTTGCCAAGGAGACTGCCTGTTCTGTACTTCCAGTAGGCCATTACCTGATGAACCTCTTTGTTTCATCATCTTGTTAAAACTTGAAAGGAAATGAATCAAAATTTAGCATACCCTCCATTAATTTGGAAATTGGGAATGCTATGAACAATATGGGCATACCATTTTGATGCTTAATAAATGATGCCACTGCTTGGAGTGACAGCATTTGTCAATAAGGTTACCTTATCCTTCTTTGATAACATTAGAATCTGTTTCTTATCTGCCTGATCTCTGGAGCAAAATTTGTAATCTGAGTTGGAGTTTGTATGCATGAAATAGTTTGTATCACAGTCTTAAGTTATATTGAAATTAGGCACTTCTCTGATTTTGTTGCTGACACTTGTGTGATTGTGTATACCCGGGGATAGCTATAATTAACTCCTCTCTTTTGTTTTATCCCTTCTGACAAGAATATATAAATAAACAAGTAACTTTTTACTCTGATTTGCTCTTCTTGACAACTACAGGAATTGGAACGACGCAGGGAAGAACTTGAACAATTACTCATGGCAGAAAGGGTCTAAGACAAATTATCTGATCCGGAGGATATCTTTATCTGAGACACGAAAGGGAAGTGACCCAACAGAAGTCCTTGGTTGTATTTACTTGTTTGTATGAGCATTGGCTTGTTATTGCTTTTTTTGACACTGTTGTTTAGATCACGATACTCAGGAGTGAGTCTTTCCTATGACATTGTACAGTCCACTTCAAGAGACAGATTTTCAATTCTTTTTATTGTCCAGATCAGATAGTTGCTCACTTTAAGTGAAGAAACCTCATGCTCTCTCTCTCTCTCTAATTTGTTTTCTATTTTGTGTTTAGGTCTAAGTTTGAACACTACGTAGAGTATAATGCGTGATGCTTCCCACTTGCCTTTGGGTTGCTGCTTCTGGCTGTATATGCTACTACTTACATAGAAATTTTTATGGTTAACTAATTAAATTAAATGCTCCTTAATAATGTAAAAACCTTCCAATTGTCACATACTTCATAACAAGGGGAAAGACAAGTTTGGGGTAGAGAGTAGAGGAAGAGAAGCAAGTTCGACATACGTGTTGAGAATCATACTAGAAATGGCTGATGGTTCAAAGTCTGTATGCTTTAGGTACTGTGCAGAATTTGGCTAGCTTCTTTGGAATAAATAAAAGTGAAAATACAAGAAAATATTGTAGTGAATCAATTAATATCTTCACAAGAATGATGTGCAATTTGATTGTGTGTTGATGGTGGTAAGTTCATATCAGCAAAAGACATTTCAAAGAAGTCGCCAGGGAATTAGACCTTGTGAATTGGCCATACATTCTGGAGAAAGAATTACCTGAACCCGGAGCAGACTGTCATTAAGTTATGTGGCCGTGGTTCATCATCGTGTATTGCCCTTGAGAGCAAAAAATATCATGCAACTCCCCAGCTAGTTTGAATCCTTCAAAATGAGTGATGAAAGCAGCTAGTTTGTGAGTATCCGCACATGCTGAACGCCATTATGAGCATTAGATTGAACTTCGGCATATAATAGTGTAGCTGGAGATGAACAAGCACATCAACCACAATTATTCAGGAACCAAAAGAAGGTAGGTTTTTAAAACTATGAAGAAAGTACTGCATGATGTTCCTCCTAGCAGTTCACTGAAATTCATTATAAAATGGCCTATATCATGTCCCACATGTGAATGCCCTCTAAGTTTAACATATACTAGAAGCATATGCCCTGGAAGTCTAATGCACCAGAAGCAAATGCCCTGGAACAAATGCCATGGGAAGAGTTCCTTGGTAGCTGATACAGCAGATCTTCATTCATAAACTGAATGTGTTGACAATATTAATATGACAATCTGGAAACAACTTTGATTCCTTGAGTTGGAATTCAACATTGCTAGCATGAGAAAACACTCATTTTTGCCCGCTCTTGCCTGATGAATCTGAATTTTGAGAGAACTTTGTCCGCCACTTTTCCTTGTTCTTCTCAACTATATTCCAATTCTGAGAGAATTCTTTGAGTCCCTGTCTAAATGCTCCAAGGTTGACCCCATTTCCAACCAAGATGCTTGTTACTCCCATTTTAGAGACCTGTTATCAACATTAAAATTTCCAGTTTGATGATAGACCTATCTTCTGCATAAATTTACAGGACAAAAAATTCAACTCAATTATTGCAGAGGGGGTAGGGCCATTCTTACCGATTTGATGTTTCTATCTTCATCATCAAAAAAGAGCATTGAGCTAAAAGGCACCCCCGTCCTTGAATGAATTCTCTGGAAATGTTCTGTCTTGTGTGTCCAGCTTGGAAAAATCTCCTGCATAAATCAAAAGAAAAATCATCTCCATGTGAGAAGTCCCCCTTCTGGTCATTTCTCATCGAATGTAAATTATTTGCCACCTTAAGGAATGAAGAGGCTTACACAAAGATATAGATTAAGGAAATGCGTTAATAGCAACTGATCTTGACAAATTGGGATGATAAATAAAATGAACATGTCATCACCCATTATTATAAAGAAAAATATGTTCCAAGAGGCCAGAATATGATGGAAATGACAACTAAGAAGGTAAAGTGCTGCTTGACAAATCATGCATATATTCTATATAAGAAAGAGGAAAAAGGAAGAAATTGTTTATCATGCAGCAGTAGATGAACTAAGAGATCAGGTAGAAATGCAATGAAGTACTATAGATAGAGCTTAGAAAGGGAAAAGATTCTTGTATTTCACCTTGGCCACAAAAATAGACTTAATACTCAATTTGTCAAGGAATGTGTTGGCTATATCTGGAGTTGGTGACCTTGAAGCAATAGCTACATCAACCCCTTTGTCTTTAAGAGCATATAATATGCCTTTCGAATGAGGATACAAGGATGGCATTTCACGTTTGGACCGACACTCACTGAAAATTTTCCAGGGGAGAAAAAAAAAACACGTAAGAAGCAAAAGGTATAAATTGACATCATATATAAAATTATGCAACAAATTGGAAGAAAGTTGCAATATATAGCACTATTCTGATAACAAAACAATTTATCTTGCTATGAAATTTGATAAAGAATTATATATACAGGGAAAAAGATATGGAGAGCAAAGATGCAACACAGTGACCAATATTATCGATAACTGACATTATTATCTGGCAAATGAAAGTATCACCCTGAACACAAAAGGGTTGGGAGTTAAGACGCCTAATAGACTACTGTATTTGTTATACACAAAAAAGGTGCAAAGCTGCAATCTTGAAAACAAGTTGCATCAAGCTGCATGTTATTCTCTGCTCATACCAGTTTTGACAATTGATAGTTACAGAACTGGTGATTTTTTATTAGCAATTGCAAAGCAGTCTCTAACACCCTCAGGTACAAACGCAAAATGGCTATACTGCACTTATAGCATTGTGATTAGAATAATCTTTATATAGTTCAAGCTCGGCGATAGTCATGCCAATTCACTCATTATAGAAATGTTCTACTTCATCAAGTAATATACGTAGAGCAAAAGGGTTCAAATATCATCTTATTAGATAAAAGTCTGAAAATATGGGTGATTATACTTAAAGCGTTATCAAAACAAGAACCTGTAGTATAATCTAGGGACACTAACCAATTAGGTGGACGTGCCGGAGTGGTTATCGGGCATGACTAGAAATCATGTGGGCTATGCCCGCGCAGGTTCGAATCCTGCCGTTCACGTTTTCCCCTTTTTTTCTCCTTATCACATTTTTTTTTTAAAAAAAATCTACTAGGAATAAACCTTCACCAAGCAATACAACAAAATAAAAGTATTGGAAACTACTCGCCATCCTCGTCAAAGGGCTTCCGTTGCTTACTCTGTTTGGTAGGAGAATTTTTTTTTTTCCTTTTGTCTCGCAGAAATTTGGCAGATAGAAAGGATAAAATTCACCAATTCGTTCACTAATTCCCCATTTAATTGTTGCAGTGACCAAACGAGAACACACGTGTTATACATACACCAAACACAGATATACTCGTATATATTAGGATTGTATTTATGCGTGTATGTGGTTAAATAGATGAAATATTACCAGTAAAAAGGCCAGAGAGTGTAATCGAGATCGAAGACGACCAATTTGGGAAGCACTTGGAACATTCCCATTATCTGCATCGCTTCCTCTTTCACTTTCTCCTCCGTCATCTTCTCTCCCTCTCCCTCTCCTTCCTCGTCCCTTAAATGACACTATAATCTAACGCTTAAGCTTTTCATGGAACATTCTGTTTGGCTGCTAATATAACGATATTCTTGGAAGAACAAAGCTAGAATACGGCTCAGCCTCATGAATCATAGAAGCGCCCTTAATACACTAATCATACATTTATTAATAACAATTTTCACTATTTTTATTTTGACTTAGAGTGGGATTATAAGGTGATCTCCAACCCTAAACACCAAATTTAACATCAATTTAGTGTTAAATTTTTTTTAAAAAAATATTTTAACACCAAATTTTTTTTTATCTCCAAATCTATTTACACCAAATTGGTGTTATAATATTATTTTAATAATATGAATAATTATTATTAATAAAAATATTTATAAATATTAATTAATTTATTTAAAATAATAAGATAATTAATATAATTTAAAATTTTAATTTATATTTTTTAGAAAATTAATATTATATAATAAATTATAATTTTTAGTAATTTTTATAATTAATAATTTATCAATTAAATTTTATAAATATATTTTTATCGTAATTTTTTACTTAATTATTTTTATGAGTTACTTACATTTTTACAATAATGTATAATTTTTTGATAGAGTAGTTTTAAATATATGATTCAAATTGATATTAAAATTTCATTACGTAATTGATACAAGACAAAATAAAATCATTAACACATTACAATATTTAGTTTTTTAAATTACCATGATGATTCCACAAATGTTCAATCAATGCATCACGAAGCGTAAAATGAGCCTTTTTGTCTATGTCCAACAAGAAATTCTTGAAACTTCACAATTTCATCCATTATCATTTAATGAAAATTTATGCAAAACGAGGTCGAGATCATCAATCTGAAGGAGTGAGTGAATCATTTAATGCTTTTGATCAATACTTTGGTGGTGTAAGAGGAAATGGACATGACTTTCCTACATTCTAAATAGTTTTAAGGTTAGTTTATTCTTGTTGGAGTATTTTAATTTTAATTAATGTTGTAATTTCAGTTAAAGTTGTAATCGTTGATGTGTTGTTATATTTATTGTACTGTATTAAGTTTAAAAAAATTATTTTTATCATATTTATGTAAAAATTTAAATTATATCATAAATTATAAATTATTTTAAATTTTTATATATTTTTAAATAATAATTTTAATACTATATATAATAATATTATTAATTAAATAAATTATTATTATTATTAATTTAAATAAAATAAAATTATGTATTGAATATTGATATCGTTTTAAAAATCTTGATGAGATATTCTTAATGATATAATTTTTTTTCCTAATAATATCACATATTTATTAAGTTATCGATCAAAAATATCTTTAATTCAAAAACTTTTAAAAAGTAATTGTAAAATTTTTTTAAAAATACATCAATTTATTGTAACTACGATGCAGAAGCTAATTTACGGTCTCGATGGAGATGATTTGATCAATTTTTAATAACATTTTGTCGTTTTATCGTCTTCATTGGAGATGGCCTCTTCATTTTTTTTATATTAGGAAAAAAAAAAAAGAAAAGTACTTCGGATCATCAGTTTGCTCAGTAACAGCTCCAAGATAATAATTCTTAATGATAAAGAACATACAATAATAAAACTCTAAATTTATAATATATACATTTATATATAAATAAATATTTTGATTCAGTTACATCATCAATGATATAAAATTATTTTTTTATTTTATTTATAATAATATTATTAATATTATTGTTGTTATTATAAACATAAAAAACTTAAATTTTATGTAAATTTTTTCAATTGTGCTCATCATTTTAATTTTTTTAATTATGCATTCAAACTTTTAATTTGAATTAATTTAAATTTATCAAAAAATTTAAAATTATTTATATTAAAAATCTTAAACAACAAATTTTAATCTAAAATTTTATATAACATAAATCTTTAATTTACTATCACACTGTTTTCTAAATATTAAAATTTTCAACATTTTATATTATTAAAATTTAATGAATTGTAAATAAAAATATTTAAATAAAAAATATGAATTCAAAATAAAACATAAAATGTATTAAATTATTTCTGAAGTGTTTCAACATCTAAATACTATTAAGTTTTTATAATTATTTAAATCAAAATTTAAATTAAATCAAATTAAAAATTTTGATGCACAATTTTAAAAATTAAAATAGACAAAATTCAAATTAAAATTAATTTTTTTTTATATTTACTTTTAGTACTACTATTATAATTTATTTATGAGGTTATAAGACTACTTTTAATTAAATATAAAGACTTTCATAAGAGCTAGAAAAATGAATCCAAATCTATCAAAGACAATTTTTTTTCTTGAAGAAAAAAACTTTTTGGACACCAACTTCTAAATTATCAGTAGGTTGAATTGAGCTAGGCATTTGGTCAAATTCAAAACTAATTTAGTTTTTTTATAAAAAAATATATTCAAAGCCAAAAATTTCAACTAAAATAAAATAACATTATATTAAATAAAAAACCCATTAATAATCCCAATAGTACTGCCACCCATTTCTTTATCCCTTCAGCCGCTTCATTACTCATGCTTCTTCAGTCATGTAATGACTCTTTCAAACCATTTGGGAAGGCTACTATCCACCAAATAGCCAACAAGCCCTAGAGTAGCTCAAATTTCTTTTTGTTCTAAAGAAATTCCTAAACTCCCAGGAAAGGAAGAGCAAGCTACAAAAACCCTAAAGCCAAACCATCATAACTTGTAAACTAAGCCCACAATCCACTGAAAACATAAACTGCTGGAAAATAACACAGAAGCACAGTTGAGCACAAGACTGCTCACTTCTTTTTCCAATCCCAAAACAGTTGCTCCATAGATCATTCCCATAAAATCTATAGAACCAAAGCAGTAATGAAAGCGAACAAAGTCGGTAAACTTACAGAAGCTGGCAAAATTATGTACCAGAACTATATTTACACCACCATGTTACTATGACAAAAATCCCCATCTTCCCAACTTCTTCATTATTTACAGCAGGGAACAGGAGGGAGGTGGAAGGGTTCTGATTGTCACCTATATACTTAGAAGGCCCTTCCTCTATGCCATGTACAGCTATCCTCCATATCCACAGCTTCTGCATCAAAAACACAGTCCTTTTGCCTGGTTTCTTGTCAGTAGCCTTTCACCCGTCAGAGGAGTCTGAGCCTCTTTGCAGCTTGCTGCCTCTCTTGCTCAGCCACACCATCTCCATTACTGGATAACACATTATTTTCTTCTAGATCGATGCATTTACCAACACTTGGCCCTCCAAGGGATAAAGTCAGGGTGTTCCCATGGGAGGATGAGAAAAAGTTACCCTCACTGCCATCTTGCATGTCATTTGCATCTTGGGAGTCTTGAACCACACAATCAGCAAGTTCATCAATTACCATCAAAGGAGATTCACCTTTATCAGAGCTCTCCAGGTGCCTAGATATTGCAAAATTTGGAAGTATGTGACCCTCATATAGTTGAACCTCAGTTCCACTATCTTGCTTATTCTTTTCAGAAGCTTGGGAGGACAAATACTTGTCTGTGCCATCCTGTGAAGGAACTTTATGAGAATGGTCTTCAAAGATCTCGTAAATTAATTTCTTGATATATGCACGTTTTAGAGAAACCTCCCCAGGTGGAAACCAATTCCTAGTAAGCTGGAAAAACATAAGAAAAATTGTAATTTTACGAATGCAACTGCACATAAAATCACTATGCAGTGGCATAATGTCTTAAAAAACAACCAAGGAGAATGACGACGCAGCAACTGGCATCAGTTTTTGACTCGATCTAGCGAGGATTGTTCAGGTTACTATCTCCATGGCAATAATACTCATTTGAGAATGGGCCACTTACTTTAGAGTGAACATATGTAATATAACTTCATTCTCAGTCAGAAAGGAAATAACTAATGAGCATGCCCTGAAAACCATTGTGCCAGATTATTGACTAATTTCAGATTCCAGCAAGACATGCATAAGATTTCACATGATGAATTGCTGGTCTCACTGAAAGAGGCACAAAAAGGTTTTTTGGATGCTGATATGTGCATAGCCATGAATTCATGCATGGAGTAGTGCTGGCCACTTGGTTAGTAGCTGGTCAAACAAGGAAGTCTGGCTAGGTGCATATCAACATCCGAAACAAACAAGCACCCAAGAAAACAAATATAAAGCTAGCAACAAACTGAACAAGCATGCAATTGTAATCACGTACTGACAACATCTGTATATATATGAGCACAATCCATCATAATGTCGAGAAACCACTTTTAATTCTTCAAGGTTTAATTTAATCATTTTATTCAATTGCTCGAGGCCCTCCAATGATATCCATACAACATTACTATCTCAAAACTCTCAGTAAAGTAGTTTAAGACATTAAGTTTTGTGACTTATTCCTTGCTTCCTATATTGACAGTAATCTCTTGATTACAACAACGTGGAAAATCATTTTATCATGAACAGATACTCCATAGCACAGAAGCATTTCTATAGGTAAATTTCTTAAGTGTAGACTTTCTACAATACTGGAGCAGCAGGAAGTTCACACCAGCAACAAGATTAAATCCATAACTCTTAGTTCCTAAACCTTTCATGAATAAACCCAAACAGTGTCGAGTACAAAACCATAAGTTGACACTATAATCATATTGACCAGCGTTGGCCACAGATATCAAGTTAAGGGTGTCAACAAGACCAACATCATTAATTGTTACCCAGGGGATAGCTTCCCAAGTCATTGACAAGATAAAACCTCAACAGCAGCCAGAACTAATTCAAGAAAATCCCCAGACATCAGTTCCTAGCACCCTTGATAATGAGGAGGATAAACTCAAAAGAAAAAAAATAAAAAAAATCAACTTCCGCAGCAGCTAAAAACCAGATGAAAACTAAACAAGTGCTACAGCCACAGAGAGAAAACCTTAACTCAATAGTCATTTTGTTGACCCTGAAGCAAAATAGGTAAGTAAACAGCTCTGAGAAAGGCAGTGAGATTACTCACAAAGTTGGAGAACTCTGTTATCTCAAAAAGGTTGAAGTTAGCAGGAGCTTCCTCAAGGAAAAGTTCCACATAATGCAGCAAAAAGAGGCCGCAGTCAAACGAATTCTCCTGCTGTGGAAGCTGAATCAAAATAGTAACAAACAAGGATCATAATTAACTCTAAGAAAGAAAACTTGAGGATTTCTCAGTTAATGGCAACTAGATTGCAATCCAAAGTAAAACCATTCTCTTGTTTCCTAATAGCTTTTGAACATCAATATACAGAAGTCATATGTCTGGAGTAGAGTACAGCAGATAATAACAGATAAAAACTGAAGGAATGAAACAAATTTTCTCAAAGCAGAGATGCTACCTCAAGTGAGACAAACCGTAAACATAAGAATTTTGAAAGGACATCATCGGTTGTCTCCCTATGCCTCTCTTTCCACTCTTCACATAAGTAGCTGTCATCACAGGAAATAAAATGGAGCCAACCAGAATCAACATTGGTATCTTAAAGAAGGAAATGTATTGATTCTAAACTGAATGCAAACAGTTGAAACAGTTCCAACGCTACAAGGTCTTTCCATCTGAGCAGTAGCAATCAATAAGTTCAACGACTAGTTATATTTGCTCAAGTAATTCAGCTCAAACTTGAAGTGGCAGTCATTGCGATAATAATTAACATTCTCATAAAATATTTGAGGTTGTCAGCAAGACATTATAATGTAGACCTGGGAACGTGGAATATGGATCGGTAAATCAAATTTTGGGTCAAATGAAACCCATCGACTCAAGTTTGGTTGACATGGTTGACCAAATGGGTCAAAAATTATACACTCTTTTTTTTTTTCTTTAATAAATTAGCAACTTCCCTGCATTTCATATGACCAGCATATAAAAGGTTAATCCTACTTCTATTATTTCCTTTTAGATCAAGAATGTCGTCAATATCAAAGTTTTGGTGGATGACCCTGTTAGATTATTACAAAATGCAAGAAGCTTCACTTTGATGAAAGCGCAGCTTCAGAAAAGAACAACACTGAACCTTGATAACCATATAACCACAGTTGTGAGATACTGTTTTAGGCAACACAGGCCCAAAAAAAGGAAAAAAAGGAAACATTTGTAACAAGGCCCATAGAGGCTTTCCTGATCCTACGGTGGTTGAAAGAAATGGTTACCTCTGGACAAGATCTTTAAGGCCTTCGTGACTTCCTTTAATTGAATCCATGTGCAAAATGCATGGAACTTTAGGTGAATTTCCAATTACGTCATCTATAAAATGGATGTAAAATTTTAGGAGGTAGAAATAATCTTAGCAACTATAATCAATAGGCATCAGTTGCTTGGGACCTTGCCTTTGAAATGAGCCACTTCACCAGGATGGCAGATGACAATTAAACTCCAGTGAAAACTGTACAGAATTTAATTCACATTAGAGAAGAGTACAATAAAAGTCATCTTCCATCATTGCAGGCAAAACAAATTCACAAAAGTGATTTCTCACCTGCAGTTCACAGGAATGAAAACATAATCCTTCTCAAAAAGACTCACTTTTCTAGTCCATTTTCGAACACGTTGAAATGCTTGCCTGCTTTGATGAGCATTACATGGACCTTTGGCTAGATCAGCAAGCTTCCGGTAGAAGAAACTGTTGAAAAAGTGGAACCTATTCTGTTCCTCAGGTTGAATTTTATTCTTCAAATATCTGCCAATAGGTCAGATTTTGTTCTTATTAATCCTTTCATTGAGAACATATAGAAGGCACTGATTAGACAAAATGAACATTTTGATAATTGATCCAAAAATTATAATTTATCAAGCACAAAAAGAAAAGAAAAGGTGAGACCAAGAAATCCTTCACAATATCAGAACTTCAGCAAAGCCCTTAGCCCTCCCCACTCCCCTCTCCCTCCCCCCCTCCCCCCAACAAAACAAAAAAAAAAAAAAAGAAAAAAAGTGGATCCTTCCATCTTGAGAATACTGTGTCCAAGTTCCTCTATCTAGTGTTTCAAGATTAATCAGCGCATTTTAGGCTTTGTGAATGACTCAATAACATATTTGTTAATTAAAACAAAATTAAACTGATCACTGTTTATCAATTATGATAATGGTTAGCAGTTTCTTAGAGACAAAGGAAACCCTGATCCTGTTGCTATACAAACTGCATCTCAACTATAGATGCTTTATCACAGAAGAAACAGAAGATAGAGAAAATATTGTCAGGAAATAGGCAATAAAAAAATCTTATTTTAGAGATAAATGACCAACATCATCTTATAAGCCTTGGGAAGACCTCAACTCTACTAATGTGACAACCTCCTTGGCTTCTGTAATTTTTAATCCATATGCCTTAAATTAACGTACATTAGGTCTGGCAGAATACGCTTCTTCAAGCATACGACAGACAAGTTCTCGAACTTGAATCTAAATTTATCATAACAAAAACTTACTTAATATAGAAGTCAATGATGGTATCATTGATGAACCTCTCTGGCTCTAGAAGTTCAATATCTTGCTTACTGATTGAAACAGCATCTAGGTCTCCTTTTGGATAGATAATATCTTCAAAAGGCTCAGGAAAACTGAAAAATATAAATCCGAGTTAACCAACATTAAGAGAGAAAAAGACATGAAGCTTAGTTGACAGTAATTCCTATGTTCATATAGAGATTCATATGCATTGTAATTTGTACAGGCACTACAAACAGAGGAATGACAAAGTTATGAAGGACAAACACATGTTTGTGAGATTTATAGGTTCAAGTATTAGATGCAAACTTCAGCAACACAAATTGATAATAGAGCAGCAAGAATATCAAAAGCACATTCTACAGAGAAATCGCTCTATCTAGGACACAATCACACACAATATCAATAATTCTCAGATACTTCTTGATACAAATTCCAGAGTTCTAAAATATAAAAAGTCCGAATGTAGATCCTAACCTACATTTCTTAAATACTCCTGGAAGGACAACGGGGACTTACATCATGATACAACTTGTTATACTATAGAATTGCAATATAACCTGATCCACTTTATCATAAAGTGCATCAATTAAATTTTCAACAATGCAACGAAAAAATTTATCACTCACATATTCCCATCATATAATATCCCACTGTACATGGCGTTTCCAAAGTTCATAAGACATATATGATCTGAATAGAACATTGCCAATGAAAAATCATGCAAAAGCACACACTCCAAAATGTTGAATTGTTGGTAAAATTAAATAGAAGGGGAAAAATCAAGACAATGAAGAGTTGAACTAAAATTTTGTTAGACTAAATCTAAAGTAACCAGAATAATATTTTTCCACTATCAAATTGAGCTTCTACCAACAGTTTTCGAGTCCAGGTCCAATCATTCAAACACTATTATTCTATCATGATGACATGTATCCCAAATTAAACATTTAGCAATATAAGGAAATCCTTTAACTCAACCCAATTAATCTTTAGACTAGCTGAGGTCAGCGACAAGGATCCTTTTCCCAAGTTCAACCCAATGAAAAACCATAATTCTCAACTAACATGTTTCTTTTATAATTATTATTATTATTTTAAGCGAGAGAGATCTCAGTTACATTTTTAGAAATCTAATTCCTTCCTAACAACCTCAACCATAATCTTTAAGTCTACCCTTATCCTTGTTGGACCATCTATTTTGATAAAGCACTCTTCCATGTAGCCGTGGTCCACATGCCCAAACCATTTAAGACACGTTTCTCCCAATGTATCCTCTACTGGTGCTACAGCCATCTTTTGAAAAGATAAACTCTTTACTTATTCTTTCTTTCCTCATATTCCTACACATCCAACTGAACATCCTTCAGCAACATTCATCTCTTGGAAATGTTGTTTCTCATATGATTAGCTCCCTGTACCATGTAAGAATAGCTGCCTTATGATGCTGTTCTGTAAGATTACTCAGTGAATGAATTGCAAATCATTTGACCATACAAAAATAAACCACGACTGCAAGTACAAAAGCAGCAGCACATGAGACCAAGAATATAAAGAAGCATATGCATGAGATGACATCAGATTATGATGGTAAAATTAGGACATGTAGATAAACCATGAAAAACCAATTAGCACTGGCAACATAAGCCAAAGATTTTAAAATAAAATATCATATGATTTTCTTTGACTCACTCAGAGAAAGAAGGCCTTGAAATCTGCCTGAAGAGAGCTTTTGATCCATTTTCTCTGTCAGTGCTGCCAAAGAAATCACAAACTGTTTTCAGTGACACAGATATTGAACCAAACAACTTTTTTCTCCAACAATTTAGTTAAAGCCATATAAGCGAAAAAGAAAATGAGGAGACAGCTCAGCAGCAAAACAAAATGAACACTAAATGTAAAGAACTACGGGAAAGAAATCCACTTTCAATATTAAACTTACATTAGTTTGACTTTTAAATAAAGCAAACAAGTACAAAAATCAGATACTCCAGGCAAAACTGCTTTCATCTCAGATTTTTACAAGGAATAACTGATTCAATACCACTATGCGAGGCATGCTTAAATAAAAGAAGAAGTTAATTCTCTCATAAAAGACGACAATATTCAGTTACTTATTAGCACAAGTATGTATGTAGATAATGACAGACTAAGCTGATTAGAAAACTTACTAAATAGCACTATTCCACATATTCTTGTATCTCATGTCCAATGATTTGATTGCTTCCTGTACTTCAGACCAATATGGGTCATAAACTGCAAACTTCAACAGCTCAGCGTCTGCAAGCATGTAATGAGCAGGCGTTAGAAAGGCGCTGACCCTTTCTTTCCCTTTTTTTTTCTTTATTTTTTTAAAGAAATAAGCACATTCAAAATGTATGATTGAAATAATTTCCCAAAACAAGATTGAGCATCACCAAATAATTCTATAGGTAAGGTTAAAAGTCTTTATCCTTTTGGTTATTTCCATTTTTACTTGTAGCTTGTAAAGGCTGTATGCAGTTGAAGTCTGCTACATTAATTGCTCCCGTATTACTTTGATGTAAATTTGAAAGTGGAAACACATGCACTGAGTTTCAACCCTCAAGATAGCTCTGCCTAGCTTCAATTTTGTTGCTTTTGCAAAAAGCTCCTGGCATCTTACTGGAAAACATTAAATTCATGGAAGACAACTTGGGAAGCAAGACACACTTTGTGAACCACAAGGAAAAGAGGGTAGAAAGGACAACCACAGGAATAAAGTGTAATTTAACTTAATAAATATATGCAATACAATAAAGTTTAATAACAACATACCCAAAAATTTTCTCCAAAAAATTACTCATAAATAAAAAATAAAAAGACATCCTAGCAAGAATCATAAAAACACATGAAGAAGCAAGGGAAGTCCAACAGTCATGTGGATGTTAGACGAACTTTACCATCAAGAATAGCCCTCCATTCCCTTTACTACAAGAGAGGAAGCTAAAAAGTCAACTTGCTAGATTGAAGATGTTAGCTTAAAGGCTTCCAAAGCTAATTATTGGACCGTCCTTGTAAAGTATAAGTGCCATTTGCATAGTTGATAACAGCATTATATATGGTAAGAATTAACAAAAATGTTCTCTAATCAAATTCATTGTTACAGCCTGGAAAAGAGCAGTTCTCAAAGGTAAAAGCATGTCCATTTAGAAGATCATCTGAAGGGTAAGAATGAGGCACCTAATAGCCTAGCTATTTCAACTGAAAATATGGCCTGTGATGCAACAGAAACTTAACTGGATCTCATAAAACTCGTTATTGCAAGGGCACAAACCTGAAGTTCCATTTACATTTCCAGCTCCTTCAGAATCCTTGGATTTAATAACAAGATTTAGCATAGCAGTTTCAACCTATAATCAGTATAACCAGAAACTCATGACTCATTATCAATAGAAATCTAGAAAATCATATAAGCAATAGCCATTATAACTAACCCTCCCAGACCATGCTGACTCAATATTAATGATATCCTCTATAGGCCACTCATAGTTAAATGTCTCCTTGATCCCCTTTGCAGCTGAACCTTCAACTTTGATGTAGCTGCACGAAAAGATTAACCTTGATTCTGTACAATATATATCCCTGTATAGGATAAAATCTGGGAAGATAACAACTGTCATACAATCAAGATCCTGCAGATCAAAATAATATACGATATTTCATAATAGAAACTAGACATATAAAATAAACAGGAAGAAAAGAAAGTGAAAAGAAAGGGAATATAAAGAAAAAAAGTGAAATAAAGAACGACGAAAAGAAACATGGACATCAAAATAGCACACCCTCACTTGAGGTCATGTCATTCTTTATCTTGTTTTCTTATACAATGGGGCATAAATAATAACTATTAAAGTTTCAGCATCTTTCTGAACTTTAACTTCCTGAAATGGGGAAAAAATAAGCTGTCTAAAGCTACTGTATATCAGAGTTTAAACTTTGGGTTTCTTTTTTATTTTTTATTTTTTTGGACAGAAACATGTATGATTATATTACTACCATGACACCAAAGGAGGCACCATTTACAAGTATAAAAAACTAAGGAATTCAATGAATTCCACTAAGTCTTCCTTATTACAATGTTCACCCCTTTATTTCCCAATATTCTTATCCATCTATCTCTAAACAAGAAAAGAGGAGTTTTCCTCCCATCAAAAACTCTTCTATTTCTCTCATTCCATACTAACCAAAAAAACAAAAAAAAAAAAGATTATTTCTATTTTCTTTTACTACTTGCAGCTCTCTCCATGCACAAATCTCAGCTGCCACTGACCTACTACCCAACTATATCCCATTAGAGACAAAACAATTTTCCATATCCACCTCGTCCATTTACACCAAAACAGCACATGGTTTACAAATTCAGCCTCTTCCTCATCCATTTAACCTTTGCATTAGTTACATTGAAGAACCCTACATTTTATCAGTTGTCACATATTTGACCATTATAGAAATCAATTACCACTATTTGAACCTTGTACTTTGCACATGTCTCCAATTGCCCATTCCATCCACAATCAACCATTAACACTAGTTGAAACAAATGAAAATGACTTAAATACCAGACCTTGGATGTCCAATAATTATGCCTATCTATCTCTCCATCTGTGACCCCTGAAGAAAATTGATTCATGATGCCTCTCATTTTCTAGGTGCTAAATCAAGTCATTAAGGACAATGACGACACCAAATTTTTCAAAAGAAGCATTCTACAGGAAATAAGAGGAAATATCCACTGAAGGCCCATACAAGAAATATGGCACACACTGAACACCATTATTAAACCATTTCCAACATGAAGCACAAAATAACAACCAGATTCAAAGATATAAGGACAAAGAGCAGCAAAGAGGAAATCAATTTCTCTTCTAACCCACTATGATATTTCACAGTCTTCCCTACTTATTAAGTGTAACAATTACTGCATAACAAATCGACACAATTTAATGATAGATATATTCTATAATCCACTGAACAAGTATTCTTATTAACATTCACACCATGTTGATCATTGTTATTGTCTTCCCTCCCTAGCATCAATGGTGTCAAGGTCTTTTCAATCATTGAGCCACTCAAAGAAATCGGTTAGTACACCAAGAGGTCATTTGCATATCTTCATTTATTATACAAATTCATTGAAGTTCGCAAACTTCAAGTAACAACAAGAAATAACAAAAAACTAGATGCTTCAAATCGCATTATGGGAAGAGATCAGAATTCAGTAGATTACTTCAGTAACATATAGAACAAAGAAGAAGATTTACTACCTTAAATAGCAAATTAAAGAGATACCGGGAATGTCTCCAAGAGCTTCCACAGAGAGAGAGCGAGAGTATCCTTGGATATCCAAGATCGTGGATAGGGGATGCAGAACAAGAAAGAGGGGGCGCAAGGTCACGAGTTATGAGTTACTAATGAATAGGGTGCAATCATCAGTGTGAAGGGGGCAGAAGAAAGAGGGAGGAGATTAAACATTTTCTTTTTTGTTAGTTTTTAAGGGGTATTTAAGTCTTTTTATACGTTTATGCAAGTTTTAATAGCTCATTATGGACAACGAGGGCAATTGGAACACACACAAAGTACAAGGTTGAAATAGATGCATTTGAAAAAAAAAATGTAAGGGTAAAATTGAACATTTTACTAAACTTTTAGCTGTGTACTTACTACAAATGTTAGTATTCTTTGGAAAACCACCCCATAATAATACAAATAAGGTTTAGGTTCACAAAATTTAACCAGAAAAGTTGAATTTAGGTAAGCCTTGAACATGATAATAGATCCTTACAATGCCACCTACTTGACCTCCATTAAATGGAAAAAGCCACCACTTAAGCTGAATTTAGGTAAGCCTTGAACATGATAATAGATCCTTACAATGCCACCTACTTGACCTCCATTAAATGGAAAAATCCACCACTTAATCTACCTCCAAATCTTGAATGTTCAATCAAATAATAGGTCCTAATCTGAATCACCTCCCAACTAAGCCACTTTTTTTCTTTTTTTCTTTTTAATAAGAATCCCAACTAAGCCATTTTGACAAAAAATAAATGCTTTTTTACAAAATCTTGGTATGAGATTATCAATGGATTCTCGATTCATTAAAGATCTAAAAAGAATTAATTTATATATAGGAAAACAAGTAAAGAAGTTCGAATATGAAACAAGTATGACAAGGCTTAAGGATCGCAAAAGAATGGAACTTGATATAAAATAGGTAAGAAGCTCTCAACTCAATGCAGATACCTTTCCTTTTTGGAGGAAACTACTAGGTCTAAGTGACGTGGAAACAAGTTGGGGAGACTCTTTCCCACAACCAAGTGTGTAAAAGAATGATAAAAGCTAGCTTCAATGTCGGTGCCACACTCTTAACTGTCAATTGTGCATTCAAATCCAACTAGGCATGCAAGTTTTGTTTTTTAGCACAGATAAACGTGAAAAAGAAAGGGGAAAAAGAGGGGAAAACTTGACATCAAATAAAATAAAGAAAAAGGGATAGTATAGCTAATTTGTACAGCAAAAGGTTGAAAATATATTTCATAGAAAGGTAAGAACAAAAACTCCATTTCGTTTTTCTTCTTTCCATTAAAGTGTTTATGGAAACTTAAGGACAAATGAGTCATTTTAGAATTTTCTATATTTCATTAACTTAAAGGTGAAGAATTGGTAATAAAAATGGTTAAAAACTTAAGGGTGTCAATATAACTTACTATGACTTTTGAGCCCTCATGACTGTAACTTAAGATGGACTTCCTGAGTATTACAAATACTTCTAATAAGACAAATTTGTTGGTATGACATTTTTCTTGTTTCTAATTTATTTTTTTTCTTTTTCTTGCATCTATTCTACAGTATCCCAAACCTTGAAATTCCCATACCCCTTTTCTTCACTCACAATTTCTTATCCTCTTTTATTTACCTTTTTCCCCACTCCCATCTTGGAAAAAAAAAAGTTAAAAAACAAAACCAAAAAGTCATTCTACATAAAAACTAAAGCAAGTTCAGAAGAGGGTGGAATGAGGTCAAGCCATGGTGCGCTTTAAGTTAGGAAGGGGCTGCACTATTGGCCTTTGGTATGACGTATGGTGTGGTGAGAAAACTCTAGTGGAAGAATTCTCGTCCATCACAACTTAGCCTCTAACAAGAAGGCTTGGTGCAAAAGGATGAGGTCAACTATGATGTGAGATTTAAGAGGCGACACATGATTGGGAGATGACATAATTGAGCCTTTTTTTTCGAAAGAAGTATACAAGGCCAACATTGATAGGAATGGTACGAATTTAGTACTTTGGAGAGGGAACAAAAATAACCAACCCTTAGAGAGAAGCACGATCATTGACATGGAAAATGATATGGAAGACAAAAATGCCTCTAAAGGTGGTTTTCTTTACTTCGAAAGCCACATGGGGAAAACTTTTTTTTTTTTTTTTTTGAAAATTGAGTTATTCGAGTTGAAAAATCTGAAAGACCCATCCTCCTCAAGATCTCGAAATTAATGATCAAGAAAACTTCCAGTGACCTTGAAGAGATTTGAACCCTCAACCTACCCTACAAGTTGCGTTTGTTCCCTAGTGGGGTAAACCACTCAAGGTTCATAAGGGAAAACCTACACACAACTCGTAGAACAAAAGACAAATCTTGGCTAATAGATGTTTCTATTGGAAAAAGCGAGAGGAATCTGTTTCACCACATTTTGTTACGGTGTAATTGGACGCGAAGAATTTGGGAGAGTGTCCTAGCACTCTTAGGGTATAGTTGGGAGGTGGCTCACTCAATGGTGACTAAACTATGTGCATAGGGAGGTCTACACATGACTAATGTCAAAAAGGAGAGTGATAATAAGGATGGTGTGGAATGAAAGGAATATTATGGCTCTTGAGAAGGAAACCCTTTTTATCGGCTTTCAATTAGATGAATTAGATTATTGAAAGTTTGGATAAATAGGGATGGATTTTGTAAATGAACATAATTTCAAGAGTTTATAGGACTCATTACTGCTACATAGTTTCTTTATACTTGTAAATAGGAGGCACTGCCTTAGTGCCATTTATAACAATATAAATAGATACTAGTTTCTAATTATAAAAAAAAAAGAAAGAAGAAGAAGTAAAACATAAAGACTTTCTTTTGATAACCGTGTATCCGACGAGATACCCTACACCTTTCTCCCACTCAAGGCCTCATCAGCTAATCCATGAGACACAGAACGAGCTAGTAACAAGTCCCATCGCCAGGTAACTAAAGCATAAAACTTGAGCCACATTTAGACAACAACCTTGCAACAATCAATATTCACATGAAGATGGAAGGATCATTGATTTTTCCATCTTTTAAACAAACCCTCAGACGATCAAGCCCTGAAGAGGTCTTTAAGACCTCCCCATAAACACTATAAAAGTAGCATAGGGAAGATACAATTTCCCATTTTGCTGATTTACTATTCGGTCATTCTACAATAATGAATTGATTTCCATCTAAAGAATGGAGCTTACTTCATCCACCCATATGTGCGTCTTCCACGATATTTTCACAACAAACTATTTAAAGATTGAACAAAGAAGTATTATCTGGTTGCCAATGGACTCTCTAAGTTACGACAACTTAAAGGTCAGGCTATAGTGCTTAATCACCAAAAGCCAATGCACTAATAAAATACAATCTAAATGATCTAGTAGGAGAGTTTTTGGTTACATTTGCATCATGTAAAGAGTGTGTAAATGATCAAAATGGAGAAAGAGTTTCAGAGTGCTCAAATTTCACGAAATTGAGCTTGAACTCTGGTTGTCTCATGATAGATGGGTTAGAAGAACTTCTCTACTCAATTTGAAGGAATTTTAGCACTCTTATGTGCTAAGGGCTATACAAGACGTGGATAAATATAAAGTGACCTTAGCTTTCTAGGTACTCCTCTACAAAAGGTACACCAAGCATCCAACATTCAAACTCAAAAAGTTCATGAGAGTCCATTTTGCAACCTCGGCTTATCAAATGACGATCAAACTCCCTCATTTAGGCACCAACTTTTCTATTAAATCATTTCAGATGGCAATAAGGTTTCAAAATCAATAAAGCAATTATAAAAGGCATAAGTGTAGACTTACGATTTCATGTCCAATAGAACAAGACTGTGACACTCTCTCTTCCAATGATACTGAAATAAAGCAGAAGTTTTATTTAAGATAAATAAATCATGCACTATCCGAAAAGAAAAGAACAAGGATCTATGCAGAAGAAAATAAAGGACTTGATAAAAACCTTCATTTTCTGCAAGCAGAGAAGTAGGAGTTGACGAAGGACTCATTTCAATCACATCATGATCATCATCTGAAATCACACCTATCAACTTATTCTGCAAATTTATAATGAAAAGGTTGCAGGTACACTTCAGTAATTTAATACATCTCATAATGATTGTGTTTAAACATTTGCAGCCACCTAAAGTAGGTTCAAGATTAGAGGCTTAACTGGGAATGGGAAGTACTTTTTTCTAGAAGAATAAGAAAAATGAAATTCAAGATATTGTAGGAGAAACATAAGGATTACCTCATAGTTTGAAGAACTGGATAGTACACAGGTATCAATACCTTGCTTTTTGAGAGCACAATCATCTTGTGACATGCCCGTCAGATTAGACACATCATATCTGCTGTAATGGTCTGCCGCACTATCAACATCTACTAACCCTTGATATCTCTCTTTTTCGGAAGTTTTGGTCCCATCTGCAGTTATGAAGTGAAAGTGGGCGTAAAAATTCTCAGCATTAAAGGGAAAAAAAAAAAAAAAAGCATTCCCTGAGTTCTCTTACCTTCATCATCAACATCAATTGCTTCAATGCTAATTTCATTTCGTTTGGTCCTGGTGTGTCGTGCAACTATATTGAATGAAGACTAGAGATCATCAGACATTTATATATACAGTTTTGATAAAATACTAAAGAAATGACACAAGGAATAAAAACATAAGAACTATGAACAAAGGTGCACAAGCACTCATGGCTCACGTTAATATCATACTATGATATTCCTGATAAAAAATATAATACTATGATAAAATGAATTTAAACAGCACTAGTGTGACTAAATAGAAAGCCATACAGTTACTGCACTTATGTTTACAATAAGGGGAAGAAACAAAAGTGGCATGCAGCATTTCATAATCTTGCTGGGATTAGATTCCTCAATTTCTCTGCACTTCTTCTGGAATCAAACAGATTACAGTTGTATTATGAATTTTTTTTTAAAGGCAAATTACTGGCAAGACTAATGTGGAAACTTGATAAGTATCCAGATTATCCTGAAAGAGTAAGAAACGACCAACGCCATTCTTTTATGTCTAAACTCCAAATGAAAAATAAGCACACAGCTCAAGGAACTTGATCAAAATCCCCATATGACGGAATATCTCAAACTTCAAAACAAATAAATAAATAAAATTGAATTCCACAACTTTTCCTGCACTTCGTTAGAAACCATGTAAAGTCATTTTTCCCCTATTTCCGGGGAAGTCTTTTCCCAAGATGGTTAAATTTAAAGTTCAAAATACGTCAAATAGAAATAATTTAGAATCAATCAAACAAAAAGCGGGAAAAACTTACAGCACCGAAGGAACCTGTTCTTGTCAATGTGAGTATAACTCTTTCCTCTAGGGTTTCCGTGTTCTCCAATGAACTTCTCCGAGGCCTTCTCCATGAGCTCGTCCTCCTCAGCGAAGTCAAAAACCCTGAACCGCATGGTGCCAGCGCTGCCGGTTGAACGAGTATGCGGTCGAGTCATGGTAACCCGCCGAGTCACAGTCTCACCAAGCGACTCTGATTTCACTGATTTAATATTTTTCTAAGTATCGCATCCCACCATGGAAATCAAAGCGAAAACGATACTACTTATGTGAAGCGAGGAGTCTGCCTGTCTGAGAAGTTATTGCACACAGTTGCCGCTGGCGTCGAGGAGAGCAGTCAAGTCTTTTGTCACCACTAACTGCATGAACGTGAGCAAGCTTCGTTCGTGGGTCAGGCTAGGGACGGTAACGGGTGGCGTACCGACTTATTTAGAAAATTTTAGATTCGAATTCAATTAAATTATATATATCTAAATTTATTTTAAATTGATTTAAAAAATTAATTTTAATACTTAAAATTGTTTTCAATCTCATTTATAACTTTTTACATATTATTTGAATTCGTTTAAATCTGTTTATAATATTTGTGTATTTATGTATTTTTTAATAATTTTTTAATAAGATAATTTTTATTTTAAAAATAAAATTTAATAATAAAATTTTTAAATTTTTAAATTTTAAATTTTAAATTTAGACCCATCTAAATTCGATTAAGTATTATTAGAATTTGATTGGATATATTACCATTCTTAGGTCAAGTGATCATCATATATATTATGCTTTTTTAAAAAAATTAGTTAAATATTTTTTAAAAATTAATTAAGCTCATTTTTTAAATGTATTTATAAATTAATTGTATATTTTATTTTTTAAAAATAGAGATAAAATATTTGTTTATTAATTTAAATTTTAAATTTGGTTTACTTTAAAATATTAATTTAAATTAAATTAAATTTAAATTAATTGTAAAAATTAATAATATTTTTAAAATTAAAATATCTCAAAAATAAATTATATGATAATTTAATTTAAACAACTTTGAAAATGCAAGTTGTTTTTATAAATTTTTTATAATACAAAATTTTTTAAAAATATTTTCAATACTTAAAAAGTTTTAAAATTTTATATGATACTAGTCTTAATTTTCTTTTTATATTTATGTAAAATTTTAAATCAAATTTTATTATACAAGCATTTTAATTTAAATATTTTAAATATTTAAATTTTTTTAATATTGTCTAAAAGGATCAAATTGAAAGATCCAAAATAAAATTAAACCAAATTTTTTGATTTTGAATTAAAAAATAGATATAGTTCAAAAAAAAATTTACACTTGTTTTTTAATTTATTGTAAATTAGATTAAAATTTTATGAAAAATTGAAGCAGTTTGATTGCTGAAATGTCTCAAAAGGATTCATCTTTTAATTTTGAATAATTTTTAATTTAAAAATTATTTTCATAAAATTTTACACTTTTTTATCATATAAAATTTTAAAAATATATTTTTATTGTTTAAAAGAATTTAAATTTTTTTTAATGTACTATGACTCTTTCTTTACATTTAGGAAAAACTTTAAACCAAATTTAAATGACCGCTTTTAAAAAAATTTATAACATGATTTAGATCCAATCAAATTAAAATTTTCAAATTAAAATTTATTATATAATATCTCAATTTGTATAACTCTTTTGAAAAAAATCTAAATTGAACCTAAAATTTTGGATGCATGCATAGTTAATCTAATTGATACTTTTTTTTATATTTATTATTGAATAGTTTATCTAATTTTAAATTTTTATCGTAAATTATAATTATTAAAAATATTTAAAATAAAAAAATATATTAAAAATTTGCAATTCAAAATTTAATGTATTAGCTCATTCAGTTTAACTTATAAATCTTTAATTTGATATAATTTTATTTTTTTTCTTTAATTTTTAAAACATTATCACTTATATTAAGATTTTATAAAAATTTTCTTGAAATATCGAAACATTAATAATAACAACTTCTTTCTACTCATTTTTCACCAAATTTATTTTTTTATATATATATTTAAAATTTTATGATTTCTCCTTTTAAATATTTTTTATTTATTAATTCTTTATATTTCCTCGAAACGAGAAGCAAGGAATCACCTTTTATTTGATAACAATGAGAAGACCTTGTTTTTTACACTGAAATATCTTATCTATGCAAACTAAATTTTTTTACAAAAATTAAATAAACTAATATAAATATATATATATATATATTAATATTAGAATTTTTTAATATTTATTCAAAATTTTTTGATTAATTTTTAATAGATAAGATTTTGGATAATGAAAATAAATATTAAAATTTTAATTAAAAGAATTTAAAAGCAAAAACTTTTACTTTTGACACACTTTGGAAGGTTACTTTTATAAAACTAAACAAATCCTATATTAAATTTACTAAGGGACAACATAAACAAATATTAAAATAATGATAATTTTTAAGATAAAGTATAAATACTTAAAAAAATGAAAAATAGATTTTATTTATTTTTTAATATTTAAAAAAGTATTTGAAATAATTACATAACTAACAGTCATATAGGCATTACATATGTGCATTAAACTGTTGATGATAATAAAAATTATTGATGAAGGTCTCACATTAAAATTTTAACAAAAAATATAAGTTTCAAATAATATAATTTTTTTTTATAAATCTTGTTATGAGACTGTGAACAAAAAAATGTTTTTAATATAATTAATCTTAATTTTTTTGTAAATATAAAAAATTTAAATTTTACTCAAATTTCAATTTAAATATTGTTATTTCAAGCTTCTTAATTATGCATTTGAAATTTTAATTTCCAATTTGAACCATAATTCAAAAAGTTATGAAAAGTTAATAATATTTTCATTACTGAAATATTTCACATATGATCCAAATAAATTATACATTTAATTTTTAAATTTAAATAATTTTTTAAATTTTTTTAAAATTTTAAGAATATTAATTTTTAAAAAAATAATACCTAAAAAATTAAAAAAAAATTGATGATAGTGTCTTGATTTTTTTATATCCATATAAAATTTTAAGTTAAAATTAATTGTACGTCTTCAAATTTATTATTTTAATTTTAATTTTTTAAAAAAAATTAAATTGTTTCAAATCAAAAATTTAAATGCACACGTAAAAAATTTAAATAATAAAATTTAAAATTAAAATTTGTGCATAATTTAAAATTTTTATATTTACTTTAATTTTTTTTATTTTTTAAACAAATAGCAAAAACATAAGTAAACTTAATTATTTCTAAAAAATATATTTAAATTCTTTTTCTAGTATCCCAGAAAACAAAAAATTAAAATTAATTTTAAAATATTGCAGTAGATAGACACCAAATAATTCCTTAAACATAAGGTATTGGATAGAAATTGTATTAGCATTACTAATAGTATTTTTGTTATGACAATTATTTTTTTATTTTTTATCAATAATCATTTTAATCACCATTATACAATTTTATTAATTTTAATTATATCGACATTGAACAATTACCGATAAAATTCTCGATAATAATTGTAATTTAGAGCTAGTTTGTCCCTGAAGAGCCGAGTTATTCGGAATAGAATAACATACACTTGTTAATATTACAGTGCTAAGGCATAAGAACTTCATAGTTTAACCTATACACATAACCAGGCATTCAGATTATAAATACACTTCCGACTTTCTTGAGAAGCAAACAGCTTCTTTTAGCTTGCATAAGTCAGCGGAAATGAATCGAACCTACAAGAAATATTTAAATACAATTAAGAAGCTGAACTCTTTCTATACAAAATAAAGCCCTATTTTTACACATCATAGTGCCATAGCATGCATAGCTTCTTGTCTTCTCCATCCTTCAAATAGAATTAGGGAAAGGCAGCCTACAAAGACATCATTTATCAACTTCACTATTTACATATCAGCTTGCATATATACGTACAAATACGTACGAGCCATGCACCATGAAATTGGTTATTTGAGATTACACGTGCATAAACTTGATAATAATTCAAACCCTTCAAGGTCACTGAAAATTTTTCAGACTGTTAATTTTAAAAATCACGAAGATGATGAATTCCTACCCGTTAATCAAATTTCCTTCCGGATACTTCGATTATAAAAAAAAGAAAATTACAAGAAACAAACGTGCATGGTTAATAAACTAACCCCAATTTTAGAGAAGTATCGGAAGCATTCCCATGTTGAGGAGGAGCTGAGTTGATGCCATTCCATTGAGACGCAAATGATGGCCCTTGTTCAAGTGTTTGAGGTACACATTGGGTATCCAACTGCAGAGAAAGAACTTTTACCATTAACCAAATGTCAGAATTAAGCAAGAATGGGATATGAGATAAGAACGAACTTTCTGTTTCAATCGCTCGTTTTCTTCCATCAGACAGTATTCCTGTGCATTTCATAAGAAAAAAGAGGTGGAATTAGTATGATTTAATATTAAATTTCATAGATTTTTCAAACGGCTATTCATTATTATTAACCGTGAATATGATGCGATTAAGCACATAGAAAACTAATTTTTCAGGGATATTAAGTTTTTCTTTAACTAATCAAATCAAGATAGATCAGGATTTTTTTGTTTGGTTTGAGTTACATTGCACTTTTAAAAGATTATGACAAATTATTATTTTTTAAAATATTTTATGTTATAATAAAAATATTTTTAAAATTTCTTACTAAACAGTTCAACATGGGTTTAAATTAGTGAAACATCTTTATATAATTAAGATACCCTTCATAAATCAATAGTTTGCTCGCAGAGTTACGACCAAACCATTGATCAGGTTTTCTCTGAGAAATTTGCAGCATACATATATATATGTACAAAATCATGTCAAGATCTCATGGCATATTTGTTCCGTCAATTGCAGAAACCCTAAGAATGGATTGCTACAACAAACAGTTATGACTCTTACCTTCCTCCTCAGAGTACTGATCTCCTTTAGAATCCTTTCAGTCTGAAAGTGACACAGATGTATGATACACCACATTTTCAACATGTCGAAATAGTCTATGAACTCAAGAAGTTCAGAGCAAAAGGAAAGGAGCCCAACCTTGGTCTGCAGGACTCGTTTCAGACCTCCTTCCAGCAATTTTTCTAGATGCTTTAGTTCATCTATGTTCAATCCTTGGAGCTCTTCTCCCTTCATCTGCCTGTCAATATTCAGATCATATCTCAGCATAGAGATGATATTATGCACCTTGATGTGGAAAAAAACCAATAACTTTTGCAGTTTTACCTCAGTTCATGGTTCTTCTCCACTATTTCCTTGGTCAAAACAGCATAGGTACTACTCTCAAGCTGAGAGAACACAGAAATAATGTCATTTCCCCCCTTCAGTGTACAGTAAGGAACATAACCAGCATAAAATTTAGTGAACAAAATTCAGAATCATGTTTCTGAATCAGGCTATTAGTGCTTATCCTGGTTGAAACAAATACTGAATGAGCCATTGCCTGCCTTCTGAATATAAATTCAAATGAGCATAGTAAATGTAGAAGGTTTTGCTAAAGTTGCATGCATTTTCTAAGACTTGTAATTTCAGTGTCATTGCTTTATTTGCTTGCTGACAATTGATTTCCACAGTTACCTAAACTAACAACTGATACATATGATAAATAACCTTCTGGGAATTATTCATGAATTGTTAACTAACAGAAAAGAAAACCTGCTAATTATTTATTTTTTTACAAATGGATGACATAAACTGTCTTCCTCTCAAAATTAAAACCAATCGAAGTCTTGAGGCATACAATAATATGGAAAAGATATGAACAAACTACCTGCAGCTCAAGAGATGGGCAGTCCATAACGTCTAGTCCCTGCGTAAGCATATTATGCTTTTCAATCACCTGAGTCATGCTTCATACAGAAAAAAAGACAGAAGTTCAGGACCAATGAACTGTAAAAGCAGGCAAAAGAGGAAAAAGAAATGGTGACAGATAGCAATGTGTCTGTAACAAAGTTTAAGGATCACTTGTGCATTCCCTGAAACATTTGGGTCATATAAATAGGTAAGCAATTTTTTACAATACCTTTGAATCCTATTGTCTACTCTCTCTCTTTCCCCTACTCCCTAGGTTTTGTCATTTGCAAATTCATCATGATTTTTCACTTTTAATTTCCTTTTCTATTAAACTTAACCATACTAGTAAATTTCAGGATTTTCTTACCATTCTCAAAATTTTAATTAATAGAACCTTTTGCAAACTTGTCTCAAGTTTTCTTTCATATCATGAAACAAAAAATTCATATAAATCTAATGCAGTTAGCAAGCAAAACCTATATACAATTATGTTTGTGATTTTCTTCTTCAGCATCCAGAAGTTGGTATCATCTTTCTCTTTTTCTTTTCTGTTTTCCATAAGAATGTTAAAGAAAACATGATTCATGAGTAGAAAACATATTTCCTCAATAAACTGCTAAACAGAAAAACCTTGATAAAAGATACAACTTACAAGCACAGAAAACAAGACCTTTTACCTAATATAGGTTAACTGAGAAAGCCAAAGTGACCCATCTGAACATTAACTTAATGCCTATGAGCAGCAGTGTTTATGAAACCCTATAAAAACCAAAGAAAATCAGCTGGAGTAACCAACCACTCCCTTCCATTAGGGTTCACGCAGCATGTCATGTTCAAAGCTTCTTAAAGATAAGGTATAACATTACTTGATTCATATTAACATATTTAAGGTAACTCTGATTAAAAAAAAAAAAACTATATTTAAGGCATCTCAACCTCTTGATCAATCTTTAATTATGGAGGCTATTAGTATCTTTTGAATATAAAGAATATTTTTGTTAAAGATATATCCTATGATTGTCGCATCAATCAAATCTTGGAGTTATTCTTACTCTGCCTCAAATCAAACCAAGAATTTTACTCTACAAATTGTTGTAATTAGCCTACTTAAAGGAAGATGTCGATAAATCTGAAAGTTAGCACTGAGAAAGTCAGGATTTCACTATTAGAGGTTTGAATAAATTTTAAAAAATTATATTAATAAGTTTAAGAAAGTTACATCCTAAAATTAAGGAAAACAATCAATCAATTCCTAATTGTAAGAGTTTCTAGGGTTAGTCTTTATTATTTTTTCTTATTTAAGCTGTATGCTCGATACTATTTCAATGTAATAAAGATAATATTTTCTCCTCTCTCATTCTAAATTGTTCTACATGGTATCAGAGCCTTAGAGTTCAATCATGAATTTTAAGCCCACCATGATTAACTCCAATTTCAGTGTCTTCGGATGCTACCAGCTATGTGATGCTCTTGGAAGGAGATAGAAAAGGTGGAAAACAAAACCCTTAATGTGATCATTGCAAAAAGTTTTTGCATACTTGAGAAACTTGTTGGAAACTGCATAGAAAACCAGTGGGCTGGAAAAAAAATTGGTCAGAAAAAAGAACCAAGCAGTGACAACAAGTTAAGGGAAGATGTCTACCCATTTCAAGTGAGCAATTCAAATTTAGGGCAACAATCATTGCCAGAGTCTCTTTTTTCACAAAAGGGCAAATGATGTACTTATTTAAAATGTTTCAATCTTTGAGAAATTCTAACACATCTTCTTCTCAAGCCTAGTCATGCAATTCTTGGATTGTAGATAATGCTTGTGCAAAATTTAATGGCTCCTAGATATTAGATTCACGAGCCATTGATCATATGATTAGCACTTTATGATTCTTTTCCTTATATATACTTTGTGTAGGAAATCAAAAGGTTAAAATTGCCACTACTGCTAGGAAATGAATAATGCCCATTTCTCTTACTCTAATCTTTAAAGATGTTTTGCATGTTCCTAATCTTTCATATGATCTCTTGTCTGTCAATAAACGAACTCTTGATCATAACTGTCAAGCTAATTGTGTTCTCATTATGAATTTTAGGATTTAATTTCAGGGAGATGATTAGGGATGCTAAATAAGATGGTGGCCTCTTCCTCTTTAATAAAAGATTAACCTTCAAAAGGCAGAACCAACATACTTGTTTTAATTCTATTTCTATTTTTAGTGAGAGTGAAATTTGGTTATGGCATTATCTATTAGGACATCCTAGCTTTCAATATTTAAAGTTGTTTGTTTTCCAAGATATTCATGAATAAAAATCATTCGAGATTTTTCAGTGTGAATCTTGTAAATTAGAAAAATCATCATTTTGTTCTTCCATCTCAATTATATAAAAAATCAAAACTATTTGTCATGATCCTTAGTAATGTTCGGGTTCCTTCTAGAGTGATGACTTTTTCTAAAAAATGTTGGTTTATTACTTTTGTTGATGATCATATTAGGTTTACTTGAGTTTTTCTTTTAAAAGAGAAATCTTATGCTAAAACTATTTTTAAAAATTTTTGCAACTGGTTTAAACATAATTTCAAACTTAGATTAAAATTTTTTAAAGTGATGCTGGAAAGGAATTTTTAACAATATATTAGGAATTTTTAGGTTGAGAAAAGAATTGTGCATCAAAGTTCATGTAATAATACACTTCAACAAAACTGGGTGACTGAAAGGAAAAACAAACATCTCGTCGAAGTTGCTAAAACTTTAAGTTTTTACACTAAAGTTTTTATGTATCTATAAGGAGAAGCCATGTTTACAACCACTTATTTGATTAAAAGAATACCTACATAAATTTTAAAATTTAAAACACCATACAACTTCTCACTAATTTTGCTCCAAACTATCGGCTAGTAGCAAATATTCCTTAAAATTTTTTTGAAGTGTGACCTTCATTCATAACTGTGATCTTAAATGTTCAAATATTGATCCAAAAGTACATACTATAGTTTTATAGGCTATCCCATCAATTAAGAGCTTACAAATGCTTTGATTCGATTTTGAAAAAAATATTTGTGTCTATGAATGTTACCTTTTTTGAAGGAACCTTATATTACAACAACTCACATCTTTAGGGGGAAAGCAACACTTGTATTGATAATTTTTTAAATGGTTCTAACTTAATGTTTGAATTTGTTCATAATGATGTTCTCACAACTAGTCAACGTAAGAAAATGATTAATTAGATGTTGAAAATGAATCTAAAATGAATAACCTTTGGTAATACCATCTCAAAATAAAAAAGTTGAAATAATAAAATGAGTACTGAACGCTATAAAGGTTTTTATATATTCAAAAGAATATCTAGCAGAAAAAAGAAAGGTGTTATTCAACAGCATCACTAAAATCACCGAAAGTCTAATCAGAGGTTGAATCATGAAGTTCATGATCACTCTTTGAAAGTTCCTAAAAATATTCGTCTAGGTAATTCAGAGACAAATTCTTTTAGTCATCTTGATCTTCCCATTGCACTAGAGAAATGAATTAGGTCTTGTACAAAATATCTTGTCATTTTAAATCCTATAAGAACATTTCACCTTCATATTGTGCCATTATTTCACATATGTCTAGTGTATCTATTCCTAACAGTATCCAAGAAGCACTGAATGTTCCTAAGTGGAAAGAAATTGTTTTTAAAGAGATACGAGCTTTGGAAAAGAATGCTACTTAGAAGGAAGTAGATCTATTGAATAGGAAGATAGTTTTTGGCTGAAATTGGTATTTTCTCTGAAGTACAACTTAGATGGATCTTTGGAGAGATACAAGGCTTATCTAGTAGCTAAAGGCTTTATTCAGACTCATGAAATATATTACTCTAAGATTTTTTTCTCCAACAGCAAAGTTAAATATAATTCTAGCACTTTTATCAGTTACAACTAACCTGATTGGCCATTAAATTAAATCAGCTTGATGTAAAGAATGCCTTTCAAATGGAGACTTAGAGAAAGAAGTATATATGGAGTCTCCACCTAGCTTAATTGAAAAGTTTAGAACTAAGGTTTGTAAGCTAAAAAAGTCTTGGTACAAACTTAAATAGTCCCCCAAAACCTGATTCAAAAGATTACAAGATTCATTAAAGGTCAAGGATATATTCAAGGTCAATCAGATCATACTCTTTTTATAAAGAGATTCAAGAAAGCCAAGGTTTTGGTTTTAATTGTCTATATGGATAACATAATTTTAACTGGAGATGACATAAAAAAAAAAAACATGAGTAGATTGAAGTAAAGTTTAGCCAAGCAATTCGAGTTTCTTAGTAGGAAAATGGCAAGATCATAGAAGGGCATTGTAGTTTCACAATGGAAGTATATTTTATATTTCTTGAAAGAAACAGGAACTAGTGGTTTCAAACCTTTAAACACTCTAATAGAAACTAAGTTTGGAGAATTTAATGGGGGTTCCAATAAATACAAGCAGGTACCAAAGATTGGTTGCAAGATTGATTTACTTATCACATACATGTCTTGATATTACCTTTGCTGTGAGCAAGGTGTGTCAATTTAAGCACTCTTCATATGTAGAACACCTTAAAAATGTGTATCAAATTCTTTGATCTAAAGGGCATAATTGAAAAAAGGGTTTTTTTTAAAAAAAAAAAAAAGAGAAAAGAGGGGTTAAGGTGCATACATATGGAGATTGGGTAGGTTTGATTACTAATAAGAGGTCAACTTCAAGGTTTCTTTAGGGCAATTGAGTTACTTGAGGGAGCAAGAAGTAAAGGTAGTTACTAGAAGTAAAGCTGAGGTTGAATATAGATCAATGGCTCAAGAAAGTGGATAAGATTATGTGGCTACATAAAGTTCTTATAGATCTTAATAGATAAACAAGTCTTCCTATGAAGTTATATTGTGATAATAAGGCAGCCATCAACATTGCTCATAATCCAGCCATCAGCGTTGCTCATAATCTGGTTGTATATGACAGGATGAAACATGTTAAGATTGACACACTGAATAAAAGAGAAGATTGAATAGGGAATAATTTGCATTCTGTCTCTACCAACCACGCAACAAGTTGCAGATGTTCTGACTAAGGGCTTGTTGAGTAGCCATTTGAGCTTTAAGTTAGTAAGTTGGAAATGGAAGATATCTTGACGCCAAATCAAGGAGGAGTGTCGATAAATTAGGAAAGTTGGGATTTCATTGTAAAAGATTTGAATAAATTTAGGAAAATCATATTGTTAGATATTTGAATAAATTTAAGAAAGTCACATCAATAAGTTTAGGAAAGTTACATTTTAATATTAAAAAAAAGAATTTATCAATCTTTGATCGTAAAAAATTCTAGGATTAGCCTTTTTTATTTTTTCGTACTATTTCAACGTAATAAATATATTTCTCCCTTTTTCTTTTATATTATTCTACAAAAAATTTCAAAATGTCACCTTATAGATATTATAGAAGTGTGATCATACAATGAAAACATGTTCATGCTTCTAACAAACCTTCTTCCATTAGCTCATCTATCTTAGCTACATATAGTTTATTAAATTTTATCTAGTACTGTACTTCAATATGCTTTCTTAATTTTTGGCACATTTGGCAACACTATTTTTTAATTTTTTAATTTTTTTAGTCTGTTCATTCAAATCATGTGACTACTAATGTTTCAAATTTTATTCCTAAAATATTAACAACTTTTTCAAAAAAATTAAAATATGTATAATTGACATCAAAGGATGTTTTCATTTAAAAATATAAAACACTACTTAAGGATAAAAAGTTTTATAAACTCTGTCAAATTTGTCTTCATTTATAAATCAAATTCTGTTACCCAAATTGTCTTCCATATGTCTTTCAACAAAAAGAAAAGAGTTTTCTTCTCTTAGCAGTCCTCATGTTTCTCTGGTTCCACATTAATTTTCTAAAATAACTACAATAGTTTAACAGCTGAAATAAATCATTTTGGCTCCATCTTCTCGTCCAAGCCAACTATTCCAAATTTCTTATCCTTTAACCTTCTTCGAATTTAATGTCACCCTTAATTATTAAGACAAATGATTAGGGTATGACAATTCCAAGTAGAGTGTATCAATTGCAACCCAGTTGATTGTAAAGATTGCACATAAAATTTTGATTTTTTTTTTAATCGTATTTGATCTTTACTTTTTCATAAATTCTAGACAAATAAATGAAATATACTATCCCGTACGTTTTTCTTCTCTATTCTTTTGTCAATGTTTTCCAGTTCAGTATAATATATTTATTAAATACATAGCATATCACATTATGTAAAATGGAAAAGCGATTGGATTTAGCCATGCAACCCGTTAATAAAAATAATGATACAAAAGAAAAAAATGATTCATTTAAGAAACCTTATTTTCCACATAAATTTACTACACAAACTATGCAAAATAACCTTCAGTGTTGAGTTACTTATAAATTGATAGAATACTTTAAGATATAATAAGGCAGTGCATGCAATAACAGATGCTAACTGTATGGCTGACTCCTTTGCCAGATGCCGTGGGAAGAAAAAGTGAACTTGTCCCTTGGCTATGATGAGTCAAGGAATTAAGTATTTCCAAATAAGTCCGACAATAAAATTCTAAAGCATGTATCATTGCATTATATATTCATCAAGTACACAGTATTTGAAGATATGAAATTTCCAAAATCATGGCATTTAGTAGCTATCTAATCCATTTGACCATCTGTCAATCTTTTCCAAGTAAGTTAGGCTTAATAGACATCATAATATGAGAAATTCTATGATAAGCATGCATTAATTTGGTTATAAAAGGGTTTTGGTTATGCCATGTCATGTACTTTTAATGAATGATATAAAATCAATCTGCATAGAGCTATTGAAAGCTTTGATAAGCCATGCTATGAGTTATAATAATTAATTGGTAAAACTGTTTTTTTAAAAAAATGAATTGACTTTTAATAGGATACCATACTGACATGAATAAACAGTGGAAGGAATAGATGTCAAGAGGTAATACAGAAATTTTTGCCATGTGAGTTAATAGAGTACATAATATGAAAAGATATATATCATTAATCATAAAATAAAGATATATATATATATATCAAAATCTAAAAAACAAAAATTTATTTAAATGAAAAGACACAGTGAGTTCTATCTTTTTAAATACAATTAATTCTAATTTAAATTCTTTTCTATGAGTTTACATATTATCAATTCATCAATAATAAACTACAAGTTCATTATATTAGTAACCTTTCTTCATATATAAATGGGCATACAGTGTTGAAAAAAGTCATTCTCTATTTTATTGTAAAATTTTTTTTGATAAGTTTCATAATTGACAATATTTCTTTGTTGACGTAAAAAATGGAAAAATTAATACTAAGTGAATTAATTTATCAAACAAAATACCGTGTTCGATAATTTTTATCTAATCTAAATTTATACATAATTTTTTTTTTTGGAAATGGTACTCTTAAATTTTAAACAGTTGAGTATATCAAATTCACTTTGTAAATAATATGAATTTGATCTCTAACACGAAATCAAGCTCAAGACATCTGAATAAAAATTACAAAAAATAGTTGTCCAAAACTCTTGAGAAAATTCTGCGTTGCATCTTTCTAATTACTCCTGTAAAGTTTTACCACTTACAAGAAATGATGTAACAATCATTGGAGAAAAGCTAAAAGTATTAAGAACTTGCAACTATGTTATCCATACTTGGAGTATTGTTGAAAGTTTATAAAAATATTTTAAAATGTTACCAAAGAGTTGTGGGTGCAGTACCATGAGAGAGTTAGAGGAGTTTGCTAGGTAGCAGAAAATGTTGGATTTACCTTCATTCAAAGAGTTGTCTGCATGATCTAATCAAAGGGAAAACCCCATCCATGGTTCAAATAGATAGCTTCTATAGGTGGAAGAAGCATTTTCAAAGGTGTATCAAGGGCTTCTGCCAAGGTCTATCTCAGATCATCACCCTAGATTCAACGAGACAACAATATGAAATGACATAATAGAAAGATTTGAGGAAAAACTTGAATGCTGGAAAAGTTATTTACCAAAAAGTGGAAGACTTGACTTTACTCAAAAGCACTCTTTGAACTTATCAGTGTAACATGTAAACTAGAATTAGTGCAAAGAAAATTCATGTTTGATAGCTTGGAATAAATACGAACAATATTGAATAAGATGGAAGTGGTGATGTAACCAATAGATAAAAAGAAACTAAGGATTAAACCCTCTTAACATTTAATAAAGTGTTGTTGAGCAAGTAGATGTGGGGGTTACGGTGGAGAGTGGCACTTGTAGAGCAGGGTGGTGGAAGCCAAACATCAAGTGGGTACTCGAGGATGGATGATGGATGGACGAAAAAGTCTTATGGGATAAGAGTGTGCATGGAGATTAAAAAGGGTGGGACAGGCTGATGCCTCAAGTGAAGTATAGAGTGCGGTATGTAAATTCTATCATAATTTAGCATGATATATAATGCCAAGAAAGAAATCTTAAGGAGTATCTGAAATTCCATAGAATGTCATAATAATGCTTGGCTAAATGGGTGTCAGGGTGATCAACTGAAGAATTCCATAGATAATTTAGTTACAGAGAAATGCTCGAGCTTGAGAGGTTGGGCAATTGTTGCATATTTATTAGAGGGTTTATGCTACCAGAATAGATATGACAAGGAGGATTGAAGTGGATTGAAATGAAAGGCTCATTAGCAACAACAAATACTTGTTCTAGTGACCTTTTTCTAAAGTAATGTTGAATACAGTAAACCGGGATGATTTTACTAAATAATTTTCATTGAAAATTATTTGGAAAGTTGGTGTCTGAAACGAAGTGGCATTCTTTGCCTATAAAGTAAAGTGAGGTGAGGTCCTTACAATTTATAAATTCATATTTCTTGTGCAAGGGAATGGAATGGAGGAAACAGTACTTTATCACATTTTTGTATGATGCGACTAGTCTAGACAGCTATGGAAGATGACTGTAGCTACATCAAAGTTGTCTTGAGTAAGATGTGAGGTGGTGTGAAGGATCCTAAGAAAAGAAACAAACAAATTAAGAAGATTTTGTTAATGATCCTATTGATAATATAAAGAGATTTATATATATATATATATATATATATATATATATTTGACAAGATTGAAAGACCAACAAACATTATTAGAGACCTTTCATTGCTTATTTTAAAATCAAAAATATATTTTTTAAATATAAAAAATTAGCAGATTTCATAAAAATCTTAATCTCTAACTGTTATCTATATGCAGGTTACATAAACAACATATATTTTCTGTTTTTTATTAGAACAGTCACTTTTCCTTTTTTAATATTTTTTATCCTTTCAATCTCACTTGTTTTTTTACTTTCACAATGACTTTACTTTTAAAATTTTCAAAATTTTTATTGTTTTTGTAGGATCATTTAGTGTGTGTATATATATATTTATATATATATATATATATATATATTTATGGAGTGATGTTTTAATCTAACAAAATTCACTTTATAAATAAAATGAAACTGATCTCTAAAGCAAAATAAAATTCAAAACGTTTGAATAAAATATTTCATTCTCATATTCGTCCAACAATTGTGAGACAACTCTGTAGGGCATTGCATACGTCTAATTACTTCCATAAAACTTCCTTATTATTTGTGGTTTTATTTTAAGAAAAAATAATAAAGAAGAATAAGTTTGTGCACAGCCCTGGCCATGTCATTAGTATCTTTATTACCTTCAATTTTTTACCTCTTAATGGCCATAAATGCTTACTTTAAAGACATAAAAGCTTGTGATTTTCACGAATTTGGGATCTCAAAAATGGGAAACTATACTTGTAAGATATTCTGATTTTATCTAGCTTTGATGAAACAGTTAGGAAGCCAGCAGCATTGCTTTCTTGCTAAATTGTTACTCTTAAATTATTTAAAACTAAAGGTTTCTTTTCATGATTATTTTACATAAAAGAGAGTTAGAAATGTTAAGAAATTTTCTAGTGTGAATGACACTGATAGTTAGGATTTAGATGTTGAAATCCTAATTAATTAATTTAAAGCATACCCTACAGATTAAATTGATAATCAATGAATTAAATCAAGTGATTAATTAATCCATGAATTAATCTATATTTTTCTTGACAGATTCTTTCTAAGTAGATTTTGAACCTTAGTTTTCAAACTTGGATATATATATTCCGTGATGAAGCATCAATTAAAGATTTTAGAAAGATCTATTTTAGGAGTAAATTTTCAAATTAAAAAACAAGATATATTTTTTTCTATTGTAATACAGTTTGTTTTAAATTTTCATCAGGACTTTGATTTTTTATTTCTGTTTTGGATTTTTTATTTTTATTAATTTGATTCTTATTAAGACTTTAAAATTTTTAATTCTGAAAGTACTTGATAACTATAAATACTTAGGTCGCTTTAATATCTAAGATAAATTTACTATACTATAATTTGGGAAAGTTTTAATATTTTTGAGACCCAATGTCTGAAGCCTTCTTTGTTCTCATTCTTTGTTTCATTCTTTCCAAAACTTTAATTTTTCTAAAATCCCTAATTCCTTCCTATTCTCCTCATCGTTTTATGTTAGTAGATGTTAAAGCTTAACTTCGATTTATCTCTTGTTGGCCACACAAATTTTAAAAAAAAAATGAAACAAAAAAAAGATTATTCTCAATATTAATTCTCCATATATATAGGCTAAAATTAGGTACAGTTTCTATTTCCTTAAGCACTACTAATACTACAAATGCTATCAAATCACGAGGCATATTAATATGTCTTTGGGAATCGTCAAAATACTCATTGTTATCTTATTAAATAGGGTGGTCATCTTGATTCTAATACTACAATGATTTTCATTCGTTAGACCTTCGGTTCTTAGAGCGGTATCTTCAATCTCACTTGTTAGAGTCGAGCTCTTCATGAGCGGAAGAGCATGATAAAGTACCAATTAAAAATTTTCGAAGATCTATTCTAAGAGTAAATCACAAAATTAAAAAACATGATATAGATCTTTTATTATTATTATTATTATTATTATTATTATTATTATTATTATTATTTCTTTTAACTTTTCATTAAGATTTTGATTTTTTATTTTTACTAAAGTTTTTATGATAACTTAAGATTTCATATTTTTATTAATTTGGTGACTATAAATACTTATGTCACTCTACTATTTGAGACAAACTTAATTATTATACTATAACTTGAAAAAGTTTAGTATTTTTGAGATCTCAGTGTTCTTTGGTCCTTTTTTTTTTTCTTCTTTATTCTTCTTAAACTCTAATGTTCTCAAAATCTCTAATTTCTTTTTATTCTTCTCCTTTTCATACATCACTTAAGTTTTTTGTTCTATCTTTTCAATTCAATATGATGAAGACAACCTTAAGAACAATTAAGGAGGTGATAGACATTTTACCAAGACATTCAGCTTTTCTTTCTATTGAACAGCTTTGCTACTTCTATCTTTCATGTTTTCTTTTGTATCTACTTGCAGCTTCTGGAACTGAATCTTTTTAAGTGTTTTAAATTCCTAGAGAATAGACCTTTTGATATCTAACAAGAAGACTTATCCACTAGTCTGATATGTCAAAAAATTTCAAACAAAACAGATGAATATAAAAGGAGTAAGTAGTTAAAATGGGACGGAAAGGAGAAAATATAAAGTAGGCTGTGATAACCAAACTGATGAACATGTTTACACATCAGCAAACATAATTGAGATATTAAAAAAGAAAAAAATAGAAGAAAAATAATATAAAATCCTATTTTATTAACCAAATAACTATTTAGCAACTTTGTTTTAGTTTATCAGTAATTTGTTATCCCAGGAATTATCTTCCAAAGAAGAGGAAAGGTTTCTATTTTGAAAAGATTTATGAGACTCTTCTATTCGAATAAATTTATTTCATCTTTACATCAGTACTAATTCTTCTTAGCTAAATTGCATAAAAACTAAGGACTTTTAACCTTAACCATACATAACGTTAGGATTTCTCTACGTAAAGAGAAACTTGCACAAAAGGTGAAGGGAAGTTAAGACTTGGTTTTGTGAAACTGTTACCACGTGCACATTTAACTAAAGGCCTCAATCTCAGAAGGACAAAGCAAACAAATATCAAATTAGTATGTAGACCTTCGTGCCAGGATGCACAAGCCTCTCTTCATCTACCTCAACCTTACACGTAAAAAGATTTGTGTAAGATCCGATACACTTTTGGATAAAGACCCAGTAATCACTAACTTGCTAATGATTCTTAATGAGTAGTAAACGGTGTCTTAAGGGTATCACTGTTCTTCTTCTTCGTCAAGAGTGTGTGGCTAAGTATATAAACGGCTGAAAAGGATACTTGCAAACAATTAGCCTTGAGGAATCCAAGAAAAAGGTTTTACAAAAGAAAACAGCAAAAGAGAGAATAAGTTGTTCAAAGTCATCCTATGGGCTAAAGCCTCATGAACCCACTATGTCCTTGCCAAAGGATTCAGGAAGCTAGCTGACCAAGTTGATTGTTAGATTCAAAGACGAGTTCCACAATCTCAGGTAGTTAACTTCTCCCATGATCTTTCTTCTTCTACAACATTTATAAGTTAAAAGCAAGTGCTGGAGAAGAAGTGACACTTTCCAAACGCTCCAACATTATCATATGTTATTAATATCATTTCTCATGATAAATGGACTTAATGTTCCACTTATATTAAGATGTTTTTACTTTCTCTACTGAACTATCGTTATAACTTTCCCCTAAACACCAAACCCAAATGCTTTAGATCTGCTCTTGCTATCCTTCTGATCAGCATAAGAGATACTATCCAATGATATCCCCATAAAATATGACTCTTCTCCAAATAAAGAATGCAATATGTTAATGCGTGAAAGAATTGGACCAGTAATTAACGTGATCAAAACCTGAATTTCTTTGACGGAAGATCTTACCTAAGTACATGCAGTATTCTCTATGCATGCTTGCCGTTATTTAAAGTTCTTATGCGCCTCTAATTAGCCCACAAAATGGGTTCAGTCTTTTAAGTTTCTTCTTCTTTCACTATGTTTCGCAATCTTATTCACACTAACTTGACCAAACTCAGTTGTGCTGTTATAAAGACCAGATATACTAAGGAGGTTTCTCCTGATTGCATGACAACTTGAAGACTAAAGTTTTTTGATTAGAAAATGCAACTCCAGAACTTCCAAGATAATTAAATGAGATGTTGAAGTACAATTACAAACACTAACAAGTGGAATCGATTAGAGCAAAAGCACTGCTCGATAAGCAAAATAAGGAATATCTTCGACGAAGTCAATGTACAAAACTAGCTCACATACAATAAAAAAATGGTTCGGTTGATCACTAATAGGGTTTATTAGGTAGCGGCAAGAGACACGACGAACCTTAATAGAACAGACAAATAGCCAATACACTGAACACTATACATAGCTTTGTAATAAAATATGGTCTAAAACTTCCTGTTTCTGCCATCAGTACTCCCCAAATTTCTTTAATTATTCTCCCTACTGAAACAGAAACACTAAGATTCCATAGTACATTACAGTATTTCTCTATAATTTACTATGTGTTCTTTAATTCAGAAGATCCGTTTCCGCAGGATATCTCACACAAGGACACAGATATAAAAGCACACAGAAGAATAAAACCATTGAAAGATGGGCAAGAAATGGATCAAAGACTATCGTGGGAAGTAGAAAGATGAGAGGAGAGAGAAAGAAACCTTGAGCTGCAATATTCAAACAGCTTTCCACTTGCCGAAAATACTATGAGAGCTATCTCAGCATCACACAGTGTTGAGAGCTCCTGAGCTTTCTTGAAAAGCCCTCTTCTCCTTTTGGAGAAGGTGACTTGCCTTGCCGTCACATTGTCGATTTTCTTGATCTGAATTCTCTGTCTGGTCATTTTTCCGGGAAACTTTAGCGAACCCCTTCAAAAGAAAGAAGAAAAAATGAGAAAACATCAGGCACAACTGTGTTCTACAGAAAGAACGTGTACGGACAATATAGAAGAGAAGAGAGATAGAGTGTTGAGGGGTGAAGACACACCAAAGGAAACATATGGGTTTCCGATTAAGAAACAAAGTGGAAATATTGAACTATTCTTCGCTAAATTCAATCAAAGCATAAAATTAAACTATCATCTTCCCCAGAGAATGGTTAGAACGTTTTTATCACAAAACGCAAACACGAGAACATAGCCACAGATGAATCTAGAGAGAGAAGATGGCCGAGTACATTGAGGAATCAGCTACCAGGTAGCTAAGAAACCTAAAATTGAAGCTACTCTTCACTCAATCCAATCAAAACGTCCAGAGAAGCAAATGGAGTACAAAATGAGATTTAATTTTTTTTTAAAAAAAAGCAAACTAGAAAACGGCAAGTACACCAACCAAAGAAGGATCAAAAACAATAGGCGAAGCAAGCCGTCTACCAATGAAAACAATATTTTCTGGATTTGTCAAAGAGAAAAGAACAGATATAAAATGGGTTATAGATAAAGTAGGGAACCAACCCTAGATATAGAAAGAAAGAAAGCAGAAGCACTGAAGAAGAAGCAAGAGGAAGAAAGAGGAGAATAAAAAACCCACCAATCCAAGCTCATGGAGTTTGCAAATTGCAGACTTGACCCTCCGACGAGATTGGTAGTCGGATATTCTTCAGCTCACAATCACTTTTCTACTTTTTTCCTTCCAAAAAAAATCTCTCATTCTCCTCTAAGTTGTCGCTGTTTTATGGCGTTGACGCATGACAGAGAACCAGATACGAAGTCACCAATCGATTTCAGAGCGAGAAAAGAAGAGCATAGTGACTGGAAAAATACAAGTCACAGATGCCTTTTTATGACCAAACAAGGAAGGGACTGGGCCAGTGAGTGAAAATTTCTGTGAAAATTTTTACCTTCGGTTTGGCATTAAAACGGTAAAAGAGAAGCAAATGCCCATTAAAGGTTAGATTTTTAATTTTTATAAGTACTTCTGAAAGATTTCTTTTTTAGGGTTTTTTTAATTATGGAATTTTCTATTTTTATATGGTCGGATTTTGATTTCCGTACAGATATGCCATCCTGGTTGGCTGGTAAGAAATTATGACTGGTTTGTACCCTCGTACGAATCATGTCGCCATCTATTATTTCTCGTCGTAAATCTCGCGGTATAGTACGAGGACTCCAAGTCTCCAAGGAAGTTAATTGGTAGATTTACTTATTTAGACACTGCTTAAAGCCACATTACTGTCATAATTACAACGACCCTTTTCCTTTTTTAAAAATAAAAAATTTCTTTTTGTTTTTATTTTTACCTTTCTTTACATCTTACCTTAACTTTGAGACACGTCATGTCCCGAGTCTATTATTGCTTTTCATATTTTTTTTTATTTTAAAAAAAACTGTCCTTTTTGTGTATTGCCTTTATTCCATTCAACTGAAAAAGGAAAAAGAATAATTGATAAAATAAAATAATACGACAGGAGCTAAAAGGCAAAGATATTGTGCTTTTTGGTTTATATTAAAATTGAAAGAAAAATATAACTATTTTTATTAAAAATCTAAATTGTCCTTAAAAAAGGTATCTTAATGTATATGATCCATTAATTAAATTATCCTAAAAGAAGTTTCACTCTATACTTTTAGTATTCTTTCCCACGGTCATGGATTTAATGTTGTTTTGACTTAATTTTATGTTCTAACTCTTGTTTGTTACCGAGTTTGGTTATTATAATTTTTTAAAATTAATTTTTATAAATTTGAAATACATTTTTAAAATATAAAATAATTAAAATTTTATATATTATTTATTAGTATATTTTTATCAAACAATATTACATATGAATGCTTAGATCAAATAACATTAATTTATAATTGACGTATCGATTATCGTCTTGGACCATCAAAGCAAGTTCATGACTGAGTAGAGATTTCGTTGTCGTTTTAGACTATCAAAGTAAGTTCATGAACTGAATAAAGATTTAAATCACTAAAATAAAAGTAATTTCATCTCGTTTATAATTTTAAATCGTGACAGTAAAATTATAAACTAAATAAAAGATTATATCATTGGAATAGAAATTGTTCTAGCTAAATACTGATGTCATTAATCGATCGAGCACACCTCAGAAGGCAAATCAAACGAGAAGCCGAAAAAATCAAAAAAATTAAGAGACACTCAACTAAAAAATAATTCGTTTGTCAGCTATTATGGTAGAAAAAAGGGGACCAACGATGTTATAGACACTAATGACACATCCAAAATATACCACGTCAAAAACCATTAAACTACCCAAATGATAAAGTTCGTATCAAAATAAAATGAAACAATCATATCTTTACGTTTATTTGAAAGTAAAATCGAAAAAAATAGACACAAGCAATCCTATAAAAAATCACGAGCAAGTAAAATAATTAAACACTCTTTTTAAATACGGCTATTCTATCCCACCTTAGGTTAACTTAAGTTTTGGAGGACCCTCCATTTGTCCATCGATATCTTTTTACCAATTAGAATTTTTAAAAGCGCCCAATTGTTCAAGCCTCTTGTAAAATATGTGAAACATCAATATTTAATCTAAATTTGACTTATATTAAATTATTCTATTATTAAATTTTAATAATTCTTTTTTAATTTAAGTTCACATGATATGATGATTAAGAATATATTTCATTTGGGTACTCTTACAAATTGTTGCTTGAGAAACTATTTTACCGTTTTAACAAGTAAAATAATAAAAAATAATATATTTTTTTATAATAAAAAAATTGCATTGCTCCTTGTGATAAAGTTAAAGGTGTCATTGGACATTAGGCTATTTGAACTTTATGTGAGTAGAGTCATGGCATGTCCCATTTCATAAAATGTCATTGATTTCACGAATTGGTGGTCCATGCCACATCCACCACCACAGAGTATATACACCACTCCTTAGTCTAAATAATTTAATGCAAACTTGCTTATAAAATTCAAATATACATGTCATAGTCTTATAATTCATTATGATTGATTTTTGATATATGATTTGAGACTACTGCATTATTATAGTTTATGCCTTCTAAGTTTAGCAATATTGTTAAATCACTCTGCATCATTATTATTTTAATTGGATTTTTGCTCTTAATGATCGATCTAATACGATGAATCATAAGGGTCAAAACTAGTCTTGTTGTTAATTATCAAATATCAGATTGAGTTGATGGCAGAGTTATCTAATTATTTGCCGTATTATTATCTCCCTGTCTTAAGATCCATTATTACAATTCAAATCAAAACATCAAATTCAATCCCTAGATTTCGGTCACCTTCATTAACTTATTCAAATTTAACACTTGCCATGTTTGAAAAATAAAATAAATAAATATTTCCATTATCAATAAAAATAAGACTTTTTTTAATTTATAATAATTTTGAGTGAAAAATGAAGTTTTTTCAAGACCACTGAATTTGTTTATGATCTTTAAATCAAATTACAAATAAAAAAATAAAATAGCACATTTGTGGTAATATTTGATTAATAAAATAACATAAATATATATAATATATATTTGAAAAATTAAAATATTATTTTAAACTAAGAATAACAATGAAGTAAATATTGAAATATTTGTCCATCATTCAAATATGGGAATCTCATACACTTGTTTGAAAACTTAAAAATTAATTTTTTTATATCAAATCAAACCTTAAAAAAATTTATTTATTCAAATTGATTTTTAAATATAAATTCTGTGAAATCTCTAAAATTATAAATATAGAAAATCCCTTAAAGCAAATGCTAGCTTGATTTAGGTGTGATGTTAGAAGTAGTTAGGCAAAGAGTAAATACAACAGAGTATATTTATGTCAGTGTAAAACAGAGGATGGGGTTATCTATGACAGTGTAAGTGGGCACAGCAGCTGACAGTGGGACCTCTGGGCTTTCCATCACAAAAGTTACAAACCCTTTTTAATTATTAAAAAACAAAGGAACATCACCTACTTTTATTTAACTTTATTTTTTTTTATTTTTAAATAATTATAAATAAATATATTTTATTTAAAAAATTATATAAAATAAAAATATTTATTTGATGTTATCAAACAAAATTTAGTATTCAAAAAATGATAAACCAAAACATCGATCTATTAATTTGATCTAAATTTAAATATTTATGTAAATTAAAAATATTTTTATCATTAAAATGCACAAAAATAACTCAAATAAATGTTACATTATGTTTTGGTTATATTTTTAAAATTTGAATGATTTTTTATTTTTTAAAATTATTGATAATATAAACTTTTTAAAAAAATTTTAAATTAAAAAATTAAAATATTTTTGTAATAATAGTTTAAATATTTTATTATATCTATAAAAAATTTAAATCAAAATTTATTATATAAGATCTTTAATTTAAATATCTTTATCATAATTTACTGTTTGATTTGTTACTTTTTTAATATCAATATTTTATATAATAATATATAATAAATATTAAAATTTTATATAATATTTACCATATTATTTATTATAATACAATAACATAATTTAATTATATATATATATATATTTACATTTAGAAATATATTTCCATACCAAGCTTAGCTAGTTTTATGTTACATCCTGTCTCTTGACACGTATATGACACAGGCGACTAAAACTCATTAATATACTAAAAAAAAAAGAAGGGTGACTTAATGCATCAAATATATGAAGATACGTTTAGGTTTTCGGTATTGGATATGATAAAATATTGAAACTATTTTCCAAAAATCAAAGTAAATTGAAATCAATCTATGTCACTATGATAAAATTAAAATTTTAAATTAAAAATAATAAAATTGCAGAATATAAGAGTTTTACCCTATAGTACTTCCAAATTGTGACATTTAGTTTCATAATTTATTGGTTAAAAAAATATAATTCTTTTGGATAATGAAAGGGACGGTGCTGGTCTTATTATTATGTTAATCTAAATGTCATTATCTTGTTAAACAGCAAACTTGGTATAAAACAAAACAGATTAACACAGCTCCCGTCTCGCCTATCTGAACCAAACCATGAATCGGCTTCTTTATGGTTTCTGTTGGGTCAGAGCAAAGCTGGCCCAAGCCTGAAGCAAAGCCCAAATGTGAACAGGTTTCTGAAACTGACTATCTAACTAGTAACTAACTGGTCTGAATCTCTTCACTTCCACTATTTTGCCGGAAAAATTGACCACAATGCCCCAAAAGAATCAGCAGTTTATTCCCCGACGATGCAGCTACGTGTGCCAGCTCTTTCCTGAAACACCCTGGATTCAAAAGTGATATTCCGAGAGGAAATTACCCGAAAGTCTTGGCAATATTGAGATTTCCTTACCCCTATGACTTCTTGTCTTTTTGTGGGTAAGTAGTTTCCTTGACCGGTGTCGTCTCTCTCGTTTTCTCTGAATGACATTACAACGAAAAGAGCTCAAATTGCAGCTCGTAGCAGGAGTGGGTAGAGCACCATAGCTCACCAGAAATGACATAAGTGCCCATAGCCAAACCACAGTTATGTGATAGAGCTGTCGTCATTTCTACAAAGTAGCCGTCTTTTCTTGTCCATCCGGGGAAACTTTCACACTCTGTCTGGTGTCTGCTTTTCTTCATTTCTGTCACTAAAGAACACGATGTAAATAAATGTGTACGAACCAAGCGCCTACGCAGGGGAGGACGGGAGGAGACACTGGAGAGAGGAAGAAGGCGAAACGTGAGAGAAATAGGGGGCAGAGATGACAAGCTGTGGGGGAAACACAGAAGAGGCGCAGCGGTGGCTGGCAACGGCGGAGAAGTTGCTGGCCGCGCGTGACCTGCAAGGGGCTAAGACCTTCGCGATCCGCGCGCGAGAGTCCAACCCGACGCGTACTGATCTCGCGGATCAAGTCCTTGCCGTGTCTGGGACGCTCCTCGCAGGCGAGTCCCGAGTCAGTAACACCCACCAACATGACTGGTACGGGATCCTCCGACTGGTCCGAATGACTCGTAACCTCGACCTCGTCGGGAGTCAGTATCGCAGGTTCGCCCTGCTTCTCGATCCAGCAAGGAATCGTCTTCCATTTGCCGATCAGGCTTTCAAACTTGTCTGTGATGCCTGGAAGGTGCTTTCGGATCCTGCCAAGAAGGCATTATACGACCACGAGCTGCAGTTGAGTCGACTCGGTCCACAGGGTGACAAACAACAGCAAAATCAACAGCAGCAGGAGGCTAAGCAAACGCCACCACAAATAGTCAGGAAGAGCCCTAGAAATAAGGATGATAAAGAGGCGATGGTGGAAGAGAGGCCGAATTTGAAGACTGCCACCGAGCCAACTCGGAAAACTTGCTCAGTGGAACCAACTCGTCAAACGCGGTTTACTGAGCCAACTGGGCCTAGCCAGGCTCAGTCGTCGACCGAGTCGGGGACAGCAACTTTCTGGACAGCTTGTCCTTACTGTTATGTGCTTTATGAGTACCCGAAGAGGTACCAGGAATGCACGCTTCGTTGTCAGAACTGCCGGAGAGCATTCCATGCTGTAATGATAACGTCACCGCCCTTGACTGGAGAAGATACTTACTTTTGCTGTTGGGGATTTTTCCCCTTAGGGTTCTCGGATAATGCTAAGAATATAGGCTGCTTTTCTTCCAATTGGTCGCCAGTCTCGACCATGTTCCCTTGTCCTTTACAAAAGGCCGGGCAGGATGAGACGAAGAATCTGAGCAAACCCTGTAATGCCAATGCATCTAAAAGATCTGCCCCTCCCAAATTTTTTTATGGTGATGATGATGTGTATGTAGAACTCCTAGACTCCAGTGAAGAAGATGATGATGATGATGCTGATGATGATGGTGAATGGGAGGACGAAAGGAGGAAGAAGGCAAAACATGGTAAAGGGAAAGGGCCTGCAGTGAAAAATACCAAGAAACAGCAGTTGGAAAGAGTCAAGAGAGGGAACCAACATGTGGGTGGGAAAGTTAATGTGGATAATGGCGGTGATACTGAAAATATGAATGGGGGGTCTGTAGTGCAAGAGGCTGCGGTGGCTGGGACATCTAGTGGGGCAGCCAGAATGGTAGGTGTTAGTGGGAGGAAGCAAAAGGGATCTGGAGCCAAGGAGTTAGGGGATTTGGATCTGAATGTGGAGTTCAGTAATGAGGTGGAAGAGCCGCCAGCACCCAGGACGAATGAAGGGCATACGACAGGGAATGGGGAGGAGGATAATATTGGGATTGGGTTTTTTGAGGGTCTTGATGAGTTTTTAAGTAGTTTGCCAATACTTTCAGTTGTTGCTGATGATAAGGTTAAGGCTAGTTAGTGAAGTAAGATCTGGCCTCCCTTTTTTTGTGCATGCCAGTGTTGTAGTTGTAGTTCTTCTGTATGCTACTGGTATTTAGTCTATAGAGATGCTGGCATTTGCTTGCCTGATTTCCATGTTTCCACTATGTTGCGTATTCTGCACCAATTTGCCTGCCATTTTCCTGCATGATTTATCCTTTTTGTATGGCAGTTACTTAAAACATTCAGTAGATAGTCAACACATGAGCACTGCATGTTTTACCAGGATACTTGTGAAGGCCTGCTAGCTTTGCTTAGTAATCTCCTCTTAGATTAGGAGGAATTATTATGTTTCTAGTTTTTCTTTTTCTCCTTTTTTACCAAAAACTGGAAAAGTAACTTTAGGAAGTAGGCAAGTTTGCCAGAGATGTGAATAAAAAAGTTGGAAAACTGTTCTACTTGTATTGTGATGATGGCTTTTTACATTTAAACCACAAGTTTTGGATATCAAAATTTATATGTATGAATACCTGTCAATAGAAATGAACATAAGGATAAGATTATTGATTCAGTTCCTCATTTACTGAGTTGTATGCAGTGTTTGACAAAGATGGTATAGTTTGTTCCTTTTCATATTACTGTATTCAAATATATGCTTTGCTTGCTTTCAATTAACCAACTTTGCAACAAAATAGATTTTTTGATTTGTTCACCAAGTCAGCTCTTTTAAAGCATGCATTTCGTGTGGACTTTCAGGGCTATTTGTTCTTATAGATTTTATTGCAAAATTCAGATTTAACAAGTTGTTATATCTCATGTTGTGATGTACATAGCTGGTGTTTTGGATTTAGATTGACTTTTTTCTCCCATTGTCCTCCCTTCCCTCTTTCCTTTTCCCCTTATGTCTCTATTCATCTTTGAAATTTTGCCAACAAAGTGCAAAATTAATGATATTAAAACTTCACTTGACTGTGTATACCGTATGTATGTATACACTAATTTATCTTTTCGTGATATTTTCTAGGATAAAATTTTCCTGAAGCATGTGATGTAACAAATGTTTTATCATTTGAAACTATATTTGGCACATTGGTATCTAAATTGTGGTTGTTTGAATTGCTTGATCCAGGTAGCCAATGCAACTTAATTGTGTTGTCTGTCAGTCTCTGCCGGAGATTAATTTTGATCTGTCTAGCCCTAAATGTGTTTGCTTGAGCTGCTCCAATGATGTGGCCACTCCAGTTGTGTAACTAGGAATGTAATCTCAATATCAACTAGAGGTCTTTCTGGATTAAGAATGCTGACAATAAAGCCAGCGTCAACATCAATGTTCTTCAAGTTGGAAAAAGCAGGTCATGCTATTGGGAAATGCATGAGGTGAATAAACTAGTTTTCTTGCATATATAATAGCTTCATAAATGTTTTTTGGCCTAGGATTCCTGTGCTGAAGACTCAGAACACCGGCGACTGCTCCTGTTAATTTCATTGCAGCTGGAAACCTAGCATCAAACCAAATGCTTGCGTTCTACCTGTTCTGTCCATGAAGATATTAAGCTTAAAAGCTTTAGTTTCATAGCTTGGAGAACCTAGCAAGCTTGAGGCTTCAGGTGGTCCTTTGGATCTGAGTAATTTCTCAAGCTTCATTTTGATAAAATTGACTATTACTTCTGGTTGCTTCAGAGAGAGTGGCTTTAACAAGTTTACTGGGCTCTGCTCAAAATGAATTGATAAATTAATGAATGACAGAACAACTTGGAGGAAGGAAGCTTGTTTAGTAAATCACTTTTAGTGTGATCCTTTCAACTGGCAGCTGAAACATAATTGAAAACTCTGTAAGAGCTTTATGTTTCCTGCAGCCATTATCCAAGTCGATCCTTTGCTTTCACTGTCCAATTTTGTTGCTCAGTTCAGATGCAGTGTAAGAGTTGTCAGTTTATTGATCTACCTCAGGTGATAGTTCTTTTGTTCTGGTGTTTCTTGCCAAAGAAAGAAAAAGAAAAGAGAATGTTCAGTTTTTTCTAGTGAGCAATCATTGTATACTTAGTAATTGATTGGTGATTTAGTTTTCAGAGGTTGCATAGGGCCAAATTATGTAGTCACATCCTTTTCATTAGTCTTTATTCTGCATTAGGTAAGAAATAATCCAACCTTTTCTTTTTCTAGGTGTGATCATCTTGCTTGTTATGATGCATACGAGAAATTTCATATAACTGGTCAATCTTTGCTGGGTTCATGATTTGTGTCTTTTGTGTTTGTACAATGCCCTGTGAATTCATATGCATGTGTTGCTTTCTTCATTTTTTCTTGTATTGTATGATTTTTATGGCAGAGAAACTTTCATTGTTCTTTGTATTCTAGAAGCTGTTTGTGGAATTTTCTCAGAAAGAAAAAAGAAAAAGAGAAGGAGTGCAAAGAATGTTACTTGAGTCAATGATATTGTGATGGTTGCTCGCCTCAAGAAAAGGGAGATGAAGAGTTTCAGTGTTGGGTCTGCCTGGGGTGTCAAAATGATGATGATGAGACCCATAATGATGAAAGCTTCGCATCCTGAGGAAGTGTGGTATTTGTCAATGTGAGTGGAAGGCTATTTTTCTCATATTGGTGCATCTGTTTTCATGCCCAATGTATTGTGGCCATGCCACTACTGGGGTGTTGAAACTGCTAGCTGATCAGCTTCTAGGCATCTTCCTTTTCCTGTTGACAATAGTGGTGCTATATTGAGCAGACAACATTTCTAAGTGATAGAAAGAATAGTTGCATATTTGCTTTAATTAAAAGAATGATAGATGGCTGTTAGTCTGCTTAAAAAAGAAAAGAAAAGAGAGAGATTTTTAGTCAAAATTGGATGTCCTTACCAAAATCAACTTCTTATCCCTACAGAAAAGTCATGAATTAGACATTAAAATTTCTAATGTCTAATGAAGTGTATATTGACATGAGGCTGTATCACATAGTTTACTCCCATTCCTTTATAATAGATGTTGATGTCTGCTACTTATGTTTGATATATATTATTTACTTATTAAGATAGTATGAGAAACTTTGGACATCCCAAGAGAATTGTTTTCGGGAGAGAAGATTCGGGTTATATCCGAGAGAGAAGATTTCCCCTTTCTCTAATTTTGCCTTTCCCTAGGAGGGGTAGGGCTTGTTTTCGGGAGAGAAGATTCGGGTTATTTGGATCTGAAACTTGTATCTTCATAACCATGCTATGAATCTGGATGCTATCTTATTGTTTTCGACCTTTTAGTTTATTAGGTGCTGCTATCTATGGTTTTTGTGCACAGCTGGTGATGCTTTTGATGCCGTTTGCATCTTAGCAAGGAACGCAAAAGTGTTGAATGAAAGTAAGGAGAAGCAAAGTTGCTCTAAAAAACTTAAGGAATTGGCTGAATTTGTGACATGGGTAAATATATTATAGCTCTTTGGGCATTTTGGCATTCGTGCTTTCTCTTTTTAACATTCGTGCTTTCTCTTTAACATATCTCTTATGTGTTTTTCTGCCCATTTGTATTGGTCAATCCTAAGTAACTTGGATGAACAAAGCAGTCAATTGGGCATTGTTATGACAAGGGAGGTATTCTAGATACAAATATATTTTTGCATTTATTCATTGTAATGTGATGCTACACGAGTTTTTTGGATAGAATCAAGAGGACAAGTGGATGTTGACCATCACATGGATGGTTTTTAAGGAATCAATGATAGAGCTGGGAATCTGCAAGACAACCAGAGGAACGGTCAAGGGTCGATGCCAAGTGATGAAATATCTTTCGATACTCAAGTCAATAGAGATTTCAACATGATTTAACTATAGGATTAAAACTTATCTAAAATGTACCTTGAATCTTCTTTTTATAAGAGCGTTGATGAGGATAAATTTATCATTTTACTCGGATAAGGTTTGACTTAATTTGATAGGTAAGTTGTCGACATGTTTTTGCACTAGTTGAGGTCATTGATTTCTTGATAACGTATGTTTTGTTAAGTATTTTAGTATTATAGTATCTCGGTGTTTGTGTTGGCTATCTGTTGACTTATCGATGTAGGTCTCGTTAACTTATGGTTACAATTGCTTGGCTATTTTGACATGGTTGATGTTACTTATCTTTTGGTTATCGGTCCTTTTAGGTATGTGTTCTTTGTTAGGTGGCTTGTCAGGATATTTGGACCTTTAGTTGCATTTTAATAGGCCTAGTGTTAAGGGGCTGACCTTAGTTTTCTAAAGCCTTTGATAATATTTGGTTGCTACATCAAAAGTCTTTCACTCTTTCAAATCAAAAAAGTTAATTGGCGTATTTAGACATGAAAGAGTACATTTGAGTCATTGCTATTGTGAATTTTGATTCTTTTGCAGAGTTTGGTAACTTTTTTCTACTTGTCGACCATTTAGTTTGGTTTGTTGCGGAAAGGTTGGTTGGCGTGTTGGTGAGTCTGATGACAGAGTGGTTGCCATGCTTTCCGACTAGTTAATTATTCTTTGCGATTTTAAATTGATAAACGTTATGTTTGCAAACCAAAGGAACATTCCATACATGGATTTGCAGACCAAAGGAACATTCCATACATGGACTTCTTGAATTCTTTTGTGGATCCATTTAGTTCACTTACGGACTGAAAAGGGGATTCCACTTTGCAGATTAAAGAAATGTTCTGTTTGTGGAGGTGGTGAATTCACTTGCGCACTTTGTTCAATTCAATCCGTTTGCAGACTTTATTCAGTTCAGTTCGTTTGCAGACTTTATTTAGTTTAGTTCGTTTTTAGACTTTATTTAGTTCAGTCCGTTTGCAGACTTACTTAAAGACTTTCTTAAGGTTCAAGCCAATCTGCGAGTGTTAACTTGTTTCATTTGTCTTTTTATCTCTCTAATTTTTTCCTCGATTGATGTGCCCTTTCACATTTTCTTAAGGTAATCATTAATTTTGCTTATCACTTCGTGTTTTACGAGGCTCGATTAATGTTAAATGCCTTTATTACCTTAATTTTTACGTTGTTTTTTTTAATTCCTTGATTCAGAAAGTGCCATGTGTCAGATTGCCTTAGATGCTCTTAAGCTCTGTGCCATGTCTTTTCGAAATCTTTGGTTGGGTACGTGCCACATGTCAAGTCGCCTTAATACCTCAATTCTTGCATTCCGATTATTTGGTTCCTTAGTCATGGGGTTGCCATGAGTCAAGTAAGCATAAGCCGGTAGATTTTATAAAAAACCTCTCTTTCTCCTTTAAAACTATTTTCTCATTTCATTTGGTCGTTCTTAGGTAAGCTTCTTTCCTCTCTCTTAATTCTCTATTATTGCCATATCTGACTCCTCTTTCGTCATTGCTTCTTTTTCCTCTATTGTTACCCAAACTCATCTCAAGTCCCTAAACCATTTACATGCTATGAAGTGAGTGTCTCTCTATCTATCCTTCGACTTGACAGGACAAAGCTTGAGACCTTCATTGACACTATCTCTGTGTTTATGGAAAGGCTTTTATTATTGGCATTAGGTTCTTTTATCCCCCATTCGTTTGGGAATTATGTTCCTATTATCGTATCTCTTTTTTTCAACTCACCTTGAAGACTTGGCACATAGTGGTAAAGGGATTGTCATTATGACATGATTTGATTATTTTTCAGTAGATGTCTTTGTTACGTATTTCTTTCTTAAGCCTTCTTTCCCTAGGTGGTTTTACTTTGTAACTCGTTAGGGTAAGAAGTTTCTTGGCATTTCTCCCCATAATTTAAACTATTATAATAGGAAATTCCTTTTCATTTCTTGGGATGGTTTTCCCGAGTATAGCTTTGAATGGGGGACCAATCTTTTTTTTTTTTTGGAAAAGCTTCGTATTTATTTGACCCTTGCAGTCAGGAGATTTATAAGAGCTTTTGTGATTGCCTCTCAAAATCAACTTGAGTGACGTAACCAAAGGGATCATTTTAGATTGTGTTGAAAGGTTGTTCTTCAGGATTTCTCGCTTCAAGTCTTGGCTCTGCCTACTTCTTCTCCTTTTTTATCTCCTTCTGAGAAAGCAACGGAGGTTTTTGGTTAGTTTATTTTGCTTCTTTTTATCGATGGATCGTTTTTTCCATCGTCTCATCTTTTAAGTTGTTCGCGACCTTATTTATGTTTTTTTTTTCAAGTTACTTAACTGTAGATTTTAATACTTCTCCTAAGATTTTTGTCGCCAATTCTTCTTCCTTTAAAACGTATTATCAACAAATTAACTTAGCAAGTCCTCGCCAATGGGCCAAATGTACAGCTTTTGATGTCATCATCAAGGCTTTTCGTCATAAAAGCAAGTGATTTTCTTCTTCCTCTTTTGCCTTTGCCACTTCTGTCTGTTTCTTTAGTGATGACTTTTTACTCTATTTTGTTAGCTTAACCAGCTGTCACACTACCACTTTCCACTGTTGTCTCGGCGTGGCCTATTCTTTAGTCAGTGATAGTTACCAGCGCTTTTACTTGTTCTAATGTCAGCACCACTTCCAGCATCGAAGTTCTTTTCGAGCTGGAATGTGCAGTTGTCTGGCTTTACTTAGAGCAACTTAGTTCTCTTTGATATGGCAAACTATTTTCCGCTCCATAATGATGTCACACATATGAAGAAGAATCTTTAGACAAGGCCGACTATACAACCTTTACTAACGTAGACTAGATACCTCATCGCATTCTTCTTTTTCTTTTTTATTATTATCATTGCTTATCTCTTCTTTTTACTTTTTTACACTGTTGAAGGTGGCTTTGGAGGGGATGGGCTAGATAAAGTTCCTTCTTCATGAAGCCAAGCTAAGGGTAAAGGCCATGGATGACTTCATGCCTTGCCATGTCGAGAAGGAGGCCCTAGTGTGCGAGTTAGCCTTTGTTAGAGCTAAACGAGAGGAGGCCCGTCGATGTTGTTTGAGCCTTGATAGCTCCTATACTGCTGTCAAGGAGCGGGTTATGACTACTGCTCGGGTGTCAAAGTTAAAAGGTTGCCTTTTTTTCCTTCAAGCTTATTTCAATGCTCACCTCATTTACGCCTATGGTGTTAACGTAAATGCATATAAGCATAGGCGAAATGCCTTACGGAGAAGGAAAAATTTTGTGTTCATGCTTTTGTCATTGCGTTACAGGAGACGAAGCAAAAGCTATTAACGTTCAACTAAGACTTAATATTTTTATGATTGACTAGTGTGATGAGACAGTGATCCCTTCTTCCCTGATGTTGACGAAAGGTACCTAAGATGGACTTGCTAGTGATGCAACTGATCCATCTTCTTTGACGGTTGAGACTCCAATTGTAATAAATTAGGCTATCTTTATTGTTTTAGGTTTCCTTCTGTAATTTTTCAAAATATGAATAAAGTTGTTTTCTTTTCCTTCTTGTTTTTGATTTATTGCTCATTATCTTTGCTTCATTTTTATGGTTATGTAGAATCTACTAACTTATTTTATGCGAATTTGTCCCTTGTGGACTAGTATCCTTTGCAGATTTGTGCCCTTAATAGATTAGTGTCTTTCGTGAACTTATCTTTTGTGGATTTGTCCCTCGTAGACTAGAGTCTTTTGCGAACTAATGTCTTCCATGGATTTGTCCTCTGTTGACTAGCGTCCTTTATGGGCACTCTATGCTTTTTATGGACTTATGTCCTTTTTTACAATCACGACTTAGACATCTTGTGGCCTATGGCTTAGACATCTTACGATCCATGGTTTTAATGCCTTTTGTTATTTTACGCATCTTGTGGCCTTGGGCTTAGAGGCCTTGCTTCTCACCATTCGTGCCTTGTTGGCTTTCTTTCATAAAAATACCATAGTTTTTTTTTCCTAGTAAAGATAGTGTAATCTGAACAATTTTAAAATTTGTGAAATGATTGGAAGTGGAGTACCTTAATTTCATTTATTTTTCTTTACTTTTACAAACTCCTTATTAGTAGTATAGTTTCAAGTTCTTTGAGCTCCACTTCGTGGAATCTTCTTACATTTCATTATTCTTAGCTTATATCTGCCTTTCTTTATAATTTTGGCTACTTCATAAGTAGCATAGGCCTTCTTCATCGGGGACCAGTTTCTCGAGGCTTCTAATGATTTGGATACACTGGCCTTCCTTATCACCAAGTTTTTAGTTGAGAATTCTCTTTCTTTTACTCTTTTTTTTTTTATAATATTAAGCCACTCTTTGACGATATGTGGCAGTTCGAACTCTGGCATTTCTAATGTGCTTTTCAAGTTAGTCCAAGTTGGCATTTAGGTTTTCATCATTTTTTTCTGAGTTGATAGCGTTCACATGATGCGAGGTCATCTCGATTTCTGCTGGTACAACCACCTTTGTGGTAGAAGTAAGGGAGAAGGGGTTTCCCTATCATTGTCTTGCTTGTTGTTTGATATTCCCATACTATGTTATGCAGTTCCTCAACCTAAGCTCTTTTAGTATTATTTTGTCTTATTTTAAGGGCTTGGAGAATGGTTCGGTTGGTGACTTTTACTTAATCATTTGCTTGTGGGTGTTCGATTGGCGTGAAGTTTAAATTAATCTGCAACTTCTCCTAATTTATTTTGAATTTCATACCTTGAAATTGAGTGCCATTGTCGACAATAATGCTTTTAGGTACAATAAACCTATATATAATTGATTTCTCCGCGAAGTCCCACCTTATGAACGAGGATGGTAGGTATTACCTCAATTTTATGAAGTAGTCTATAACTATTATCACAAATGTCCTTTGTCTCATGGTTAGTGGGAATGGCCCTACAAGTCAATTCATTATTAAGTAAAAAGTTTGGGGATTATCATTGGGTTGATGTGAGTGGTAGGTACATTTGTGAGTGGCGTGTATTTTTTACATTTTTGTACCTCTTAACATTCTTGGTTGCATCTTCTTTTAGCGTTGGCTAATAGTATCCTTAATTTAGGATTTTATGAGCTAGGGATTGTGCCTTGATGTGGGATTGTGCTTTGATGTGCATGTCGTGAACTCTTTCATGTACTTCTATTAAGACATACTCATGCTCGCTTGGAATTAAACATCAGAGGAAATAGATGATGAAAGATAGCTTATAAAATTGTTCGTTAGCAATCAAGAGCCTAACTACTCTTGCTCACATTTTCTTTTCTTTTGTTTTGTCTTATAGGATCTCTTTATCTTTTAGATAGTGGCAAAGCGGCCTGATCCAATTATCTGAGGTATCCAATGACATGACCTGCTTCTTTTCCATGCTTGGCTCTGTTAGCGTTTTTATCATGGCATTTTTCACATGTTTTGTATTCAAAGTTACCAATTTGGAAAGTGTAGTAACCTGAGCATCGTTTTTTTCTTTGTATTTGCTTGATTCGTGATCTTTAAAGTCCTTGTAAGAGTTCCTTGACTTTTTGGAGGTACTTAATTGTCTTCTCATCTTGAACTTCATATTCGCCTAATCATTGTTTCACTAAAAACTGTGAGTCACTTTTAGTTTCTACTTCGATTACCTGGATTTCTTTCATTAATCATCATTCAATCAAGGGTGTTTCATACTTCGCTTCATTATTAGATGTCTAAAAGTCCATCTTGATAGCATATCAATATTCAACTTCTTCTAAGACTCGAAGCAAGATTCTAGCACCGCTTCTCACTCTCCCCATAGCGCCATCTATTCATAGTTGCCATTCATAGTCTTGATATTCTGCATGTTCGTCATTAACATATGGTCTACCATGTCAATTTCACTTTTAAGGTTTTTTCATGGGCTTTGATTGCATGTCCATAATAACGCATTTGATTATAAAGTCTGCTAGTGCTTGCACCTTTGTACTTATCTTAGGCTTGTATTTTATGTTGAACTATCCTAGCTCCATCTATCGCTTTACCATCGTTCCTGATATATCTGACTTATTAAGGATCTGGTGAAATGGTTGATCCATATTAATCACTATGGAGTGTGCTTGAAAGTATGACTGTAATCTTTACGTGCAATCATTAGGGTGAGTACTATTTTTTTTTTTAGCTTAGCATTTCATGCCTCGGGTCCTTGTAGAACTTTACTTATGTAATAGACCAACTTTTGAGTCTCGTTTTTCATCCTTACTAACATTGCACTTAACTGCGTCTTCTGCGATCGTGATATATAAATGGAGTTCCTCATTAAGTTTCAATTTTATCGACAGTGGAGGATTCTAAAAGTAACTCTTGAGTAGTTGAAAGGCTACTTTACAACGCGACATCCATTGAAAAATTTTCATTTGCCTTAATATTTTGAAATTTTGTCCACTTTGAACATACTCAATGATGCTAATCTCTTTGCTAAGCATTGTACTTCCCTGACATTTTCAAGGCTTTCATGTCAATTATAACTTTAATTTTCTGTGCGTTTACCTTTATCCCTCTTTGAGTCACCATAAACCTAAGGTATTTTCCTGAAGACACTATGTGTTCAGACTTTTTCTTATTTTTAACCATAAAGTCGTCTACATATGCTTCCATGTTTTTTTTTCCTAATTACTTGTGATGTAATACAGATTAACATAGTGTCCTACTTCGGCTGATGTCCTATTTTGATTAGATATCTTAGTTTTTCATTTAGTTAGTTTCCTATTCTCTCAAGTTTTCCTTTTAGTTAGTTTCCTATTCTTTCAAGTTTCATATTTTAGTTTTTCTATTCTTTCTGTATTTTCTATTTTTTAGTTTATTTTTTTCATTATTTAAAGACCTATTGTAATAGTTAGAGGCAATTGAATACAATTCATCAAATTTTCCTTTAAAGATTTAGCCTTCGGGTTTGTTCTTTTATTTTATTACGCTTCTGTTTTGAAGCAAACCTTCCGCTGCACCAATTTGTCAAACACGTGGTTAATGAGGTGTTGGTATGTGGTTCCTATGTTCTTCAAGTTGAAAAGCATGACTTTATAACAATAAGTACTCAAATAAGTAATAAAACATGTTTTTTCTTCATCTTTCAAGTCCATCCTTATTTGAATATCTTTGAAGTAGGCGTCTATGAAGCTGAACATCTCTCGTCCATAAGTACTATTAACTAGTTAGTTAATTTTTGGTAGTGAGCAGCTATCTTTAAGGCTTGTTTTGTTAAGGTTGATGAAATCTACTCACATTCGTCATTTATCATTGGCTTTTTTCACTATTACTTTGCTCGTTAACCACTTCGGCTATTGTACTTTTTTGATGAACCTAGCCTTTAAGAGTACTACCACCTCTCGTGTGATTGCTTGTTATATCTCTTTTAAAAAAGCTCTTTTCTTTTAGTGCACTAGTTTCATAATGAGGTTAATATTAAGTTCATAGATCGTTACCTCTGGCTTGATGCCCAATATATCCGCTGTTGTCCATGCAATCACATTTACCTTAGATTGCAAGAACTTTATGAGGTGGTCTCATTCGTGTTGTTCAAGTCTTTTGTCGATCTTAGTTTTGCTCGGTTGTTCTTCGACATATACTTCTTTTAATCTTTCTGTTGCCTCCATAGGCACTAACTATCTCTTGTCTTTTAGTCCAGATAAATTTGGTATGTCAATTGAGGCTTGCCTTCTTGCGGTGTCAGGTAACATTGACACGTCGCTTGTTGATCTTCTTTCAGAGTGGCTACTCTACCTAAGGTAGAAAACTTCATCGTGAGATGATATGACGATATAGTTGCCTATAGAGCATTTAGGTAAAGCAGCTTGATTAGGGTATTGTAGGCTGATGGTACTTTGGCCACTAAGAAATCCAACATATCGCCTTTTGTGCCAGTGTTATGCCTTTTATGATTGGTAACTTTATAATTCTATCGACAAGCACACTTGACTCCTTAAAGGCTGTTAAGGGTATTTTGAAAAGCCAACCTACAGTACTCTTTCAAATGCTTGATAATACAAAATATTTACGAAACTTTTATTGTCAACTAAAATTCTTTTTATATTTTTGTAGCCACCCTGATGGTAACTAGTAAGGGATCCTGGTGGGGGGTGATAACTCCCTCCAAATCCTCATTAGACAAGCCTACAGTATTGCTAATCTTTGGCCATTTTTGGATTTCATAATTCTTTTTTTTTACATAGAATTTTCTTCCCAATTATGTTTCTTCATTGAAAATTAGTCCTTGGATATTACGTTGACACCTAGACCTCTAATGATGAGATTGATAGCTTGAATATCCTTGTCATTATTGACAACTTGCATATTTTACTGTGGTTGTACTGTCAGCTCATTCTTCTCCTTTTTTTCTTCTCTTGAACTTTTTCCTGGCATAGGTTTTGGGCTCTTCTCTATGGTTTCTCATATACCTTGTGAGGTGCCTTCTTTCTTATTAACTTTTTAATCTCTTTTTTGAGTTGTCGGCACGCTTTAATGTTGTGTCTATGATCCTAGTGAAATGGCAATACTTGCTTCTGTTGGGCTTCTCAAGGTTTGAGTGCATGCATTTTGACCATTTCACTCATGGATCGTTCTCGATTTGCATCAAAATACATTTTCTTATTGTGGTGATCAATGAATCGAACTTCAACTCTTCTTCCTCCTTGGCTTTTGCTATTTTTAAAAGTTAATGTTGAGCTTCCAATTTTCGTTTGTGGTCTTCCTCTTGATTAATGTACTTTTATACTTTTGTTAACAATTCCTTAAGGCTCTTGGGCATTTTTTTTGCTCAAGGCATTATGAAAATTCATTGTTGAGATTGTAGTGGATTGGTCCACACTTTTTATTTTCAGAGTTGTTGTAGTGAATCTATTCATGTATGCTTAGATCGATTCCATAGGTCTTTGCTTGATGCGAAATATATTGATTGTGTCTTACTTTTTGACCATGCTGCTTACAAATCGACGTAAGAACACCTATCCAAGTAGATCAAAAAAGTTAATGAAGCATTTTTTAAGGGAGTTATACTATTGACTTACCTCATTCACAAGTGTAATGGGAAGTCTTTACATTTCATGATGTTCTTGTTTAAGATCCGCTAACCTATCAAAACTGTCAATCTATGGAGCCCTGAACTTTTTGGGTAAAGGTTCGACGAGGATTTCGAGTGGGAGTGGGCATCAAACTGACTTGATGGTATTCCATATTGTTAGGATTGTCTTTGTTAAGCCTATCATTCATCATGATTCTCAATTGTTTTTTAATTTCACCATTTCCTTCTTAAGATGACAGAGGTGTCGAGCATTCATCAGTAACCTTTTTTTTTTTCCCTTATATCTACTAGGGGGCCAACTTCTCATCCTTATCTTCCTCATCTTAGTTGTATTGATTTTAGGCCACTTCATCTATGGTCTTTAGTTGTACTAGGACTGGGAGTTAGTGCATGAAAGGTTAAGGATGATGCTGAGCTCCTTGTAACAGTTGTTGGTGAATCAAGACATTATAAATATTGGTTATTTGGTCCATTCGTTGGCTTAAATCTACCCAGACTAGAGGTTGTGTTTGGTGGTGAAGTGTTTAGGGGCTCGCGGGTGAAAAAAGCATGATAATGGACATGTGATGTTTTATTTTACACAAAAATGAAACACATTTTATTTTGAACGGCCTTTGCTGAGACAAAGTTTCGATCTTTTTGTCTATTTGAGTTGTTTATTGTTTTTTTTTTGGGTACTGTTAAATGCACGAAAAAGTTTCATTTTTTCCAATTTAATTGGCCCTCTCAAGCCACTGTTCATAGTCTTTGTTAATTTGTTTTCTCTTTTGGGGAGCTTCCTTTAGTTTTTTTTTTTAATTTTTTTTGTGGTATTGATCATCTTTTAAAGATGCTGACGTGCTATCAAATTTTCCTTTAACCCAGACATGTTTTAAGAAGACAATTACCAGCTTGCCCAATTGACTACTTGTATCTAAAATTATTCACTTAGGACAGAGAAAATAAGTTAAGAAGAGTAAAAGGGTCAATATTAAATTTTTTTAAATGGTAAAATAAAAATTCAAATTTTTTAATTTTTAATATTTAATATTATTTTAAAAAATAATTTTTTAAAAAATAATAAAAAATGAACTCACTTGTTTGAATTCTCATTTAAATTTTATATTTTTTTGTTAAGTAATATAAATTATTAAATTTTTTGTGTTATTACATTAAAAATTGATTTACTTTAATATTAAGTAAAAATTTTCTATTTATTTTCTGTTCTTTCTTTCTCCTTTTCTATCTGATCTCAAAGGGCTATCCTTTTATTTAATGCCATTTATATGTAATACAAATATACAATTAACTAAAGATATTTATTTACTGTGCTGGGACAGATATACTAGGCTGTCACATCTGGAAAGTTCCGTTTCATCGTCAAGGAGAAGCTTAGTTGGCGAAAGAACAACTTTGGTTTCTCCGTCGTTCTTGGAGGCAACAAGTGGTTCTTGATCCAACCAACCGAAACACCTACTTTTTAAAGTTCTCATCTTTTATATTTATATTCATACCCACATGATTGCCCCAAATCTTAACTACGTCCTTCCACATTTGGAGCTCCTGCAACTGCACTTTAGCTCTGCAGATCTCTCCCATGGCAGTCACTCTTGCGCCTACATTTGTTCCAAAGGACTCTTTATCTCCCGCGCCTCTCATACCCTTGAAAACGCCCAAGGTAACTTCTTCTATCTCTCTCTCTCTCTCTTTTGCTCCGCGTAAGTCTGTATGATTTAGTTCTGGATCGGATATTTTCTTGTTTTTGGCTGCAGATCTTTGGTTTTGAGCTGAAATATAGGAAAATTGAGCAGACCCATTTGCGATTATGTACTTCTTTAAGGTAACTTATTCTCGCAGTGAAACTTGTCCAAAGTGAACCTATCCGGTTTTGGTCCCTTTTGTAAAATTTGTCTTTTTATATGAGCCCAAGTTATAGTTTGCTTCTGTATTGTAGCTTTAACTGTTTAAGCCTGTAAAATTGTGCTGGTAAATCTACATTGAATTGAAAAGCGCTGAAGAATGCTTAATGATGACCTCTGTTTAAGTTTTTAGGCCTCTTTAGTATCTTATTGCAATAATTAGTCATTAAATTTCGATCTTGGCTCATGATAATGGTACAATTTGACATTTCAGGTAGGTATCATTATTCTGATATGAATTGTAATTTCATATATGCTTTAGATGATTTAACAAATTTTCTATTTGTTTAGTCCTGCATCTCTCTGCTACAAAAATGCGCCTACTCCTTGCTGACGAGGTTACTTTAATGGGGTTAGCTATTATCTGTTGTGTGATGTCGCTAGCTTCTAATTTCTTTTGTTTGATGATTTGTGTATAGGAGAAGTTATACAATATAAGATTACGACTACCATGCAACTTTCTGGATTGACCCTGAGAGATAAGCTTGTCTCCATTTTGGTTCATATTATCAACAATGTAATTTGTTGAACTCGCATTCGCTAAGAGTTCTGGATTTTCTGCTCATATGCCTTACTTTGATATATGTAGGAGTACCTATAGATTGAAATTGCAGGCTTCAAGGGAGCCAGTTGCTCTGACTCAGGAACTTGAAAGTGACAAACAAGGGAGCACAGTTGAAACTGATAATGGAAGTCATTTCTTCAATGAGATGAAACATCGGTTTCTGACTTTCAAGAAGTATAAGTACATGTAAGCAGCAAGGAACCTGGTTTATGGTGGTTCAGCTTTGAACACTATTTAGTTTGTCATCTAACAAGACATACATTTTGAGCAGGGACAAGTTAGAGCATTTTGAAACTCTTGCCAAAGCTCAAGTTCCAAAGGTGATAATATTTGTTTCCTGTTTGGTTGTTGACATTTCTTTCTTTTGTCTTGAATATACTTTGAGAAACTAGAATGTGGCTTTGCAGCTTCTTGCCTATTTGCTTAAATTCTATGGCTGACATATCCTGAAGAATATCTATTTCTAACAATTTGGAGAACAGTTTATGGTGATTGCTTGTGCAGACTCTAGGGTTTGCCCCTCAACCATCCTGGGATTTCAACCTGGAGAAGCATTCATGATTCGTAACATTGCAAATTTGGTACCCACCTATGAGGTAACTAACAAATGCAGTTCTTTTATCCTACCTTTCTGCCTTCCTTATTCAGTGTTGATCCCATAAATCAGATGCTCTGCTATAGAAAATATTTCTGAATTAGATCTATCCCTCTTTTTTTGATCTCTCTCCTTTTGGCTTTGTGCAGAGTGGACCCTCAGAAACAAATGCAGCATTAGAATTTGCTGTAAATACTCTTGAAGTGAGTAATTTCTTCTCTTCTTCCCTGTGCAATCCACAATTGAAGAAGCCAAACAATTTGGAAATTGAAGGAATTTTTTTTGTCATCTTGAAATTTTCAGAATTTATTTGCAAATATCTTATAAGATAATCAAATATGTTTTGAATTGTGACAATGGATTGGATGGTTTCTATGTTCAGAAGCTGCCAATGTTTTTATGATTAGAAATGACAGTGTTTAGTTGTTTCTGTTATTTTCTGGATTGCTGTGTGATTGAATGAGAAACCCAAACAACTTGGAAAATGGAAGGAATTTGTTTTGTCATCTTGAAATTTTCAGAATTTATTTACAAATAGCTTATAAGATAATCAAATATGTTTTGAATCGTGACAATGGATTGGATGGTTTCTATGTTCAGAGGTTGCGAATATTTCTATGATTAAAAATGACATAGTTTAGTTGTTTCTGTTATTTTCTGGTTTGCTGTATGATTGAATGAGAAACCACATGAACAATTACCATTCATGAAGCCTGTAGATACATGTCTACCTTTTCTGTCCTTTTCTGTGGGGAGATATTAAAGGATTTCCTTTTGCAGGTTGAAAACATTTTAGTCATTGGCCATAGCTGCTGTGGAGGCATTCGTGCTCTTATGAGCATGCAAGATGAAGTGAATTCAAGGTTTGTGTTTCCTAGTACAATCATCATAAACCATTCTATTCCAGAAACTTTTATATGTTGCTCACTCGTAGTAATTCTCTTTTTCAGTAGCTTTATTAGAAGTTGGGTTTCTAATGGGAAGAATGCAAAGATAAGGACAGAAGCTGCTGCTTCTAGCCTCAGCTTTGACCACAAGTGCAGGCACTGTGAGAAGGTGATTTTTTTTAACACAATGTTCAAAAGTTTAGTTCTTTAGACTTTCTGGTGATACACAGATATTCACTTTTCAATGGAAGAATCCATCTCTATTTACTTGATATGGGGTTTAAACCAGTAAGGAGGGAGTTAGGCTCCTTTCCTCTATGAATGGGGTTATCAGGCGCACAGATGAGTAACTTATCATGAAAGTCCTGTTAGCTTTGATATTTGGTAAGGTCTAGAAAAATTAAGTTTCTTTCTGGCTGTGATCCTTAACTTAATGGCTTGCAAAGGACAAGTTTTACAATCATCATTTCACATACAGTGAAATGCATATTAAACGATGTCATGTTAAGATAGAGAAATTCTTCTTTGCTACTTTGCTTTATTGCGGCCCTAACACGTAATTGATTGACATATTTATTATAAATGTAATGGCTATAGTAATACTCTACTGTAACTTTTGTTCCTGCACATATAGAATTTTATGGTTTATCACTAATTAAATAAATTCCTTTCAAGGGTAGAAATTACAAGTTACTATATAGAAACTGAAAGTGACTGAATCAAGGTGGCGTGACGTTTAGTATTACTGGGAAAGGGAAAGGTTTTCTCATGGAGTCTTGGCTCATATTGAATATTGTGCACTCACTAATATTCTCCTGCAGGAGTCAATCAACTGTTCGTTGTTAAACCTGCTCACTTACCCATGGATTGAAGAGAAGGTGAAGAAAGGAGTCCTCTCTATCCATGGTGGCTACTATGACTTTGTGGACTGTACATTTGAGAAATGGACACTGGATTACAAGGGAAGCCATATGAACGAGGGAAGTAGCAGAGTGGTAGTAAAAAACAGATCATTTTGGTGCTAGACTTTTGCTTCTGTTTCCACTGCATCATTTGATTTTGGTTTTGGTTTTGGTTTTTTGTTTTTCTTTTTCCGTTGCCTTAGTCTTCTTAATTATTTGCCTAATTCAAAACCAAAAACAATTAGAAAGGTAATGTTATTCCCTTGACTACCAGGGCTCGTTGCTAAGTCATGGTTTTTTTTTAATGGCATTTTTTGCCTTAATGGGACTTTGCTGTTAAATGATTTATATTTATGAGAATGGCTATGATGATTCATGAATTCTGTACATGTTGGGAGAGAATTCGGGTGGAGCTGGAGAATTGCATAGAGAGCTCTGCATGGCAGAGTTGGGCAGATGATGTTAACTTGGATTTAAAGCATAATTTCAGGTAGGGATGGGGTAGCTGTTGGCAGCAATCAGTATCTATTGCCTGTTGGGAGCACATTGCTGCCATTCTGCAAACTGCTGCCTTTCTGCACACTGCTCAACAGGCAGGTGGTTTGTTGAAAGGAAACAGTTTACTCTCATTGCCTGTTAGAATATTAGAATATATGCTGAAGCATATTATAAAATTGTGTTCTTAGGGAAGTGTGAAAATAATAAAAAGTAGAAACTTTGGTGTAACTTTTAATTTTTATTTTCTTTGAGAAAATTGTTGCAATAGTTTGAAAGGTCATTTACCATTGGAGAAGGAAATTTTGATTTTTGATACTGTTTTAAGCTTATATAAAATAGATTTTGAGTAATTTAAATAGCTTTTGTTTTATCGGATATTGAATATTTGTGTTTTTTATATATTAAAAATATGTATTTGTAAAATTAAAAATAAAAATTATATAAAATTTTAATATTTATCCTGTATATAAAACAAAAGTTAATGTTAAAAAGTGATAAATTTTATTTTTATTTATTAATTTAGCTCAAATTAATTTTATAAAAAATTAAAAATATTAAATTAAAGATTTTATGTAATAAATTTAACTTAAATTTTTTAATAAATATGAAAAAATTTAAATTATTATCACAAAAATTTAAATTTTTTTGAGCATTAAAAATATATTTTTAAAATTTATATGATTAAAAATTTAAAAAATTATAAAAAATAATTTGTTAAACGAATATTGTTCAAATTTAAATAGTAAATTTAAAATGCAGTCTAAAATTTATTTAAATTATTTTTAAATATTTTAATAGTAAAAATATTTTTAATTTTTTTGGATCTGAATTTAGATTTAATTTAAACTAAATTGATGAATTAATTTAAATTAATAAATTAAAATTTGATTTATTATTTAATGAGTATTAAGATTTATTTAGTAATACGTGATAAATATTTAAATTTTATATAATTTTTACTTTTAAATTAAATATCTGATAAATTAATTATTTATCTACATAAATCTTTTTGGGATAAATAGAGTCTCATTTTTGATTAATTTATCAAAAAAATTTTGAAAATAAATTTAATACTAGTCTTAATTTTCAATCATATTTTTATTATTCAAAAACATTTATAACTTTATTCATATTATAATATTTTATTTTATTAACTAAATATTGTTTTGAAATATATTAATCTATTATTATTTTTATAATTTTAATTTTTAAAAAGGACAAATAATGATAATGATAACATTAGGTAATAATAATAGTGAGGAAGATGATGACAATACCAATAATAATGTGTTGATAATAATATTATTAAAAAGATGTTAGTTTTTTTCAAAAGATATAAAATATAAAAAATTAATTTAACTATTCAAAAATTGTTAAGTTTTTCATAATCATATGAAAAATTAAGTTAGTAATTTAATAAGAAATAAATTTTTTTAATAAAAAAATCTGTTTTTTTCAATATTATTTTATATTTAAAAAATAACTCCTGTGGTTGTCTTAAATGCAATACATTTTCTCTAATTTTCCATATGAATTAAGTTAGCCAGGTATAATGCTTAATTTTGTTGCAACTAAGAAGAATTTACCATGCAATGATTCCTTGCCTTCTCTTACATAAGGAGATAAACAAACAACAACAGTTTCGTTGATCTTTTTGTTGATAATTAATACATATATTATAATGACAATTGATTTAGTTGATTACCTTATGTTGATATCTATGGAAGTGATATAGGTGAGAAGTTGAACTACCAAACCACAAGCTTCCAAACCAAGCAAGCCTAAAAGCCTGTCTGTTCTCCACTTCCCACACCTATAAAATCCCACAACACAAGGAGCCAATGCATATACAAATTAATACCATTTCTAGTTCCTGCAGATCATTACATCTTCTCTGAAGCCTTCTGTTTGTGTGTATTTGCTGCAGCCATGGCTTACAAACGTGCCTCATCCTTCGTCTTGCCTTTTTTGTTGATCACCATGATGTCAATGAGCAGTATCACTAAATTAGTTGCTGCACGTCGTCTCCTGGAGGAAGCAGCGCCAGATCTACCTGAGCCTAAATTGCCTGAAGTTCCGAAGTTACCAGAATTGCCAAAACTGGAAGTACCAAAGCTTGAAGTGCCAAAGATCCCTGAGTTGCCAAAACCAGAATTACCTGAATTACCAAAGCCTGAAGTTCCTAAAATACCTGAACCATCTAAGCCTGAAATGCCCAAGTTGCCAGAATTACCAAAGCTTGAGACACCCAAATTGCCTGAACTGCCAAAACCTGAGATGCCAACAGTGCCTGAACTTCCAAAACCTGAACTGCCAAAGCTGGAAGTGCCCAAACTACCTGAGTTTCCAAAGCCTGAAATGCCCAAGTTGCCGTCTCTTCCTCATCTACCTGATCACCTGCCTAAGCCTTCCACACCTTGAGCTCGTTCCAATATAAACTTCAATCTGGTATTAATGACTGATGCCTGTTATCTATGTAATTTGTGTTGATGGCGATCTGGCCACCTTAGAGTATTGTATTGGCGTGTAATTTATGTTATTGTATCTGTGAAACTCAGGCTTTATATATAATGATCATTTGAGTTTGCTTAATTGATTTATTGCTTTACCTCTACAAGAAATAGTATTTTGAAGGGCTTGACCTGCCGTAAATGATAAAGTCTTCATGCTTGTAAACGAAAATTCTAGTAATTAAAGCAAGAATTCGTATGCAAACCTATAGTGGATGGATCAAAGGTCCATGAAAAGCACTCGCAAATTACTAATGCATTATGGCACATTGTGTAAGTTTACAGAATTCCTATATCTTGCAAGAGGCTCATCACTAATTTTTTTAATGGAAGGGCAGTACTACCACATATGATTTCTCTAATTCTAATATGAAGTTCATTGGTATATTTAGCAATGCTCCCCCCCCAAAAAAAAAAGAAAATTAATTTAAACTTTTATTGCACGTGGCATGAGGTTCCCTGCACCAATAAATCATTTCAAATTTGTCAAATAATAAATTGAGCTGCAAATGTGAACTCATGTAAGACTGTTTTAAAATAAGAAATATAAGGAGATAAAGATGGTTAAAGGGACATAAGAAAGTGGCATGAAAACCGAATGTACATCTGCATGTCTTGTTCTATATGGACATAAGACTGTTCTAATGCAGTAAATGCAAGAAATGACAGGGAAAAAAAAACAAAAGAAAATCTCTATGGCGATATTATTCCCTTTTAATTTATCATATATCACAAATAAATTAAGCATATATAATTGACCTAGTCTCAACTAAATTATGGATATTTGTTATTGTTGTTCTTGTTTTGAAACTGTTAAATTGTTGAGCTGGAGTATTAAGTTAGTAAGCTGGTTAATTTGCCTAAATCTGTTAATAACTATGACAAATATTGTAGATATGGAGGTCACGCGTTGAGAGGAGAAGCATAACATGAATCATCTTTTATTTAAGAAGATTGTATATGTAATTTCTTTTTTAAAATATATTTTTGGATTCCATTTTTACATTTTTCTCTTTTTTATTTATGTGAAGCATCCCCGCTACTCCACTGAAGTTGACTTGTCCTTTGTTGTCAGAGCATCATGTTTAGGTGGCACTAAAATTGACTTCTTGTTTTGGTTGTTTCATATTTAAGTTTTTTTTAAAGAAAAAATAATAATTTTATTAAAAAAGGAATATGACAAGGAAAGGAGATTTATTTGCTTAATTATTTTACATGTCACTTGAACTTAGTATTTTTTATTGATAATGCAAATTATTAAGTCTTTTGTGTCACTATACCAAGAGATAATTTATTGTTTAGGCTAAACTTAAGTTTTAATGGTTAGGTTTAGTCTTCTGATCATACTTTCATCATGCCTTTTGGGCTTTATTAGTAATGCACTGCACTCTACACTAGGCGAGGTGACCATATAAGCCAAAGTCCTAGTATGTATCATTACCACTAGGTGGGCTTTATATTAAATGGAATCCTTCAAGTGGTTAGGTCACAGGTTTTATTCGAACATCTTTTCCCTTTTTTTTTTCGAGGAACCTAAGAGATTAAAAGTGTTTTGGGTGCGTGACATGTGACTTCGACCATTAATTTTTTAAAACGGTTATAAAGATCAACTATGTCAGAATGTCGTACATTTTAAAAATGTTGATAGTCAGATTTATTTTTGTATGAGGTTTGTTAGGTTGGCAAAGTTTGAGAAACAACCTAAACATTTATATGATTGGGAATGCCTTGATTATTCGATGTATCATATAGTTACATATTTTGGAAAGGTTGATTGTATAAGTGACATAAGAGGTCTGAAAGTTTAGAAGTACTTACGTCCAGTCAGAGGGATGACTTTGACATAAGGTTTCCCATGTCGGTAAACTCTAAGACGAGCTTAAACTTCTATGCAAACTTTAAATATCTTTAACATTTGATGCCTAGGTATTTGCACAAGTCACATCAAGTCATTTTGCCTCATTTCCCTGCTTGTTTGCTTTGTTTGAATAAGCATCACTAGTTATCTGCGTGTCTCGATAAGGAAGAGATCTGAGCAGTCAAGTGAGGGGTTTTTAAAATTTGTTACAGAAGTATATCATGTACCTTCCCTTTGTTAACACTAGAAGTGTTTCGCCTTTCTAATTGGATCGTTGAGTCATTCTTGTTCTTCTTTTTTTTTTTTTGGGCAGCAAAGTCCTCAACAAAACAATCAATCTTACAACCATAGTTCCAAGTAGGTTGAGTCCTTGGTCTTACCAAGGATTGCTCTTATACAGAACTATGTGGAGTCATGGTCTTGCCAGATACTATGCAAAATCTTGGTTTTGTCAAGGACCGTATGAAGTTTTGATTTGGTCAAGGACTGTTCGGGGTCTTAATCCTACCAAGGACTTTGTGGAGTCTTAATCATGTCGACAACTATGTGGAGTCCTGGTTTTGTCGAAGATTGTTTGGATTCTTGATCTTGCTAAGGATTGTTCCAAGTCATGGTCTTCTTGAGGACTATATGGAGTCCTAGTCTTACTAAGAGCTCTTGCTTCTTATTTTACTCACTTTGTGACATGTTTTACTTTCCATCTCTATGTTTTTTGTTATATGTTGATGGTCTTTTTTACTAAAAATTTTTCTTTAAGCATCATATCCTCTCAAGTTTGTTCTATTCCATGAGTGTAGGACCTTCTCATCTTTCATAATGGTTAATTAGTATGTTCCAAATCTCAGCACCTTGTAAGGCCTCTCTTAGTTGGGGGCTAATTTATCTTTCGAGTAGGAGTTGGAGACCTTGAGCTTCCTTAACATTAGTTGTCCTTCTTGGTGCTATCTCTTTTGATCATAAGAAAGAAAAAAAGAGAGCTCAAGACCTTTTGTAAGTTCCTACAAACAGTGTTAATATAGTAAACATAGATGCCACGTTCCAAGAAGAGAAGCACAATATATGAATGATATTTTATTAAGATAAGATGATTGCATAGATAATCCTTTTCTTTTAATTTTATGCTTTTTTTCATCTTTGTCTATATCTCTCTCTTCCTTATTTATACTAAGGATTCCCTAATTACTACATTAAAATTGCTATGTCCTTCATTGTAAAGCGCCATGCTTAGACCACGCTTAAGCCTTAATGGTTATGTGCCTAATCTTTTAATCATCGGGATAGTGTTGCCTTCATTTGGCTTCCTGAGCTATACATTAACACACTGCACTCTACATTGGGCTTGGCTTCTTTCCTCGGGGTCATAGTCCTATGACATGTTATTCAAACTAAATGGACCTCGTACTAAATGGGCTTTTTAAATGGTTAAGTCCTAGGCCTTGTCCTAACACAAACTTCAACTATCTATAAAAATTTTTAATAGAAGGATACTGCACATCAATTGCAATAGAAATATGGAGGGAAAAATTGATAGTATAAGAATGGGTTTGAGGTTTATAATATGTTTGGGTTGATTCTGTTTATTGTAAAGTATCATGGAAATGTTTACTTTGTAATGAATCAATTATAATCTGTAGTTGCCAAATCAACTCATTTATACCTTTTACAACATGCTATTGTAGTTACTCAAATCTAATGCAGATCAAGAATTTTTAGTAGTAGAACTTGATGTGGACACACACACTTTTTCAGACCATGTTAAAGATTAATTGTTTAGATTTATCTGAGATTCAATTGGTGGCGTATTTGAACTTATGATATACTTTAGTTTTCAGCAGGAACATAAAATTATTTGTTTGAGTTAATTTTTTAGTTTATGTATGTGACTTTAGTAATTAGCCTAGCAACAATGTGCTATGATCTATCCAAAAAATTGCAAGCAACAAATTGAACTCATTTTATTCTATTACAATAATAGTATTAGAGCTTTAAATGTACAAAAAATCAATTAAGAATAGTTAGTTATGTAAAAAAATGGATATCGACGATGTTTGAGCTCAAAAAGTTTAATAATTTTGGTGGTTTTGGATTTTGGTGAAAGAAATTAAGATTTATGTTGGTCAAATAGAAAGTATACGGTACTAAAGGATTCAAATTAAGTAGCTATCAATGATCATGGAGATCAAGAAAAGTTTAAGATGCAGGACACTGCTTACTCCACCATTATCTTGTACATCATTAATAGTGTCATGTATGGATGATGAACTCAAAGGACAAATCATCAAAGAATGGCTTGAATTTGAGTCTTTTTACATGATTGAGTCTCTCTCTAACAAGATTTAATTGAAAGAAAGACTATTTGACTTTAAAATGGGTTCAAAAGAAGACTTGAAACCTATATGAATTTGTAAAAATTATGATAGTTATGAGTAATATACAAATCAAAATAAAGATAAGACTCAAGCTATCATCTTCTTGAATTTTCTTCTTATGTCTTACAAAGAGATGAAATAACTTCGAGCATACTAGAAAAAATTTCTTTTGGAAAAATGTTAAGTAGCCTTTTGGTCTTGAGAGCTTAAAGTGAAGGATGAGAAGAACAATTAGGCAACAAATATCTCTTTTTGAGGAGAAACTTGAGAATGAGTCCAAATTGATGCTAGAGACAATAATAAGGAAAAGTACAAAAATTGTTGGCCTTAAGTAGGCAACCCAAAAAGAAGGGTGAATTAGGTATTTAAATTTTTTATTTTTTTGTTTTATTAGCAAAAACCTAGGTTATTGGTTCTTGTAGTTTTATCAAATACAATCATAATAAAAAATAAATAGTGTGAAAATTAAAAAGAATTGGGAAGATAGACTCAAGCACCTAAACTTTTACATGGTTTGACAACCTTGCCGTTCACGCCCATAAGTAACCACTTGTTGAGGATTCCATTAGATCCTATTTTCAAAATACACTGGGTTGTGTCCCAACAAAATTTTACAACAAAGAAATACCCCACCTTATAACCTAATCACTCAACAAGAAATAAACAGTTTTACGACTGTAAGAAATTTTCTCAAAGAGTAGGTACACACAATGAAGGCTTATGCAAATACATTTCTTCAATAGATGATGATTTCTACAATCAAATGAGTGAATAGCAAGAAAGAATAGTTAAATTGGTTATTGGATGTGCAAAGAAGTTGTTATTCATGTTTTCAAAAAGATTGTTAGATCTAAATTCAAAAATCCAATTGTTACCTACTTAATCACACATTTAGAAAACATTTACTAATGTCGTTGCCTCTTTTACTAGTGTCACCACCTTTTTTGTCAGAGTCATCGCCTCCTTTAATGTTGCTTTCACTTAAAATAACTAGTACTCATAAATTTTAGATTTTAAATATTGTATCGATGTCATTACTTAAAAGGCCAATACTATCACCTTAATAGGATTGCTTCCCAGGTGATAACCACTCCAACAACTTGATGGGCTGGTGGTACCGACTCAGGTAGTGGCTCGGGTTGTGATACTACTCTCATGGTCAATGGTACCATAGGATGACTCTTTTGCACTCAATTTTCCTTTTCTTTGTTCAAGAGCCTCAAACAAGTTTGAACACTAATATTTTGCAAATTAAAAGTCTTTTATAAACTTGTTTCTAGGTTCTTTTGAAAACAAGATTCAAAATGTGAATTTGAAAAACAAAATGCTTTAAAGAAATGCATGAATATGTGTGTGTGATCATTGATCTTAATTGAGCAATCTTAGGGCATTAAATCTGCATAAAAAAGACTAATCCTACTATAGACATAGCTTATACTTTCTTCATCCAAATTAAGCACACATGCTAGCTCAATTTCTTATTTATCTCTTATCAATAACTACTACACACTTGTTGAACAAGTTAGTTTTTCATAGTGTGTTTGTTATCATCAAATTAAATATATTAATTAATCAGTTAATGGCTTTTTGAGACTAACAAAGTTGACTCTAAGTCTCAATCTAAAAATACATGTTGGAAGTGCTATTTCTAAATAAAGTTGGCCATCTTAAAAGATTAAGTAGAGATATTAAAAAGAAGTAACATTAACAATAACAAATTAACCAAAGCAGGGGATGTTATTATTGCTAGCAATTTGTTTGATAAAGAAGATTTGCTTATTAGCTAAACTAGAAATGTTGATAAATGGATTCTTGATTTAGAGTGCATATTTCACATGTGCCTTAAAGAAGGAATGGTTTCTAGAACATTGCCAATGCAAGGGAGGTAGAAACATGTTAAAAATGATTAATTCTATGATGTGAAAAGGGATTGGATTAGTAGCTTTTCAATTGCAAGATAAGGGGTTGAAACCACATAAATTGTAGGAAAGGTAAGGGACACGTGTAGCTTGCGTGAGAAAGCTTAAGATCTCACCCTTCTTTAGAAGTATAAATCTCTGTCTAGAGATAAACGAGTGCCATTCTTAGTTGAATAATTGCTCAATAGTTATTATAGTCGGGATAAGCAAGAACGAACTTCCATCCTAATTTTTAAATGCAAGTAGTTATATGTGCTAGAAGGTAAAACATGTGTCAATTTTGTAAAAGAATACTCACCATGCACCAGTTGAACCAGACTCTTTTCAAATCAATTAAAGATGGTCAGTTCTAAAGGTACCTAATGTTGTACTTTTAGGGGAAGGTCTAACATAGCAAAAAGTCACTACTTTTTCTGAATGTTAACTATAATACTTTATGATATTTCATAAGCATAAGGCACACAAAGTTAAAGAAAAATCTGATATCTCTAGAATCTCTCGATAGTGGTCATAATTTCAAGTCATTGAATAGGTTCTTTAAAGTCCTAAGAGGTTCACTTATGGTGTTCAAAGGAATGAAGCAACACAACCTACTTGTACTATAAGAGAAAATTGTTACTAGTATGGCAACAGTTGTATAATTGAAATTGAATTATAAAAGCCCAACTTTGGCATAATGGGACATATTAGTGTAAAAGGATTGCACAAGTTTGGTAAAAACAAAGTCAATCATTTTATTTGAATTATAACATTTGCAATATCATTTTTGTTTTTAACTCTTTTCTTTAGTGACGAGTAATCCTTCTTCATGTGACCTGATTTCCCACAAGCTCGATACTTCAGATTTTTTTTTCAGATCTAAACTTACCTTTTTCATTCCTTGATTTAGATTTGCTCTTATTGCAATTAGAATTTTCGTAAGTTCTTATTCCTCTATTGTCAACATGGAGAGTAAAATTTAAAAGTAATGTTTTACCTAGTCAATTTTGCAAACCTCCTTTGTAAGAATTCAATTTAGAACATTATTGAAATTTAGTTTTGCACTCCTGACAAAATTATTAACTCTGCCCTCATGGATTCCTAACTATTTGATAGTAATGCTAAAAGTATTAAGGACATACCTTATTATCAAAGTCAATTTCAACAGAAGACAACTAATTGAGAATCGTATTAAACTCATTAAATGAGTTCCCATAGAATTACATTCACCCAGTTTTAAAGGAAATAACTTCATGAGAAAAATCTTGTTATTAACTGAAGGTTTTTCATACATATGAGGTAGAACATTTATCAAACCTGTAGTTATTTTCTTTTTTGTCACGTTATGGGCAACATTCTTTGACACTGTCGATCAAATAACCCCTAACACCAGTCTATCAAGGATAGTTTATTTGCTTTTTAAAATCTTTTTAGGAGTCCGACCCATAAGTAGTTTATGCAGTTTTTTTTTTAATAGAGATAATCTTTGATTTGCATTTCCTAGAAAGTATAATATGTACCATCAAACTGGGTGATCTCATATAATGAATTTTCTTTACCATCTATTGTGTTCAATCTTAAACTTTGTGCTATGATACTAGTTGATGGGATTAAATACCAAATCCCTTAAACTCAAAAGTGGTATGTTGATGGAATTAAATATCAAATCTTTTAAATTTAAAAGTAATAATAATTAATATAAAAAATAAATAATAATAAAATTACATGATTTGTAATAATAAAATTACATGATTTGTAATGGCAGACGTGTAATTGAGAGTTACATCTACCTTTTAGCTACCACAATAAACTTTTCACTATAAAAAATAGGTTATAAGAGAGAAAAACGTATTTTTTCTTTAAGTACTTTACAGCTCATCTTTTATATAATAAATCTAATATATGTATAGAAACCTCAAAATACTTTTATATGTAAATTTGTATTGAAAAATACTTAACACTCTTCGGATAAAACACAAGCACATTGCTTAACTACGGTGAAGACCAATTATCTTTATATGTGTTTATTTCAATTAATGGTGCTTGAATGGATCATATAAATGTTCTACTTTGAAAAAATAAGATGTTTACTGGAGTGATCAACCCAATAGCAGAGTGCTATGATATGTTCTGAAGATCCTGAGCAATAAAATGAATTCATTGAAATCGGTTACAGCAATCACTAATAATTAAGTTTCACTTCGTATAATAACCTATACTAAATTTTTGATTTGCCTTTGATATTCTACATTGGAATCTTATGATCAGTGGAACTTTAGTTTAGGTGTGCATTATTAAGCCAACATGGGAATATGCATATAGAAACCTATTAAAAGAATAAATCAAAATTTTTTTTTCTATACATTAATATCAACTTTTTTTTTTTTACCAGCTTTTGGATGTAGCTAAAGGTTTAATTTTATATTAATATGAAGAAAAAGAATGAGATGGGAAGACTTCTATTTAAAATTAACTCTGGTCATTGCAATACATTTTGTCCAATTTGTCATATGAATGAAGTTAGGTATACGGCTTAATTTTGTTGCAACGAAGAGGAATTTATAATGCAATGATCTCCTTGGGGTTTCTTACATAAGGGATTGCAAACAGCAACAAATTCGTTAAACTTTTAGTTGATAATTAATACATTATTTATTATACATAATATTGATTTTAGAAGTTCATCACCTTGTGTTGATATCTATGGAAGCGATACAGGTGAGAAGTTAAACTACCAGAGCACAAGGCTTCAAACCAACCAAGCCTAAAACCTGTCTGTTTTCCACTTCCCACATCTATAAAGACCCACAGCGCAAGGAGCCAATGCATATCCAAACTAACATCATTTCCAGTTCCTACAATTATTCGTTATATCCTCTGCTGAAAACTTTCTTTGTATTTGCTGCAGCCATGGCGTACCACCATGCCATATCCTTTATCTTACCTTTTTTTGTAATCACCATGGTGCCAATGTGCAGCAACACTAACTTAGTTGCTGCACGCCATCTCATGGAAGAAGCAGTGCCAGAGCTACCTGAGCCTGAATTGCCAGAAGTTCCAGAGTTACCTGAATTGCCAAAACCTGAACTACCAGAGCTTGAAGTGCCCAAGATCCCTGAATTACCAAAGCCTGAGATACCAACATTGCCTGAAATACCAAAACCTGAGATACCAACATTGCCTGAATTGCCAAAACCTGAACTGCCAAAGCTGGAAGTGCCCACGCTGCCATTTCTTCCTCATCTACCTGGCCTGCCTAAGCCTTCCATACCTTGAGTTCCTTGCAATATGAACTGCAACCAGTGTTACTGATGCATATTATTTATACGACCTAAAGACTGGAAATATGTATTTGTGTGTTCGTTGCAGACTCCCTTGATACAGGAGGGGTTATACATGTAATTTGTGTTAATGGAGATGTATGGCCACCTTAGTGGCTATATTTGCATGTAATTCTTGTTATTATACCTTTGACATTTATAATAATTTATATACTATGACCATTTGAGTTTGATTAATTGATTTGTTCTGTTTTAGCTCTACCAAGACAGTAATTTGTAGAAAGGCCATACACGTCCAGACTCTCTCTGTGCATTCACATGTTGTAAATGGTAAATCTTTATACTTGAAAATAGAACTCTGAGTACTTGTTACCATCCTAAGAATCAATGAAAACCTTAATTTCTTATTTAAAGCTACTCTAGACATATCAAAGGTCCATGGAAAGCACTGACAAATGCTGCTTTAATTACATCGTGTAAGTTTTGGATTCCTTATCTTGCAATATCGAGGCTCACTAATTTATTTAATGGAAGGACAGCACCTATCCATTTTTCCTATTCTAATTTGATGTTCTAATCTACTGAAAAATTAAATTGAAAATGTGATCTGTTCTAGATGAAAAGTTGAGAACTTCTAACTTGTATTGCAATTGCAGCACAAAATGCCACATCAATATGGTGCATGGAATTCAAATGCAATGTTGTCAAGGGAGTTAATTAGTAGAATTTTAGGAAATTTAGCAATGCGCTCTTGAAAAAACAATTAATTTAGACTTTTAATTAATATACACTGCATGAGGCCACCATGACATGATTTCAAATCCAAAGAATAAATTGAGCAAACAAATTTGATCTCATGGCTAGGTGGGCTCTTGTGCTTTGTACATTTCTCTAAAACAGAAAGATAATGGAGAGAAGTGTCATTTTAAAAAAGAGAAATATGAGAAGATAAAAAGAGATAGAAAGGACATAATAGTGCAAGTGGTACGAGAAACGAAATTAATGGAATTCTTTGCATCCGTCCTAGAGTTGCTCTCCATATTATTTATTGTAATACCATATCATATACAGTGCAAGAAATGATGAAAAAAAAAAAAGAAAAGAAAAGAAAAGAAAACCTCTGTGGTGATATTATAGTGTACTTCATTTTCATATATATATGTTGCAAATAAATGGTAGAATTGTTGAACTAATCAGCTAACTTACATATATTACTTATCATGGTTTTTTTTTTGAAAACTCATAATTCATTTGGCCAGAGATTATGTCAATGAATTGGTTACATGGACTGTACCATTGGAAAGCTTGTAGACATCAGCTGATAAATTTAATAAACTTCAGTTGTTTAAAAGATGACCAACAGGGGGATGTTATGCTTGATTGCAACAAAAATTGAGAGAAAAGAAAATTGAAATTATGAGACTGGCGTCATGACTTGTCTAAGATGGCCCTTTGGATGTTGCCTCTCAAGTCGTTGCTATATTAATGTGATTTTTGAAAGGTTAAACTGTAATATTGGGTAGAAATTTTATTGTAAACAGTAGATTCCTATAAGAAGATATTTTATTTCTTATAATAGGAGATACTCTCCTTCAATTGTAAGAATATATACTTTCATTGTTATAGAAAAATAGAGTTTCTATACTATATGAGAGATGTAATATAATATTCAAAGGATATTAAAGATATTAACGACATGATCTCGGACATCAGATTGATATAAGTGTAAGATGTAGATCATCTTTTGGTCACCCTTTTCACTATAAACAAGAAAGGAGTCCCTATTGTAAAACACCCACCTTTGATATAGCAAATAGTCAAGGAGTTCATTTTTCTTAAAGTTTTTCTCTTTATACTTTGTTCTAAATTTTTATTGAGTGAACTTGTGAACTAACTTGGAAAGATGAACTTCTCTAAATGTGACATAATTCAGCTTTGGGTAGCTCGGGTCATAGTTCTTAAGATTCCGTTTATGGCCATTTCGCGAAGAGAAGTGGGAGAGTGCTGGGCACGATCTCAAACCATGGCAAGGTCTTATCATTTTTAATGATACCAACTCCTGTAGGCCCGGCTTGGCACTTCTTTAGCTAAAATCAACAGGCTAGGTTTTCCAACCTCGTCGCAGCCCTCGAGAAGCAGGAAAGTACCCATGTGGCACACCATCCACAAGCACTCCAGGTTGGGGCTTATTAATATGTATAAGATGATTTGATAAGTCCTAGTTACAATAGTGCTTATAGGCTTTTCTTTTGGTGAGAACAAACTGTAAAATCTTTTAATATTGAAAATGTTATTTATTAATTATTATATTTTTTCATATATAGATATTGATTAAAAAAATAGTATAGAATACAAATATTTTATGCTTCGATTAATGAAAAAAATTTAAAATCTAAAAATTCTTTATAAAAAGGTCATATTATTTATTATATTACATATTAAATATTTCATATTCATAAATGATATAAAATTGATTATGTTGTAAAAAAATTAATAAAGTACTTGTTGAATGGGGTATGCATGCAATAGTTACCATCATAGGTATGTAAACCTTGGAATGTTGGTTCATTAATGGTTGGATTTATTCTACCAAAAGAAAGAAGTTTGATAATAGAGATGGTTTGTTGTACCATTTCAGTAGTTTATCATAATGTATCTGTCTCATTTCTCTCAACATATTTTTGTTGATCAATGTTTGACTAATTATTGTTGTTAGTTGTATTTAATTTGCCATACGTAAGGAAGATCTGTTTGATGGACATGTATGATATGAAACCTTGTTTTGGATTATGATGTGTCCAATCTTTTGGGACCATTACTTTGATTGTGGATAGTAGAACAAAGTTTAGGACCTATCTTACTGTGCCTATAACTTCGCAGGATGAAAAATTTGTAACATTTTGGTTTTAATGACTATGTCTTTATGGAGTTTTTGTGCACTTGTTGTGAAAAGCAATATAACTTTAATATAATTTCATTTATAGAAACTCTAAAAAATGGATACATCTCAAGTTTTTTGTTGTTGATCATTCATGAATGCATCCCTTGTGTAATTCTTATTCTTAAACTTCTCATTTGACCTCTCTTGTAAATGTGGTAACTCTAAGTTCTGCAAAGCAGGGCTTCCTAATGACATTGTTGTTGAAGTTAGGGGAATGCCTTTTCATCTCCACAAGGAAAACTTTCTCTCATCAATGACATAGATACTTCCACATATAGAATGTAAAGGATTCTTGGCTATTCGTAGATGTTCAAATCATTATGTTTTATTAGTTCTTAGGGTATCTTGAGGATTGTTTACAAACCAAAAATTTTCTTCCTATAGCTCTTAGGTTTGGATTCTGATTACTAATTCCTAAGGTTGGATTTTAATTACTAACTTCAAAAATTAAAATAATCAGCATGCCATCCTTAAAAGTGACAACCTTCAACTTTCTCCACTTACTTCTTATGTGTTAGAGATGTTACTATTGTTTTATTCTTTCATAAACTATCTTGATGGATTTTCAACCATTTCTTTGCCCAGTTGCTAGTTTTTCTTCTTAAAGGACTACTAATTTGAAATGTTTCATCATATGGTATTTAATAGAAATTCTGCGGGTTGTCAATGAAGAGTTTTGCTTTGCATCATGTTTGATTTTCAAGTTTTACTATAATTGCTTAATTACTTTGATATGTAAACCATTTAATAGAAATGATCTAACGAATTCTTTCTGTAACTATTATAGGCATGACATCACTTACTAAGTATTTTTTAATGCATTGGCTTAGGAAAGTGTACTTTGGTTTAATGAAGCAATGCTACAAGAGTAGTCCAGATGCACCTTCATGTGTATTGGGTATATAGCTATAAATATTTTGGTTATATTTTGATTCTTAGATTACATAAAATAATGATAGTTTTAGTTATAAATATAACTTTTATTGCATGATATTATTTGTATTGTTTAACTATTACAATTGTAAAAATAACAATTAAATTAAACAAAAATATTAATTATTAGTTAAAAATTATAAATAGATAAATAACTAGGATGATTTAACATGACCCTTATAATGCTTTAATGACGGTCAAAAAGACCATTATTGAAGATCACATAATATAATTATGATGGTAATCAAGATTATAATCAAGATATTATGAAGTCTTAAGAGACTGTCATCAAGTTTTCGATCACCAACAACTATCATAAAATTTTTACAAAGCAAAACTGTCATTATTTTTCTGTAGCAATCTTTGACAAGCTATCATAAATTTTTGATGACAATTTATGAAAGATTGTCATAAATTTATGATGATCAAAAACCGTCAAAGTTTATAATTTCAGGACCATCATAAAGTTTTTAGTATGCCACTTATAATAACATATAATTTACCATCATAAAATTTTTCTTATGGTGATTTGAAAGATGCTAGTCACAACTACTGTTTATATGCTCTTCTTTTAGTGAGAACAAACCCAAAAAAATCTTATTGAATTAACTTATGCCATTTATCAGTCTGTAGCAGAGTTTAAATACAAATAAACTCTCAACTCCCCTCTTAAACATAACGCAATGATTTCCTATCCTATTGACTTATCATTGCTCCCCACGTAAAGAAGAGCTTTGTCCTCAAGGTTCAAATTTGGAAATCGATCATGAAATTCCTTGGCATCTTCCCAGGTGGCTTCTTGGATAGGCAAGTCTTTCCACTGGACTAAGCTTTCCTCTTTTATGCATTTGCCAGGTTTCTAGTTCAAACATGATTTCTCCACTATCCACGATAGGTGGCAAAAGAGTATTAGTGGTTGTGTGATCACCAACATACTATTTTAGCAAAGAAACGTGAAAGACGGGGGGGATTTGAGACCCCACAGGGAGCTGAAGTCTTTATGCCACTTTTTCTACTTTCTCCACTCGGTATAAGGACCATAGAACTTGTTATCCAATTTCACAAGCTCTTTAAAAGACAATTTGCTGACAGTAAGGATGTAACTTAAGGAACATAGATTCATTTGCTTCCAACTTAACCTCTTGTCTTTTGGAATTGACAGCTTACTTCATTCTCTTTACTGCTGCATGAAGATTAATCTTAATTTGCTGAAAAATTGCATCTCTCTTGAGCAAGGTTTGATGAACTTCGTTCACCGATGAAGTCTTAATTTCATAACGGAGAATTGGTGGTGGTAAGCTTCCATAAAGGGCTTGAAAGTGTGACATTTCAGAAGAAATGGAATTCGGACCCATTAGTAGGAATTGACCACTTCAACATGGCTTTGATTTTCTCTTGATCCACCATAATGTCACGTGAAGTGACAATGTGGCCTGAATATTCAATTTTCTTTGGGCCAAAAGCACACTTGTGCAAGTTGATGAACAATTTAATGATGCCTTATGATTTGGAAAACCGTCTTAACATGTTCAAGATACATGGTTTATTAGGGCAAATTAGAATGAATATATGCAAATATAGCTGAAAAATAGAGTTTAGGAGTGCTTGAATGTTGAGGGTGCATTGCATAGGCCGAATGGCATAATTTAAATATTCATAGTGATCATTATGAGTACGAATTTAGTTTTTGGAATATCAAGTGGATGCATTCATATTTGATATCCAGACCACAAATCAAGTTTGGTGAAGTAGGTTGCTCAGTGGAGCTCATCTAACGTATCATTAACCATGGGTGCGGAAGATCGGTCTTTAAAGGTAATAGAGTTGAGGGCCCTATAGTCGATACAAAAACGTCAGGATCCATCTTTCTTTTTGACTAGTAAAACAGAAGAGAAAAATAAACTTGTATTAAATTGGTTTAGCCCCAGACTTAACATGTCATGAATTTGTTTCTTAATTTTGACTTTTTTGAAAATAGGTGTACCTGTATGATCAGACATTAACGGCCTCAGTTCCTTGCTTAAGAGTGACAAGGTGCTCAATCTATCTTATGGGTGGTAGTTCCTTTGGTTCCTGGAAGATGTCTTCAAAAGTTCCTAGTAAGTCTTGCATGTCCTCATGGATATCATTAGTTGATGCACCAGTTGTAGGATGGAGGCAGACCATGAACATAGAACAACCTTGGTAGAATTGCTTTGAAATGGTTTTGGCTGATGTGGCCTGAATTGGTTGGACATCAATTCCACGTAGTTGAGGGTGATTCCCTTCCCAATAGAATTCCATTGTTATATTTTTCCAATTGCATACTACCGTCCTAAGTAATTCAAGCCAGTGAACCCCTAGAGCCACTTCCAAACCCATTAGTGGTAAAGCACAAAAAGTCAAGATGAAAGGTATACCTTCACGTTTTCAAATCTACCCTGGCATGTTAGTATCTTGCCATTACCAATTTTAACAGTGAATAGTTTAGCAGGAATCACCGGTAGTTGCAACATCTAAGCTATCTTATCATTGATGAAATTACAGATTGACCCGCTATCTATGAGAACAATAAGCTCATGTGCCTCGATCTTGGCCTTGGTTCGGTTTGCACTCTAACCTGTAAAAGCATGAAATGATGTTTCAGGTGCATCATCCTCGTTACTATCCTCCTCTAAGTCATTTGGGCTTGCTTCCAGTAATAGCAAATTGGGCCCTTGGCACTTATGCCCTGGTGTAGGCCTCCCATCGCAGTGAAAACACAAACCACGGACTCTTCTTTACTGCATTTCTTCCCACGATATTTGCTTGATAGTTGCAGACTGTTTTTGTTGGAGAGTTGATGGTGCTCCAATGTTGAGTAGGTCGCTGACTTGGATGGTCTTCTGATGCGAGCAAGCTGCCCATCCTTCAAACTATGAGGCTTGAACATGCGGATTCCATCCGTTACCCCCGCCTTTAAGCCTCCTATAAAGGTTCCAACCAGAGCACGTTGAGTCCAAACTTGTATGTCATTAACTAATCTTTTGAATTCCTTCCGTTAATCGTGTAAATACCCTGTTTGTTTAATCTCTAACGTGCTTCACCGAAATCTTCACAATCAAAAAGTTTAAATCGAGCCCACAACTATTCATTGAGCTTCTTATATGGTCTTTTAAGCAACTGCCATAACTCGTTGGCCTCGCCTTCTAAATGAAAAAAAGCCAAAGGAACCTTTCTATGCTTCCAGAGTCATCTGAAAATCAAAGTGCTGTTAGATATTCCATTATGTGGCCAACGTTGCGAAATGATCATTTGATTTAAGAAATAATTATGAAAATAATTATAGTTAATAATTTTAAGAGTTTAAATTTATTAGGTCGATCAATTGAATAGATATTATTTCAATTAAATTTATCTTAATATATGGTAAGTATAAAAAGATTTCTTATGATCTTAACCTTTTCTCCCCCCATTGTAAATATAATTCTCTTCATTAACTAAGAATGGTATGTAGAGAAGAAGGTTAAGGAAGAGAAACCAAGCTTCTTCAACTATCATCCTTACCGGAAAACCCTTAGGAGATTGGCTCATGGATCAAGATATACTTTTAAAATTAATTATTTTATATATGAAAGTCACAATACTATAAGATCTAAGGATTAAGATCATACACGATTAGGTTGCATAATTAAAGATGAATATCTAACAAGTGCTGCCCACCCCTTGTGCACCAAACCATGGGATCATCACCAGTAAATTTAGGGATTCTAATTTAGCTGGTTTTGATGCAAACAGAAGCTTACTTTTTTCCAAACTATCACGGAATTCTTTCCCATTGACATGACTCTTGCCCTTTGTTAAAGAAGATCTTGGATTGTGGCTGCTTTTAGGCCTTCAATTCCTCAGTATAACATCAAATAGCTTATTTATGGCTAAATGAAAATGAATCTTGAAAAACATTCTCAAAATTTAACTTGGTTAAGCATGCATTAGTTGGCTATTTTTGATTTGGTCATGCATATGTTAATCAATTATTCATAGACTAAATTAATCATGTTAGGAATGCTCATTTTGTAATTCAGCGTGCTCATCTTGAGAATGGTATAAGTAAGGTACATGAGTTATCCAAAATCATCTAACTTGAAATGCTTCAAGTGGTAAATTCTTTGTACCCTTACATGAAGTGTTTGTCAACATAAAAAAAGGGGAATTGTTAGCCCCATAGTCTCACATAACAAAAATGTAATGACTTATTTTGATGATAACAAACATCTTTGAAAATTAATGTTTAAATTATATGTATAGCTTTGATTGAAGAAACTTGAAGCTAAGGAATAAATGAAGAAGCTTGAAGCTGAGTAATAAATAGACTACGACATCTATGAACTTCTATAAATCTCTTTAAATATGCTTAAGATAGTTTTCATCATTGTGCATGAAAAAAAGAGATAAACATGTTTTAAATTTTAAATGGTCAAAGATATGTCTAATAGCCATAATTTAAAATAGAGGTGTAAAAGGGTCTTTGAAAACACTTGGTAGACAATTGCATATTAACTTGTTGTTGCTTTTCTCTCTCAAGATTCGAAGCGTATTTATTCTCTAGAGCACTTACTTTATCTTGAGCACTTCTTTGTAAGATCTAAAACTTCCTTATTGTAATCACTTAAGAAAGTTTTTGTCTTATGAACTTCCACATTTATTGTAAGATTGGGATAGCTGGTGAGGGGACTCACTAACATTGTGAAAGTCTTGGTTAGTATTAAACTAAGGTGTATTTCAAGAAAGTGAAATAGTAAAACTATGACTTGAAGTCGTAAACGTAGGCAAGAGTTGGTTGAGCTACATAAATTTTAGGTTTGCTTTCTTTAACCTTTCTATTAAATACTCAATTCATTTCTCTTTTGGATTGCCCACTTAGGCCAACAACCATTTAAACACAAAAAAAATATATATACATTTAGGGAAAAAAATTATTAGGTATACTAGAAAAAAGGAGAAATGTAATGATGTAAAAAAACTGAAAGAGAAAAAAGAAACAAAAAAGGAAAATAAAAAAGAAAGTGGGAAAACATTTGTAGAGTCAAACTGTAAGTGAGCTTTCCAACCTTGAAAAAAAAAATAAAACAAGAAATAAGAATAGTAAAAAAAGAAAAAAAAAAGAAAGACAAAAAAAAGAAGATGAGAAAAGCAAAATAAAAAATAAAAAAAGAGAGGAAAAGAAAAAAGAGAAAAAAAAAGAAAGAAGGAAGAACATCTAATTGCATCTGATTAAAGCAAATCTCTCTTTTACAGGCATACTTCAATTAGTTTGTTGTCAATTTGAGTTATTTTTCCTTACTTGTTCTTTCTTTACCTATGCTTAAAGGTCACGTTACAACCTTATCTAAAATCTTTTGATATTTGATTTTACTAAAAGGCTACATTAATGGAAAGAAATTCAGCAAATTGGATATATTGTAATGATTTTTTTTTTAAGTAGCAAAAGACTTTTAGTGGACTTAGTGGTTCAAATTACATCCCGATTCGCTTAATAATTATTGATAAATTTGATGTCCTATCCATACATAAGGATTCAGTTTAAGTAAAGCTTAAGTACTGTCCAAAAACTTTTTAATTGATCTATCTTGCAAGCATCCAGAAAAAAGGATCATGATACACCACGAAATTAATGAATATCATTCCCAAAATTCTAGAGAGATCTAGAGCATTACTCATTTTCCAAACTCTTGAGGGAATAAGGGCATGCTTTAAGCAAGAGAAATCAGAGGCATGGTTTAATCAATAAACTTTAGAGCAATTTAGAGGCAAATTAGTAGTTGAACTCTTTTCAGATCTTTGAGAGAAGATTCAATAATAATAATAATAATAATAATAATAATAATAATAATAATAAATGATTTTAAGGCATTCACTGCAAATATTTCCTAATGAACCATTCAGATAAAAAATGTGACCCTTAATGATTTTTTCCTTGTTTGCTTAAGCCAATACTCTTAAATCTTGCGAATCCTTGCCATTGTCTTTATCCATTCGTATAAAGATATTTCAATACCAAAATATTGTATTCAATGTCAAAATAAGTTATCCATTTCAATTCAAAATTATGATATTACATAAAATGTTCACTTTCATCTAGTGTTACATTGTGTGTGAAAAGGAAAAAGAATGATGATCCTCTTAGGCTTATATTGGAAGATATAACCAAAAATCATAACTTCATGAAGAATCCCAATTGTAATGATATGCGATCAGTTTGCTTAAGAAAGAGTTCCTCTATATAGTCAAAAGATATAAATTGAAAGATTCAGGCTATGAAATAATTAAATCTAATGCAAAATTTTAAAGTTGAAGATCATTTTGGAGTGATAATCAAGAGAAAATGTCAATACTTTGATCTAGGGAAAAAAGATCAAGGAAAAGGAACACCTTTGCCTGAAGAATTAAAAAAAAAATGAAAAGAGAAAGAAAAAACCATAGCATTTGCATAAGCATTCGTCCATGAACATGGTGAATGCATTATTTTTGTGAGCCAGTGAGGAAATTATCCACCAATAGAGATATCGATTCTGGCCAACCAAAACTTTTCAACACTTTCACACATGAGAGGTTTATCGAAACTTTTTTTTCTTAAAAATGCTAAGAGCCCTCATTAAATAGCTTATCAGATTTTCCAACCCTCATTGAATGACCCATTAGATTTTGAACCCTTCTTAGATGACCTAGTAGATTTTAAAGAGCCCTCGTTAGATTACTCATTAAATTTAGAAACCTTCATCAGATGGTTCTCTAATTCAAAGCCCTCATTCAATGGCCTCATTGGTTTTTCCTAAGATTAGAATTCTTTTTTCACTGACTCCTAAGTTTTTCATACAATAGCATTCTTTCGATGATCCCCTTAGATTGTCTCAAATGTAAGTTTCTTTTTCGATTGACAATCTTTAGTTCTCTTTGAAAGTTAGATCCTTATTTTGATGGATAATTCTTGTCTCCATTTTAAAATTATGTCACTCGTTAGACAGAGAATCTTTACATTTCTTTAAAAGTTGGATCCTTCTTTTAATGAATAGTCTTTATTTTTCTTTAAAAGTTAAATCTCCTTTTTTGATGAACTTCTTAGCTCATGTCCCTCTGTTGACAGATTCCTCAAAATCATGTTCCTTGTTCGATGAGCTCTTTGAAATCATGCCCTTCCTTCGATGGATTCCTTAATTTCATGTTTCTTTTTTGATAAACTCCCTAAAATCATGTCTCTCTTTTCATAGACTCTTTAATTTTTACTATTCAAATCACATCCCCCCTTTTAAAAAACTCTTTAGTTTTCATTATGCAAGTCATTTTTTTAATAGATTGATCAATTATTCTTACACGAGTATATCCCTCTTTTGACAGATTCATTAGGTTTTCCATGTAAATAAATTTTGCTTTTAATGGACTCTTTACTATTCTTTGTGCTATTTGATCCACTTTCGTCAAACCTTTTAGTTCTTATCAAAAAGTTACAAATCTCTTTTGAGGACCCATTTAGTTTACTCCTTTAGTTAAAAACCTTTTTTTTTTTTTGGTAGGTTGTTTTGTTGTTAAAGCCTTCATTTGATGGCTTTTAGTTTTTAGAGCCCTCATCCAATGGCCCTTCTTTTAAGTTTTCATCAGAAAGGTAGAGGCCTCATTCAATGGCCTTTCTTTAGTTTACCTTGAGAATCTAGAGCTCTCATTCGATGATTTCTTTTATGTTTTCATTAAGAAGTTAAGAGTCCTTATTTCATGGCTTTTTCTTAGATTGCTTAGAAGGCATGGATTATTTAGTTTACTTTAGAGAAGTTAAAGCCCTCATTCAATGATATTCTTTTAAGATTTCATCAAAAGTTACAGTAAGTTTGGTTCGTGGAATAAAATAGAGAGACAATAGAATATGTATTCTTTATGTATAGAAAAGAGGAGAAATAAAATCTATTATCATTTTTTGTTCATTAGAATATGATAAAGTAGAAATTAATTTTTGTGTGTTTTGTTCATCAAAATAAGGTTGAAAAATAGTTTGAATAAATTTAAAAGACTAGTATACCATTTAACTAAATTAATTATAATTTAGTTAATATTTTTATAATAAAATTTTTATTAAACTAATATTAATTAACAAGTATCTTATTATAATAATTTATTATAAAATAACATTAACTGAATAATACATTAATAATTACTCTTTATTCTTAAATATTAATATATAAAAAAATAATGTTAATATTAATTAATATTTTAATACAATATTTTTTGTTTTCTCTCTTTCTTTCTCTTCTTGGCAAATTGTCAAAAACATTAAAAAAAAAAAAACAAGAGATAAAGCCAAAAAAAGAGAGATAAAGTTGTTATAATTATAAATAACAGAAATTTAATAATTTTTTTCAATGATACATTTGACATAAAAAATTAACTATTTTTTATTTTCATGAAATAATTTTTTCAAACGTTTATTTTGAAATTATTATTTTAGATTTTTAAAGAATAAAAACTCATCAAAGAATTATAGTTTTTTTGACAAAAATATACTAAACATTAAAAAAATAATTTCATTTAAAACAAAATAAAAAATTTGTATTTTCAATCTCCTTTTAATTTAATGACAATCAACTGTCTGTTTATGTGCTGATTTCAATTAGTATGGTGTGTACGTCTGAATTGATGGTATATCCTACTCTTTTTTTTTTTTTTTGGTTGTATAAAAGAGCTTTTAAATTGTCTATGTAATTTGAATGATCAGCCCAATAGCAAAGTGCTGTGCGAGAACGTAATTGATTCGATTAGGTTACAACAAGCATTAATAATTAAGTTTCAATCTGTGCGCTATGCCATATTAAATTTTTGTTTGTTCCTTGATTTTCTATTTGTGAATTTTATGATGGGTAGAAGTTTAGTGTAGGTTATATAAACCTATCAAAAGGATAATTTTAATTGTTTTTTCTGACAGATTAGCATCATTTTGTTAGCAGAATTTGGATGTACCTGAAGGTTTAATTTTCTATTGATTTGAAGAAAAAGAATGAGGGGGGAAGACTTTCATTTGAAAATTAACCCTGGCCTTTGTCTTGGAAGCAATATAAGTTGCGTATATACTGCTTAATTTTGTTGCAACTAGGAAGAATTTACAATCCAATGATCTCCTTGGCTTCTTCTTCACAAGGAGATAGCAAACAACAACAAATTCATTGACCTTTTAGTTGATAATTAAGGCGTTATTTATTATACATAATATTGATTTTAGAAGTTCATTACCTTATGTTGATATCTATGAAAGCGATACAGGTGAGAAGTTAAACTACCAAAGCACAAGGTTTCAAACCAACCAAGCCTAAAACCTGTCTGTTTTCCACTTCCCACATCTATAAAAACCACAACACATGAAGACAATGCATATAAAAACTAATATCATTTCTAGTTCCTAAAACTCAGTATATCCTCAGTGAAGCCTTCTTCTTATTTGCTGCAGTATGGCTTACCACCATGCCATATCCTTTATCTTACCCTTTTTGTTGATCACCATGGTACCAATCAGCAGCAACACCAACTTAGTTGCTGCACGTCGTCTCTTGGAAGAAGCAGTGCCGGAGCTACCGAAGCCTGAATTGCCTGAAGTTCCAAAGTTACCTGAATTGCCAAAACCTGAACTACCAAAGCTTGAAGTGCCCAAGATCCCTGAATTTCCAAAGCCAGAATTACCTGAATTACCAAAGCCTGAAGTTCCTAAAATTCCTGAATTACCAAAGCTTGAGACACCCAAGGTGCCTGAATTTCCAAAATTTGATATACCAACTTTACCCGAAATGCCAAAACCTGAGCTGCCAAAGCCGGAAGCGCCAAAACCTGAGCTGCCAAAGCCGGAAGCGCCAAAACCTGAGCTGCCAAAGCCGGACCTGAGCTGCCAAAGTTGGAAGTGCCCAAACTACCTGAGCTGCCAATCCCTGCGATTCCCAAGTTTCCATCTCTTCCTCATCTATTTGACCTGCCTAAGCCTTCAACACCTTGAGCTCATTACAACATGAACTCCAATCTGCTATTAGTGATGCATATTATTTATTTGACCAATAGATTGGAAGTATATCCGTCTGCTCATTCCTGACTTCCTTGATACAGGAGGGGTTGTAATGTAATTTGTGTTGATAGATATGTAGCCACCTTAGAGTGGCTGTATTTGCGTGTAATTTGTGCTATTGTATCTTTGAAAATTATACTTTATATACTAAATGATAATTTGAGTTTGCTTAATCGATTTGTATTGCTTTAGCTCCACTAAAACAGTAATTTGAAGAAAGGCTTTACCTGTCAAGCCTTTCTGAATGCATGATTGTAAATGATAATTCTTTCATGCTTGTAAATGAAAACTCTTAATGCTCGCTACCATCCCAAGGAGCAGACACATAATTTCTTATGTATATGCCAGCCGGATCAAAAGTACTCCACGAAAAGCAATCAAAAATATTGATGGTACATTGTCTATGTTTAAGGAATACCTATATATATCTAGCTAGCTTTGTAGAGGCACAATAATTTATTCAATGGACAGAACCTACGCCATATGGTTTTCTCTAATATTTCTAATTTGATGTTCTTCGGTATACTTAGCAATGCTCTAAAAGAAAAGAAATTTTTTAGATCTAATTACCTAAAAGATCTATCTTGATCTTCTTTATGAGGATGCAATGTGCAACTTTTAGAATTTGTTATGTCTGAGTTACTTGCAGACCTGCTGCTTAATTATATGTTGCAGCTAGAGAGAATTTACCATCCCATGATACTTTTGGACTATATCACAGAAGGCAGGAAAGCAGAACAGTTCAATTAAATTTGAACAGAGATGATATTGACCAAAGTGATATTGGTGAAAGGTTGAACCACCAATACACCGACCAACTACCTGAACTTTCTCTGTGCTCTACTTCCTGAATTATTAAAAACTCATGTACTAATTGTGTTTCCTGCAACCCATGCATTGTATCCTTATTGAAACCCGTCTTAGCATTTGCTCCCACCTTGCCTTATCCTTTATCGTCCCGTCTATCGTAGTCGTATCAATGAGCAGCAACACCAACTTAATTGCCGCATGCCATCTCTTGGAGGAAATGCCAAATTAAGTTCCCAGAGTTTAAATTGACTGAGGTGCCTAAGTAGCCAAAACCTGAGGTAACGAAACTTGAAGTACCCAAGATGCCTGAACTAGCGAAGCCTGAACTTCCCAAAGTGCCTGAACTGTCGAAACCTCAACTTCCCGAGATGCCTGAATTACCAGAGTTTGAAGCACCAAAGTTGCCCGAATTACCAAACCCGAAATGTCAACATTACTTGAATTGCCAAAGCCTGAGGTGCCTAAGCTACCTGGGCTGCCAAAGTTGCCGTCTCTTCCTCATCTACCTGACGTGCCTTATAAGCCTTCAACACCTTCAGGTCTCTGTAAAATGAACTTGATCCAGTATGTTAGTGTTGAACTTGCATACTATTCAAATGAATTACAGATTGGGAACCTTCGGCTTTTTATGAATTCCATCCAGAGGTGATGGCTAATGTAATTTGTGTTGTTAGAAATGTTCTCTTTGAAGCTATGTTTCATATGCTGTTTCGATTTGAGTTTGCTTAATGGAAGAAAGGCTTTACCTTTCTGGATGTGGGTGTAAGTTTTATGCTTCCGACAATTATATATAACAAAGAGAAAGATAAGAGAACTGACTTTGCAAAAGGAAAAGATAAGATGAGAAATGACTGTAAAAGGTACATAATGCAAGAAGTAGAAAGGAAAATGGAAACGGAACTTCTATAGTCATAGAGTTTCTCTTGGTAATTTATATCGATAATTAATATATATGACAAACTTAGAAAGCATACAATGCCACAGTTACCACATGGATCCTATGCTGGTGCATGAAAGATCAGTGATAAATCATGGGTGCAAATGGAGGATAAGAATAAGAGAAATGGTGGACATATGACGAGATAAATGGCTGCTTAGAGTACCGACTTGTTAGACTAGGAACTATACAACTTGGTCCAAGAATTATCAGCACTCTAATTGATCAGCAGTCCAAACAATGGTTACACAGGTTGATTATTGAGCTTTTTAACCAAGCAGACTCATCTATGATTATGAGCACATCTTATAGCAAGAGACTGATGGAGAATAAACTCATCTGGACAGGCAACAAAGACAGGCATGTATCCGGTCAAATCTGACGGCTATACTGCACGATCTTCGTTACATAAGGAACAACCTATAATAAAAATTACAAAATGGAGAATGCTATGACAGACTGCTTTCCCCCCTAAATTTCAAATTTTGAATGAAGAATGCTCCATGCAATTCTGCTTACCATGGAAACGCTGCAAAATTGAGGCATTCAAACAACAAATAGATGTGTTTGCCATAAAACTGATGAGTCGCTCTCTCATATATTATTTGCAAGTCTCTTTAGCCAACAAGTGTGGGAGGCAACCAGGTTAATTTGGTATGCGTGAATGGCTTGCCAAGTGGAGCTTAACGGGTGATACATGGATAAGTTGTTAGACTAGATGAGAAGCTAGAATATATTGGACATTTTCTTTGTAGTTTGCAGATGCATATGGATGAACGCAACAAAACCTGCCATGACTCGGTGTGCACCCTGCCCGTGTCTCTAGTTATAGAGGTTAAAAGAATGCTGCAAGCATTTGTTGAATTAAAGGATAAATATGCAGTCATCTGCTTGCCCTCTTTGGTCACTACTGGCATCCGGGAGCCTCAAGAAAAATACTAATGTTGCCTGTGACTCCCAAAACAACAAAGGCAAGTTGGGTGTGGTTGTGAGGGAATGCAGCGGTCACATCTGCGCTCTTACGGAAATGAATTGGGTTTTGTCACCCTTACATGGTGAGACGCTGGCTATCTGATTTGGGCTGATTGAGCTGGAGAAAGCACTGAGCTACATGGTTAAATCGATCCAAGTCGAGAGATCTGTCTGGATACCCTGAACCTAAGCTATAAAATTCCTATTTGTTTCTTTAAATATATTAATAAGGAGTGAACGAACTCGCCCATAAGATTGACCACGTGTCAATAGGGATAGGAAAAAGAAAAGATTTGGTGGCAATACCTATCGAATGGATTATGTAATATTCCGCATTCTCTATGAAATGAGCATTATGCTTTCCATAAGAAAAAAAAAAAATCACAACTAATACATGAAAAATGAAACTATTCTGTGCAGCATGAATATAAGATCATATCTAAATATGCACCAGATTGTATTATTTTAAGCAAACATAATATTATGAGAAAAACAAAAGAAGAATATACTTAATTAGCACAAATTAGTATACATAAATAGCATTAAGGCCCTAAACTCCTTTTCTTCATCAAATCAACAGTATAATATTTTATAGACAAAATTACTATAATGTGATAGCATATTTATTTATTTATTTATTTATAATTAAGATGAAGAAGAATCGGAGTAGATAATAATCAAAATAAGTAGAATCAGAGAAAAACAAATTCAGAATAAATTATTTACTTACTTTACAAGAATGAAAAATCAAAATTTCATTCACATGTTTGCTCTGACTCAAAATCAAAATAAATCATTACAAATTTACTTATATATATTTTCAATAGATTTTTCAATTGAAGAAAATGATATTGTATATTGTGATAATTATTATAATATTAAAAGAACATACACAAATATTATTTAGAATTATATTTTATGAAAAAATATATAAATATTAAACATTAATATTTTTGTCCCAATAATTAATAAACTTTTTAAAAAATAATGAATTTATATTACTTATCAATATAATTATATTGATAATATATAATCATCCTTCAAGTTCTGAATTATAAACATAAAATAAGTTTTAAGTCATAAATATGAAAGCATGAATGGTAAAATAATAAAGAGGATTGAATGATAATTTAACTTAATAATCAAGATCAATTAGAGCGCTAATCCCATGGAGCCTTGAATTTGTCACTCTTATCCTTCAATCTCAAACTTAGGTGAAACTTATCTTTTCACTTTTATTTTATGATAAAACTAAATACGAATTTGTGAAATCCATTTTAATTTTTCACTCATTAATAAACATATCATAAAAGTAATCTCCATTTATATTTTTATTTCAATTGCAACAAAATGCATGTGCATGTTGAAGAGTGGTGATTAATTAGACATTTAATCAGAATTTACTAGCTAAGATTGTCACCTTCTTCTCACTTCAGATACACTACTACAAAAATTATAATAAGTGCAATTCTTGAAAAAACTATCATTAAAAGTATCATTAACAATTTTTAATATCAGTTTTTCCAAAATAATCATTAAAAGGGGGGTTTATTACACTTTTAACATTAATTACTATTTAACTAACATTAAAAGGCACCCTTTAATGACAGTTTCATCAGAATTGTCGTTAAAATCTTAAATTAAAAGCCTTTAACGACTGTTCAAAGAAGCCCTCATTAAAAGGCTGGGTGTAAACCTTTAACGACCGTTCACTTGCAGCTATCATTAAAGGTTTGCGCCAAGCCTTTTAATTAGGGTTTCTCTTCTCCAAAAGTGGCAGTAGCCACTTCTGAAGAAGTAGCCACCCGCATTCACTCTCTATGTCCATTGTTCTTTCCTCGCTAGGTCCTTCGTCCCTTATTTGCCTCAATCTCCACAAGGACAAGCCACATCCTCCCTCTCCATTTGTTCTTCATCTTTGGCATTCAACCATATAAGTATTTCGGTAGATTCAAATTTTTTTTTATGAAAGTTAATTTTTTTCCAATTTTTATTCTATTTGGTTTTGATTTGCAGAATGAATTAAGAATATATGTATATTATTTTGAGATTTTCTTGATTAAGTATGTTTGGTAAATTTTTATTGGTGAAATTTGGATTTTTTTAAGTATGTTTGGATGAATATGAGGTATGAATGAGTATATATTGATGAATTTATTATTTGATAATATCTAAGATCTTTAGATTAATTGATGAATTAAGTAAATGTTAGTTAGATGAATTTATATTTTGATGAATTAAGTAGATATTCGTTAGATGAATTTATATTTTGAGGAATTTATGTTTAATAAATTTTCTAGGTAAGATTAATTGCTATATTTTGTAAAATTTGTATTGATTTTTTAATTAATTTAATTTAAGATTAGTTAAATTTAAATAGATAATTAATTTATTAGATGATTGTATAGTAAATAATTAAATGAATTAATTTATTAGATGATTGTATAGTAAATAATTAAATGAATTAATTTATTAGCTAGTTAGATGCTTGTATGGTAATTAATCAAATGTGAATTAAATATTGACTATACATATATTAATTAACTAACTAGTTACAAAATTTATTTAAATTTTAATTAATTAATTTGATGCTTGTAAAGTAAATAATTAAATATTATTTAAATTTTAATTGATTTACTAGTGCTTGTAAAGTAATTAATTAGATTGTTAACTAATTAAATATATATTAATTAACTAATTAATTATAAATTATTTACTTAGATATTAATTAATTAATTTTCATTAGTCATATGTTATTTATTTAATTATATACTAACTAATTGTTTGTTATTTAGCTAATTAATTAATGTTAATGTACTTAAATATATAATTCATTACAAATGTCAATTAATTCATTAGAAGTTTGATTACATGTAATTTTTACATAAATGTTTAATATAAAAAGTTTTGATCTTTAGAATGGATAAAACTTAGATGTTCATTGATAGAAGGTTAGAGGAATGTGATGCAAAGGTAAATAATTTTTTAGATTATACTGTTCAAAATAGTGATAACTCTGAATTAATTCATTGTCTATGTATTAAATGTGATAATATGAAGTATCGTACTCAACGTGAGATGCGAAATCATTTATATGTATACGGACTTGATAGCAACTATCAAAATTGGATATAGCACGAAAGTCCTTGCTTTTAATGAACATGTATTTGTGGCCTAAGAAGATATCATTCAATTTTATCACATGAATGAGTTAAATGTCACCATAATTTAGGTTTACATTGTGTACATGTGTATTTTAAATTTTTATTGGTTTATTATTGTTTGATTACATCATATGTATGTACTTTTTATACTTTTATTATTTTAGTAAACTTTATACAGATTTAATTGCACCTGGCTTGGGGAAGTATTTCGTATTTGCTGATCCATTGACATTATCATATGGGATGCTTATAAGTATAGACACCCAAGCACGTCACCTTACCAATAGAATGATAGATTCTTGTGACAGAGGAGTAATGATATTTTTGTATAACTTGAGGTAAGTCTTAATACTATTTGAAATTATTAATAGTTTAATTCACAATATTTACATTTATTTTGTGATAATGTAAGCATCACTGGATGTTGATGGTTGTTGAGTTTCGTTCTTTTGTGTATAGTATCTCTGATACTTTGAACCATAGTTCTTGTCAAGAACTATATCAACTTAAGTCCACGTATGTGAAAATATTTTCATCTATGTTAGTATGTATTTTTTTTTACTCTTAAGATTATTGATTATTTTCTATTGGTAGCTCTTTTAAATTATTCCAAGTTATCAATGAATCAAGTGATAAGCGCATTTCTAGGAGCATTCCTGCTAAGGTATGTATGTTTAACCTATATGTGGCGTTAGTTTTATTTATTTTATAAAAAATAAAAATTAAAAATTTTTAATGTAGTGACCAACATTTAAATACTGAGTGTGGATGTTATGTTATAAAATTTTTAAAGAACATCATTGACAAACGTGACAAAAATACATATGCAAAAATCGTAAATTTTTAAGTATTTACTTTTGTGATTACTTTGGTAATTGATGTGTTCTTAATTATTAAAAGTTTTAATCAGACTAACTTTTTTTTTTAGATAAATACTTACACTCAATTAGATATTGATGAAGTTAGAAAGATGATTGGAGTACCATATTAGAAAGTTAAACCTTGGAGATTTTTGTAGATTTGAATATTATTGAATTTATGTAATTAAATTTTTAAAATTGTGTATGATAATGTATATTTAAACTCATGTATTGTACATATGAAGTTCTATTATGACATCAAATTTTTTTCTTCATCTTTCATTACTTTTGGATTGGATTATGTTGAAATGTTTTCAAACATGAAAAATGTAATTAATGATAGTTTGAGTGAGAATGGTATTAAAGTGTATTAAAAGAAAAATTTGTTTCATTGAAGTGTTGATATTAAATTGTGTTGATGTACACAAGTTGAAAATATATGGTTGATGTGAAAAAGATAAAGAATTTTATATATGCAGGTTTTGGATGAAATTATATATATATATATATATAAATTATTATAAAAAATTATTTTAATAGCATTTTTATTAGAACTATCATTAATTTTTTTTTAATGATAGTTTTTTAAAAACTGTCATTAAAGACCAATTTTAACGACAAATTTAACAATACTGTGATTAAAAAAGGGTCTTTAATGACAATTTTTAAGAATTATCATTAAAAACCCTTTCTCTTTAATGACATCAATAAGAATGACAGTGATAGGCTCTTTTTTTACTCTAAAAAAGCTATTATTCATGCTGTAGGCAATGTCATGTAAATAAACAAAATAAAAATAAGAGAGAAAATAGGATCTCAAATGCATATATGAGTCTTGTATTTGTTTGGAAATTAAAGTGTTTCCTGTATTGCATGTATGGTAAACTGGACCACCTACAAGTTTCCAATTTGTTATGCCAAGTTATTTTGAAATGTGTTCTTTTTCCTTATCCGCAGCTAAAGAGAACTAAACATCCCTTAAGCTACTTTTGGCTTATATGACATAATAAGGAAGGAAGGAGAACAGATCAACTGAATCTTATCAGATATAATATAAGTATTATTATATAGGTGAGAAGTTCACAAGCTTTCAAACCAACCAAGCCGATGATCTGTCTGTTCTCTACTTCCGACATCTATATAAAAACGCACAACACAAGCCAATGTGTAAGCAAACAACTTTATCACTTATAATTCCTACAAGTAATTGTATGTTCCACTGAGAGATTTCTAGGCGTTTGCTCCAACCATGGCCTATAACCAAGCTATATCCTGTGTCTTACCCTTTTTTTGCTCACAATGTCATCAATACTGAGCAACAACACCAACTTAGTTAGTGCACGCCATCTGTTGGAGGAAACAGTGCCGAGTTATCTCAGCCTGAATTGCTTGAAGCGCTTAAGTTGCCTGAATTACCTAAAGTTGAAGTGCCCAAGATTTTTGGACTGCCAAAATTTGAAATTCCTAAGATTCCTGCACTGCCAAAGCTTGAAATGCCCAAGATGGCTGCACTGCCAAAGCTTGAGATGCCTAAGTTGCCTGAAACGCCAAAGCCTGAAGCGCCAAAGTTGCCTGAAACACCAAAGCCTCAGATGCCAAAGTTACCTGAATTGCCAAAACCTGAAATGCCCAACTTGCCAACTCTCCCTCATCTACCTGACCTGCCTAAGCCTTCATCTCCCTGAGTTAATTGCTATATTAACTTCACTCAGTACTATAAGTTGCATATTACTTAATACTTTTACAGAATGCAAATCTAGGAGTTTCCCAAAAGTTACTTTTTCACAAGATGGTTCATATAGTTTGTTGGTGATGTTGCCACCTGAGAGTGGTTGCACTATAGGACTAAAATTGTATTGTTCTATAAAGTAATGTTTATATATTAGGTGATTGGAGTTTGCCCAAGTGATTTCTTTTGCTTGTCAACTGTCAAAAATGGGTAAAATGAGGAAAGAGTAGACCTGTCACAAACTCTATTCTGCTTGCTTGTGCTAAGAAATATCTTTACTCTGTTAATGAGAACTCTTAATATTTCCAAGTTCCTATGTGATTGCTGCAGCAAAAACAGTACTTAATTAGGGTTTTGAAGAAGCTTGATATGCTTAACAATACTGTCAAAGGAAAGAGAATCGATTCAGAAAGCTTGATCCCGCATTTACAAGCTTTGAGAGAACACCAAACTTGTCTAACAACTCTATAATCTATCCATCCATATCTTATACTTACCATGTGCAAAATGCTTTTTTTCTTAAAAAATAATTTTCCGAAAATGTAAAAGTTATCAAGTCTAGCTAAGTAAAAAGTATACCTGCATCCTTTTGGTTTTGTAAATTAATATATAGTCTTCTATAATGTGTAATATGATAAAGTTTACTCATAGCTTATTAGTGAAATTTAACTACGAAAATTTATATAATTCTTGTAATTAACTGTAGAACAACATGTATATTTCCTGTTATTACCTCAATTTGGACCCATGCATGTTAGAGTTTTTACACTATATACACAATTTTTCTTGCTAGATGTTCATCAAATAATATAACTATGATTAACACCTATCTGAAAACTTAAACAAGTTTGTGTACAATTTATCAAAATTGAGAACTAAGACATGGTGTTATTACCAGGATAGGTTTTGGTCACCAATGGTTTTTGGTCACCCAACTTTAGTTTGCTTCGGGTACCATACCTCAGATGGATAGAACTTCATTGTTGTAATTCCTGATCTAATCACTGAGGATGAAATAAAATTGAAGAAAAAGAAATGGTTAGAAGCCAAGAAATTTGGCTAAAGGAAATAATTTCTCAGCAGCCACGGAATGCTACTAGGAGATACCTGCATGGTGCTGATTAATTCTCAAACATATTTTGATAGTAGAGAGTGCACCAAGAAGATAATAAAGGGTGCTATCTGGGACACTTTTTACTTGACAACTAATTGATCTGCGGGAGAAATTAAAATACACCCTGCACTTGCATTTTGCCTTTCAAATATCTACTGGTTCAGATCCAATGCCTTAATCTTTCAGCCAATAGTATATGGTGGAAATATGGACTATAAATTGTTTTTTTTTTATATTTATAATCATATACAAAGTATTTGTCTTTGCAATCTTTCTATCAATTTTTATGTTTTACTTGTTTGTTAGGTAGACTCTCAGGATATGGAAGGGTGGAACCAGTAGTTATAAGCAGAAGTTCACCAATACAACCAAACAAGTATCATTGAGAGTCTTGTCATTATATTCTATACCAAAAGGAAAAATCATATTCAAAGAAACTCATCTTATATCTGAAAGATCAACATATTATCACCAGCTCTTTTGACTTGATGCAATTTTCAGAATTTGGTATTTGAAGTTAATGACATGCCTGCTGCACAATTATGTTGCAGTTGAGTTAGATTTAATAATTTATGGTTCCTTTGGGCTTACTGTAGTGTAACAAGATAGGAAGCTAGGACAGATCAGTTAACTTTGGATATATAGCATCTCTCTGAAAGTCTTGTTTGTAGTTGAGAAGTTAAACTACCAAAGTACAAGCTTTCAAACCAACCCAGTCTAAAACCTGTCTGTTTTCACTTACCACAACTTATAAAAACCCACAACACAAGGACCCAGTGCATAAGCAAACTAACATTGTTTGTGATTCCTACAACTTTCATTGTTTCCTTACTGGAAGCCTTCAACGCATATTTGCTCCAACAATGGCCTGCAAGCATGTCTTATCCTTTATGCTACCCTTTTTGTTGATCGCCACGTCATCAATCAGCAGCAAGACCAACTTGGTAGCTGCACGCAGTCTCCGGGAAGAAATGGCACCAGAGTTGCCTGAGCCTAAGTTGCCTGAACTACCAAAACCTGACTTACCCAAGTTGGAAGTGCCTAAGATGCCTGAATTTCCAAAGCCTGAAATACCTAAATGTCTGAATTACCAAAACCTGAAGTGCCAAAGATGCTTGAATTACCGAAGCTTGAAGTGCCCAAATTGCCGGAATTGCCGAAGCTTGAAGAGCCCAAGTTGCCCGAAACACCAAAACATAAGGCTCCCAAGGTGACTGAATTACCAAAGCGTGAAGTTCCCACCATTCCTGGAGTACCAAAGCGTGAAGTTCCCACCATTCCTGAAATACCAAAGCTTGACGTTCCCAAGATTCCTGAAGTACCAAAGCTTAAGGCACCTAAGTTGACTGAACTACCAGAGTCAAATTCCTGAAATACCTGAGTCACCAAAGGCTGAAGTACCCAAGATACCAGAATTACCAAAGCCTGAAATGCCAAAGCTTGAGGAACCCAAATTGCCAGGGGTGCCAAAATTACCTGAATTGCCCAAGTTACCTGAATTTACAAAGCCTGAAACGCCCAAATTACCATCTCTGCCTCATCTACCTGACCTGCCTAAGCCTACAATGCCTTGAGTTGGTTGCAGTATTATAAGTTCAGAAAACCATTGCTTGTTATCTGTGGTTCACCCATTAGGAAGGTATAGGATACAAGATAGTTCATGTAATTTGTGTACTTGCAGATGTGTCACCACCTGAGAGTGGTTATATTGGGTGTATTTGTGTTATTGTTTTTCTTTGAAATTTATTCTTCACATACTATGATGATATGAGCTTGCCTAATTGAATTCTGTTCGTTTTGCTCTGCCAAAAACAGAAAACTAAAGAAATACTTGACCTCTCATGGCTCTCCCTGCATCCAAGTGTCTGAATGATATAGCTTTTGCACTTGTAAATGGAACTCCTACTTGTTACCTTCTTATGAAACAATCCATACCATAAACTTATGTAAGAGTAGCAGACTGATCTCTAAGAGGTCCTTGTAAAACACTCACAAACACTTTTTGTCTCCAAGTTTCTCTATCTAGCAATTTAATATGAGACCTCTTCTTACTAGAAGAGGTCCATCTTAGAAAATATTGATGTGTGGCAACTACTGTGACTAATAAAATGCATAATAAGATTTAACAAGATTGATCAGATCCTTCTTTCGCTTAAACTTTAAATGTTAAGGAAATAGAAGTTATGATAGAGTCTAGCCCGTAGCCTAATTCTATTAGTTTAAAGTGATATTAAACACCATATTTAGTTTATGCAACTAAATACAATGTCGATGAGTATTTGGATCTGTCGATTCAAAAATGTAATTGAAAGAAAAATTAAAATTTAATTCAAAATTAAGAACCCAAAAATCCAAAGAACCAACGACAAAATTGTAAGTTTCCAACAGATAGATTCCAAAGTTTTAAAAATTTTGAATTCCAAGTTTTTAATCTGATAAATTATCATGTATTTGCATTTTGTTCACTGGTTGTTTCACAATCTAAGTCTTCATATGTAAAATAATGCACATAACTACGTGGAAAAGTCTTCATTTATTCCAAGCTAAAAAATGGTGGATTTTGAATTGTGTGGATATGGCGGTGTGGCATTGAATCCTACCTTGAGTTTAGGTAGCCCAATGGATTTAAAGTCAAAATATGACAAAATACATTATGATCATATGATAACCTATTGTTAGACTTATCTATTTGATTCTTTGATTATTTGAACCAACCACATGCAACTGCATTATCACAATGTTCTAAGTGAAAGAGATGTTGACCTACATAAGAATAACCCGAAAGGGTGTCTACAACATGTTACCCTCTATTTTGGAAAAAAACATCATCACCACCTAGTTGGCCTAACTCCCACTATCTTAAGGTATAAAAGTTTATCTCCTAGACCTTAAGTCTCACAATGCAAACCTCTCTAAAATTTTTCTCTTGGCTTGCTTTTACTTGTGATCCTACTTTTTTAGCTACTCTATATCTTGAGATCAACATTTTAGCTATGGCATTCAACAATGGCTTCATCTTATTTGCTTTTTGTGATGCTTTGGCCTTTTCAGGCATCGAAGTTGGCCTAGTAGCTTGTCACCTTTACTCAAAGAAACAAGATAACTCTCAACAATATAAAATCTTTCAAACTCGATTCACTGTTCGTAATAACGTATACAATATGATTATTGGCAACGGTAATAATAAAAATGTCATCTCCAAAACTTTGACAAAAGCATTAAATTTGAAGAATGAGAAGTATTATTCTCCATATAAGATTGCATGGATCAAGAAAGGTTTGAAATTTCAAGTGTTCGAAGTTTGTAAGGTTCCTTTGTCAACTAAGAAATTATTAAGATGAAATTGCATGTGATTTGATGGATATAAACACTTGTCAAATTTTATTGGAAAGATCATGGCACTATGATGTTGATGCCACTTATAAATGATGAGATAATATCCTCATCTTCTAGTAGTTTGATAAGAAGATCGTTTTATTATCACAGTCTCAATCTTTAAGACAAATTATTATTCACCAACATAACGAGTTCAAAATTCTTTAAGCAAGCTAAAGAGCCGAACTGTATTATAGAATTGATGGTGAAAGGCCAATCTGAAGAAACTATTGATGTTTCATCCATGATCCAAAAGGTACTTACTAATTTATCCCTTAAGAAATTACCAAATGAACTACCTCCTATATAAAATATTCAATACCATGTCAATTTAATACTTAGAGCTAGTTTACTTAACTTACCACACTACTATGTGAGCCCAATTGAGCATGAAAAGTCGCAACGGTAAGTTGATGAATTGCTTGATAAAGGCTTAATTCGTGAAACCATTAGTTCTTGTGCAATCCCTACTTTACTCACCCTAAAGAAAGATGACAGCTAAGAATGTGCATGGATAGTTGAGCTATTAATAAAATAATGGTTAAGTGTAGCTTTTCCACCCTACATCTTAATGATGTGCTTGATAGATTAAAAGGTGTTGTGCTATTGATTTACAAAGTGAGGATATCATTATATTCGTATTCGACTTGACGATGTGTGAAAAACAGCCTTCAAAACTAAAGATGGTCTCTATGGATGACTGATAATATTTTTTTGGTCAAACACACCAAGCACATTCATGCAATTAATGAATGAGCTAGTTTTTCGTCCATATTAAAAATTTTATGGGATTTTATTTTGATGATATTCTTATCTACTGTAAGGATAAAGAAGAGCATTTATCACATTTTAATGAAGTTTTATTAGCTTCACGAGCTACTAAGTTGTATATCAATTTTAAAAAATGTAACTTTATGACTAATGATCTTTTATTCCTTTGCTTTATAGTAGAAAAAAATGGTATTCAAGTTAATAAAGTAAAAGTAAAGGCAATTCATAAGTAGCCAATTCTTAAAACCAGTTGTGAAGTGCAGAACTTTCATGGCTTAGCTTCCTTTATGGGCGTTTTATTTGAGAATTTTGCATAATTATGGTGCCTATTACTAATATTTAAAGAAAATCCAATTTCAAAAGAGCACAGCATAAGAGGACAATTTCATAACAATAAAGAAAAACTATGCAATATACTAGTGTTAGCACTCTTCAATTTTGAGAAAGTATTTAAGGTTGAATGTGATGCATTAATTCTAGGAATTGAAGCTATATTATCCTAATAGAGGCTTCTATTTAATGAAAATGTTAGTGAATCTAGACCAAAATGGACTACAGAGCTAGAATTTTATGCTGTTGTTCGAGTCTTGAACCATTTGGAGATTATTTGATTCAACGAGAGTTTTTGCTATTCATGGATCATCAAGCTTTAAAATTCATCAATTCTTAAAGGATGATGAATCAAATGCATACTCGATGGATTACTATTTTTTTCTAGAAATTTTTGTAATCAAACATATATAAATCTAACAAAGAGAATAAAGTAGCCAGACATTGAGTTGATGTGCCTCCTTACTAGTTACAATGAGTATTGTGATAGTGAGGTTTAATTATCTGAAAGATATATACACCACTAATGAGGATTTTGGTAAAATATGATCACAATGCAAAGATAGAGAATTTGTTTTTGATTTTCTTATCCAAGATGGATTCTTGTTTAAAGGTATGCAATTGTACGTCCCTCGTTCTTCTTTGAGAAAATATTTGATTAGAAAGTCAAATGCTAAAAGAATAGAAAGACCTACTAATCGAGATAAAACAATAAGTTTAGTCAAAGAAAGATTTTATTGATCTCAACTAAAAAGAGATATTAGATATTTTATTCAGTGTTGTCCAGTGTTATAGAAGACAAAGAAACAAACTCAAAATATTGATTTTTATACTCTTGTGCTTGTTCTAAAGGCAAATTGACAAGATTTAACTATGGATTTCGATTTTGGTCTCCTAAACTCAAGAAGGAGTTGATTATGTTTTGATTATAGTTGATCAAGGTTCCTAGATGACTCACTTTCATCCTTGTAAAAAGACTTGATATGTTTATTATGTGACGAATTTATTTTTTTGTGAGATCATTCACTTACATGACATGCTTGTTCAATAAATTCTAACACAGATAAAAAATTTCTAAGTCATTTTTGGAGAACTCTATAAAAATTATTTGATGCTTCGTTGAAGTATAGTATCACAAGTAATGCCTAAACCAATGGGCAAATTAAAGTAGCTAATCGTACTCTTGAAAATATGATTCAATGCTTTGATAGAGACAAACTAAAATAGTGAAATGCTACTTTCCATAGATTTAGTTTGCTTTTAACAATATGCCTAATCATTTTACTAAAAATAATCATTTTGAATTTGTTGTACACTAGTGTTCCAACGCATACAGTGGATTTGCTTTGTATTCCTTCATTTTTTGATGTCAACCCTAACGTTGAGGAGTTTGTAGAGCATATTCAATAAATTAATTACGAGATGAATAAAAATTTAGAAAAGGCTAATCTTCATTACAAGGGTGTTGTAGACGAACATTGGTGCATTAAGTTGTTCAATGAAAATTAGTGATAATTCTTATAAGATTAATCTTCTAGGCGATGCGAATATTGTTAATACTTTCATTATTGCTGATATTTTCAAGCATTTTTTCTCAAATGAGTTTTTTTTTTTTTTTTTACAGCCACAAAACACGAAGGTGAATTTCTTCAAATTGAAGAGGATTGTTGTAATAGACATTAACATCTGTTTCTTATTTTATGTTTATTTGATTAATTTTTTATTTTTAGTTTTCTATTTTAAGGTTTCTTGATTAATTACTTATTTTTAGTTCATTTTAACTTTGTTAACCTCTTTCTAATCTAAGTGAATTTTTTATTCTTCTTAGGTTTTTCCTTTCAAGTTTAAGTCAGTTTTCTATTCTTCTAGTGTTTCCTATTCTTAGTTTATTTTCTTTATTGTTGGCATTATAGATGCTATTTAAAGACTTACTGTAATGATTAAAAGCAATTTAATATAATTTACTAAATTTATTCCTTAAGTTTGAGATCCTATTGTGATCTTTGAGTTTACTCTTAAGTATTATTCTACTTCTTTCTCAAAGCAAACCTTTTGCCATACCATGTAGACTTAATAGCATTTCAATTGAGTATTGGGAATGGTAAATTTGTTGTTGAATGTGGGTATAACAAATACAACCAAAAACTCTAAGATATTTTTTTAATGACTTTCATCCATTCCAAGCTTCAACCATTGTCATGGCTTGAACAACTTTGGTTGAACATCTATTGAATAGGTAGACTATTGTATTAATAGCCTTGGTTCAAAAGGTTTTTGGTATACTTTTCTCCATCAATATAGCTCATGTTATCTTAATTACAATTTTATTTTTCCTTTCTGATATGCCATTTTGCTTAAGAGCATATCAAACTATGAGTTGATATTTCATGCCTTCATCTTCGTAGAACTTGTTGACTTCTTTGGACGTTTATTATTTGCCTTTACCTCTTTTTATTAGCTTTATAAGATGACCACTTTATTTCTCGGTAAGAGGTTTAAACTTCTTAAGAATTCTAAAAACTTGCCATTTTTTTTTTCATAAAAGTTAATACTGCAATTCAAGTATGATTATCAATAAAAAGAATGAAGTAACTATTTTTGATTGAGTGATGAATTGTGTGTCGAACTGAATACATTTGTTTGGACTAGCTTTAGTGGCATTTTAGCCCTCCATACATTTTTTTTTTAATTTTATGAAAATAGTTATTAATGTTGTTTGCAAGTAAACATCCTTCATAAGCATTATTGATCTCCCCTATTGTTAGCAAATCTCTCATCATGTTCTTTTACTAAAGGATATCTTCAAACTATAGAAGTTGAAATGCTTAACACTTTTCTATCATAGCTGGAAATAATGCATACTTTGTAAGTTTTATCATTCAAATATCTGTATTGGATTGGAAAACATCTATTTTTCATTCATTTTTACTCTTGTCATTTTAAAAGTATTATCTTTCTTTCCATATATTGAACAAGAATTTTCTTCAAAATGCAAATAATATCCTCTATCTATTATTTTGCCCATACTTAACAAATTTTAAGCTATACTATGGATAAGCAAAACTTCACTAATGTACATCTTGCCTTTCTTTATATTAATGGAAATAAAATTTATCAATTACCTCAACAAATTTAGCATTTCCAATTTTCACTTTATTTTACTTTATCAAGGTTGTAGAAAATGCTTTCATATTTTGTTGTATGATTGTTGCAGCCACTAAATATCATATACCGCTTTTTTTTTCTAGCAAATGCTTAAGAGGCATGCAAAAGATAATTTTCGCCTTCTTTTTCTTTAGTAAAAATTAGCTTAATGATTGCCCTTTAATTTGCAATCTCTTTATAAGTGTTCAAACTTTTTATAATTTTGGCACTATAGTTTTCCCTTAAGCCAACAATATTTCTTCAAATAACTTTTCTTTTGAAAATTTTGCATGGAGAAGAAATATTTTGATTGTCAGATCATTTTCCTTGGCTGTATATGCTTATTTTCAAAACTTCAGTTGAACTTCTCCTATTTTCTCTATGCCTACTTAGCCTTTTTTTTTTTTTTTTTATGCGTTTTAAGAGAGATCATTAATTTTGTAGATGATATAGTCTTTATATCCTTAGGTACGGCAATAAGAAAGATTACTTCATCATATTTTCTGGGTGCAGTTATTAATATTTTCTTCGTTATTCTCTTATCAAAAATACTTTCTCCATATATATACTACCATTTGATTAAGTATTTCTTTAATTTTTGAATAATAATCTTTCATGGTCTTATCATCCTTCATACTAATATGTTTAAAATCTTTTTTCAGTAATTGGGGTTTGGTAATATGTACTTTTCTACTTTCTTGATACTCCTCTTGTAAAGTATTCCATGTTTCTTTGGCTATCGTCATACGTTTTCATGATTCGTGAGAAGATATTGTCGGTCATAACTTGCTCCTGTGAAAATATATAAAGCTTCAAAATTGTTTTACATGTTTTCTTTCAATATTTTCTTCTAAGAGATAGAAAAAGTTAAGATGTCTTTAGAATTTGTGAACTTTCTTCAGCAACGTTTCACAAAATTTAAGAACGAAAATAATTTCTCATTTTGATGAACCAAATTACAATTCCTTTCCTATAAAAATTGGAAAAGAATATATAAATGGCTATGAAAATAATTTAGCTACAACAGGAAATTTTAAGTATTTGAAAAGATAATTTTAGATTTAAATGAATCTTAATATAAATAGTATAAATAAAATAAAAGACAAGTACAAAATAATATCGATAATTTTTATTAAAAATTGCTATGTTAATTAAAAAATACAAAAATTTTAACACATATATTGGTGTTGAATGTCAACTAAAATCGACAATCAAAAACTTTTAAGGAATTTACAAGGTGGGATGTTGGATCCGTTTAATAAGCCGACATTTGAAAGCAGTATGAAACCGTGAACTCCATTCATTTGAAGAGTTTAAAGTACTTTTTATATCTATTTATTATTTTTAACTTTTCACAGCAGACATCAACTCATCGCAAAAGGATGGAGAGGGCAAGGAACATTAACAACTAGTATTTATTACTCGTAACTCAAAAGTACAATCAATATATGAAACACTCCAATGTAACAAACAAATATGGAAAAGTAATGAACTGACACTACCGCCCGTGTGGAAGTAAATAAGACAGGAGCACTTATAAGGGCTATAACTGGCTAATGATACAAATTAAGATGGAAAGGATATCCCAAGTGTAGGCATTTTCAAGTGATACTAGCGAGCCAGCATCATACCAAACTAAATTAAGCAACAGTAGTGTAGCAAACTCCATCCATTGGAGAACATAAGAGGAGCAAGCTCAAGGGCTAGTGATTGCAGGAGGTGGAGAGAGAAATGGGATAGAGGGGATTGTAGTTGGGATTGTTGGAATAGATGGCGTGCTGGGAAGTGGAGGCAAAGTGACCTTAGGGACGGTTGGCATGTTGGGAAGGCTAGGCAATGGAGGCAGCACTGTAGGATTAGGCAGAGAAGGCTGATTGGTCGGTGAGGTTGGTATTGCAGGCTGTGGCAGATTTGGCATGGAAGGCAATGGTGGCAGTGTTGGTTTAGGCAGTGGAGGCAATTGTGGCAACTGCAGGAGGTGTCGAGCTGCTAAGGCCCCGTTCATGCTTGAAAATGACAAAGCAACCAAAAAAGCTATGATGAAGAAATTGTAGGAGGCCATTATGTACCGAGTAAATAATGTCTTCCTGGTTGCGTATGAGCTAATGAATGCTAGTGCTCAAAAAGGAGTTGGTTCTGTGTTTGAATTGCAGAACTCATGCTAGTGCTCGGTTTATATAGCAAGTGGCCTTCGGCTCCGTTGATGATCTGGCCATCTTGTATGGTTCTAAAACTGTAGAAGATTGTTTCCGGTTTTCTTTAAATTAGTTCACCTTCTTATCTGTCTTTGGTTGTTGACTAGAAAACTTGTTCAGTATTGACTTCTTGCTCCATTTGTCGGCAAACGTGTTTGATGAAGTGTTGGAGTGATCAATAAAATCAGCATATCTAACCTTTCTGGCAATCTACTTGTTTGATATCTAATTGTAAACATGTAAATCTTTGGCCAAGAAAGAGATAGATATAATTAAGTGGTTAAACCATGGCTTATGTAATCCCAGTAAGTAGTCTTGGAAATGTTACTTTAACTCAAGAAAATGTTTTCCTAATTAAATCCTCCTAACTTCTTCTTTTAGGTATGGATTTTATTTTCATTACAGTGGATGTATATATTGATACATAAATGTAATTTAAAAAATTATAACTTAATTCAAAATCCAAATTCCAAAATCCATGTAGTGATACCCAAATTGTAAATCTCCAACAGTTAAATTCTAAAGTTAATTTCAAAGAGTTATGATTCCGTGAATTCCAAGTTCTTAATCTGATAATTATCATGTATTTGCATCTCATTGTGGATAAGTTTCTAATCTAAATCTTCACATGTCAAATAATGTACTCAACAATGTGGATAAGTCTTCATATATTATAAGCTAAATAATGGTGGTCTTTAAATTGTGAGGAGATATAGCCCTGCCGCATTAAATCCCAGGTTGATTTTAGGTAGCCCAACAGATTAAACTCAAGATTCGACAAAACATATTATGATCATATGATAATCAATTAGTTGGCCTATCTGATTGATTGTTTGACTATTTGAGCCAACCACATGTACAACTGTATTTTCACGATGTTGTAGTATAGAGAGTAAATGAGGTGCCCAACTACTTAAGGATAACCCGAAAGGGTGTATGCAACTTTTTTACCCACCATGGGTGGCCTAAATCCCAATATCTCAAGCTCTAAAAGCTCCTCTTCTAGGCCCTAAGTTTCACGTGATAAATCTCCCTAAGATTTTTCTCTTGGCTTGCCTCTACTTCTGATCCTACTCTCTCAGCTACTCTATATCTTGAAGATCGACGCTTTAGCTATGGCATCCTACAGTGGCTTGATCTTATTTGCTTTCTTTATTGCTTTGGCCTTTTCTGGCATCGAAGTTGGCCTGGCAACTCGTGACTTTTTGCAGTTGCCACAAGTGCCTGCAATGCCATCTTTGCCTAAACCAGTACTGCCACCATTGACTTCTCTTCCAAATCTGCCGCAGCCAACAATGCCATCAATTCCTACCGTTCAGCAATCTCTCCCTAAGGCTGCACTTCCTCCATTGCCCAGTATGCCCTCCATCCCTAGTGTCCCAAAAGTCACTTACCTCCATTGCCAAGCATGCCCTCTATTCCTTTCCTATCTCCACCTCCATCAACCTCTAGTCCTTGAGCTCAATCTTTATATGTTTGCAGACTCTATTCGTTCATTGCTGTTGTCTGGTGTAACAGGAGCATTTAGTATTATAAGGCCTTTTCTGGGTGTGTTATCTGAGGCCTTCTATTGCTTATCATTTCTTGTTAAATTTACATATATCGGCAGCCTTCATCTGTTTTTGACTTTTCCTCTTTGTGCGTATGGAAGTTCTGTAAACATTGGTTGTATTATGAGTTATAGGAAACAGAAGTTGGTCACTTTCATGATCTAGTTCTAAATTTCCATGCTTCTCCTTTCTCCATGTTTGTCAGTCTTGGAAGCTTGATTTCCACCTTGCTGAACTTGCAACAGCATATATGTCAAGTATGCAATGATCAGGAAGAAAACGAATCGTTAAATTAAACCCAATGATTACACAAATATTCAAGAACTATAACAGCCTGCATGTTTGTCTCTAAATGCAGTGAGACTAACTAATGAAATATTCTTCCTTACCATTTCTAATTGCAGACCCGTTAATCGTCCTAGGCATGACTCTACTTAAGTCCATGGAGAGTTTAGTCTATCATTTATTCAAGTAAAACCATGCTTTATAACATTATCTTTGCCAACAAAAAGTGGAAATTAGGAACTGTCATATTATTGAAACCCGTCTTAGCGTTGGCTCCAACCATGGCCTCGCACCATGCCTTATCCTTTATCTTACCGTCTATCATAGTTGCATCGATGAGCAGCAACATCAACTTAATTGTTGCACGCCATCTCTCGGAGGAAATGCCAAAGTTACCAGAGTTTAAATTGCCTGAGTTGCCTAAGTTGCCATGAGGTACCCAAGATGCCTGAACTAGCGAAGCCTGAACTTCCCATGGTGCCTGAACCATCAAAACCTGAACTTCCAGAGATGCCTGAATTACCAGAGTTTGAAGCACCAAAGTTGCCAGAATTACCAAAACCCGAAACATTACCTGAATTGCCAAAGCCTGAGGTGCCTACGCTACCTGGGCTGCCAAAGTTCCAATCACTTCCTCATCTACCTGACCTGCCTTATAAGCCTTCAACACCTTGAATTCACTGTAAAAATGAACTTGATCCAGTATATTAGTGTTGAACTTCATACTATCCAAATGAATTACAGATTGGGAACCTTTGGCATTTTATGAATTCCATCCATAGGTGATGGCTTATGTAATTTGTGTTGTTAGAAAGCCACCACCAAAAGAGTGGTGTATTAATATTTAAATTGTGTTATTTATTCTCTCCTATGTTTCATATACTATGTTCATTTGAGTTTGCTTATGGAAGAAAGGCTTTACCTGTCTGGATGTGTGTGTAAATTAATGATGGCTTTTATACTTAGCAATAATTATATATAAGAAAGAGAAAGATAAGAGAACGACTTTCCAAAAGGAAAAGACAAGAAGAGAAATGAAGGTAAAACCTACCTAATGCATGAAATAGATGGGAAAAATGGAAATGGAACTTCTATAGTCATAGAGTTTCTCTTGGTAATTTATACCGATAATACATATATGACAAAATGCAAGAAACCAGTAAGGAAAACAACTGTATTTTTCTGACAATTTTTCTAAAGCTTTTTTTTTAATAATTTGTTTGTAATGAAAGTTGGAGAAGGGTCCTTATGAGGATAGGCATTTAAGTAGGCTTCCGGTTATGTTGAGCTAAACTTAAAAACCACAGTAAATGCCACACTTGCCTCATGGCTCCTACCTCTGGTGCACAGAAGATCAGTGATAAATTATGGGTGCAAATGGAGGATAAGAAATGGAGAAATGGTGGACATATGCCAAGTTAAATGGCTGCGTACGGGTTAGACTACCGACTTGTGAGACTAGAAACTATACTATCTGGTCTGAGAATTGTCAGCATTCTAATTGATCAGCAGTCCAGATAATGGCTACCCAGGGTGATTATTGAACTCTTTAACCAAGCAGACTCATCGATGATTATGGGCATATCTTTAAGCAAGAGACCGATGGGGAATAAACTCATGTGGACAAGTAACAAGGATGGTGTATATACGGTCAAATCCGACTACTATACTGCGTGATCTTTATTACATAAGGAGCAACCTATAACAGAAATCAGGAAATGGAGAATGCTACGTACGGCAGACTGCTCTTCCCCCTAACGTTCAAATTTTGAATGGAGAATGCTCAATGCAATTCTATCTACGATGGAAATGCTGCAAAACCGAGGCATTCAAACAACAAATAGATGTGTTTACCATACAACTGGTGAGTCGCTCTCTCATATATTATTTGCATGTCCCTTTAGCCAACAAGTATGGGAGGCAAATAGGTTTGGTATGGGTGAATGGCTTGCCAAGTGGAGTTTAACGGGTGATACATGGATAAGTTGTTAGACCAGATGAGGGGTTAGAATACGTTGGACCTTTTCTTTGTAGTTTGCAGATGCACATAGATGAACCGCAACAAAACCTACCACGAGGTGTGCACCCTGTCCGTGTCTTTGGTTATAAAGGCTAAAAGAATGCTGCAAGCACCTGCAGTATTGAAGGATAGATATGCATAGTCATTTGCTTGCCCTGATTGGTCATTACCGGCATCCGGGAGCCTCAAGATAAATATTGATGTTGCCTATGACTCCAAAAACAACTAAGCCAAGGTGGGTGTGGTTGTGAGGAACTGCAGCGATCACATGGTACCCTGAGCTCTTACTGAAATGAATGGGGTTTTGTCACCGTTACATGGTGAGATGCTGGCCATCTAATTTGGGCTGGTTTGGCTGGAGAAGGCACTCAGCTGCGTGGATAAACCGATCGAAGTCGAGAGTGATTGTCTTCAAGCTGTCAAGGAGATTCATGGGGACGAAGAGACGTTGCATACAAGGGGAGTATCTATCTGGATGGCCTGAACCTGATCTCTAAATTTCCTATTTGTTCCTTTCAATATATTAATAGAAGAGCAAACGAGCTTGCCCATAAAATTGCCCGCATGTCAACAGGGATAGGAGACAGAAAAGATTTGGTGGCAGTACCTATCAAATAGATTATGTAATCCGGATGCTCTATGAACGGAGCATTATGCTTTCCATTAAAAAAAAAGGGGGGGGGGGGGGGGGGGGGGGGGTGGGGGGAGGAAGAAAATCAAAACTGGTACATGAAAAATGAAACTATTCTGTGCATTACCAATATAAGATCATATCTAGACATGCACCTGATTGTGTTATTTTAAGCAAACATAATACTATGAGAAAACAAAAGAACAATATACTTAATTAGCATAAATTAGTATACATAACTGTAACTGGTATAAATAATTGTAACTAGCATTAAGGCCCTAAACTCCTTTTCTTCATCAAATCAATAGTGTAATATTTTATAGATAAAATTACTATAATGTAATAGCATATTTATTTATTTATAATTAAAATAAGTAAGAATCGGAGTAGCTAATAATTAAAATAAGTAGAGTTAGAGAAAAAGAATTCAAAATAAACTATTTACTTGCCTTATAAGAATTAAAATTAAAATCTTATTCACACGTTCACTTTGACTCAAAATCAAAATAGACCATTAAAAATTTACATATATATATTTTAAGTAGATTTTTCAATTGAATAAAATGATATTGTGTATTGTAATAATTATTATAATATTAAAAGAATATACATAAATATTATTTAAAATTACATTTTATAAATATATATATATTAAATATTAAACATTAATTTTTTGTCCCAATAATTAATAAGTTTTTTTTAAAGTGACGAATTTAGATTACTTATCAATATAATTATACTGATAATGTATAATCATCCATCAAGTTCTATATTATTAATATAAAATAACTTTTAAGTCATAAATGTGAAAGCATATGCTAAAATAATGAAGAGGATTGAATAATAATTTAACTTAATACTCAAGATCAATTAGAATGCTAATCCCATGGAGCCTTGAATTTGTCACTCTTATTCTTCAATCTCAAATTCATGTGAAACTCTTGTAATTTCACTTTTATTTTATGATAAAAACAAACAAGAATTCCTGAAATTCATTCCAATTTTTCACTTGTTAATAAACACATCATAAAAGTAATCTCCACATATATTTTTATTTCAATTGCAGCAAAGTGCTTGTGTATTTTGAAGATGGTGGTGATTAATTAGACATTTAATCAGTATTTGTTAGCTAAGCTTAGCACCTTCTTCCTACTTCAGATAGGTTCTTTCTTTACACTGGAAAAGCTATTATTCATGCTGGAGGCATTGTAATGTAAATGAACAAAATAAAATTAAAAGAGAAAATAGGAACTCAAATGTATATATGAATCTTGTATATCTGGAAATTAAAGTGCTTTCTGCATTGTATGTATGATAAACTGAACCACCTACAAGTTTCCAATTTGTTATGCCAAGTTACTTGAATGTCTATTTTTTTGTTATTTGCAGCTAAAGAGAACATCCCTTAAGCTACTTTTAGCTTATATGACATAATAAGGAAGGGAGGAGAACAGATCAACTGAATCTTATCAGATATAATATCTATGAAGGTGATATAAGTATTGTTATGTAGGTGAGAAGTTCAACTACCAGTGGACAAGCTTTCAAACCAGCCAAGCCTAACATCTGTCTGTTTTCTACTTTCCACAACACAAGCCAATATCTCAGCAAACTATATACCATCACTTATAATTCCTACAAGTAATTGTATGTTCCACTGAGAGCTTTCTAGGTGTTTGCTCCAACCATGGCCTATAACCAAGCCATATCCTCTGTCTTACCCTTTTTGTTGCTCACAATGTCATCAATACTGCGCAGCAACACCAACTTAGTTAGTGCACGCCATCTGTTGGAGGAAACAGTTCCAGGGCTATCTCAGCCTGAATTGCCTGAAGTGCCGAAGTTGCCTGAATTACCTGAAGTTGAAGTGCCCAACATGTTTGAACTACCAAAATTTGAAATTCCTAAGATTCTTGAATTGCCAAAGCTTGAAATGCCCAAGATGCCTGCACTGCCAAAGCTTGAGGTACCTAAGTTGCCTGAAATGCCAAAGCTTGAGGCACCAAAGTTGCTTGAAACACCAAACCCTGAGATGCCAAAGTTACCTGAATTGCCAAAACCTGAAATGCCTAAGTTACATGAAATGCCCAACTTGTCAACTCTCCCTCATCGACCTGACCTGCCTGAGCCTTCATCTCCTTGAGTTAATTGCTATTAACTTCACTCAGTACTATAAGTTGCATATTATTTGATACTTTTACAGAATGCAAATCTATGGGTTCCCCATAAGTTACTTTTCCACAAGATGGTTCATATAGTTTGTTGGTGATGTTGCTATCTGAGGGTGCTTGTACTATTGGACTGAAATTGTATTATTCTATAAAGTAAAGTTTATATATTATGTGATTGGAGTTTGCTCAAGTGATTTTTTTCACTTTTTAATTGCCAAAAATGGGTAAAATGAGGATTGAGTAAACCTGTGACAAACTCTATTTGCTTGCTTGTGCTAAGAAATATCTTTACTCAGTTAATGAAAACTCTTAATATTTCCAAGTTCCTATGTGATTGCTGCAGCAAAAACAGTATTTAATTAGGGTTTTGAAGAAGCTTGATATGCTTAACAATACTGTCAAAGGAAAGAGAATCGATTCAGAAAGCTTGATCCCGCATTTACAAGCTTTGAGAGAACATCAAACTTGTCTAACAACTCTATAATCTATCCATCGATATCTTATACTTACCATGTGCAAAATACCTTTTTTTTTTTAAATAATTTTCCGAAAATGTAGAAGTTATCAAGTCTAGCTAAGTAAAAAGTATGCCTACATCCTTTTGGTTTAGTAAATTAATATATAGTCTTTTATAATATGTAATATCATAAAGTTTAGTCATAGCTTATTAGTGAAATTTAACTACGAAAATTTATATAATTCTTGTAATTAACTGTAGAACAACATGTATATTTCCTGTTATTACCTCAATTTGAACCCATGCATGTTAGAGTTTATACACTATATACACAATTTTTCTTGCTAGATGTTCATCAAATAATATAACTATATATATGATTAACAACTATCTGAAAACTTAAACAAGTTTGTGTACAGTTTATCGAAATTGAAAACTAAGACAGGATGTTATTACGATGATAGGTTTTTGGTCATCAAGAGTTTTTGGTCACCCAACTTTAGTTTGCTTAGGGTACCATGCCTCGATGGATAGGACTCCATTGTTGTAATTCCTGATTTAATCACTGAGGATGAAATAAAAATTAAAAACAAGGAAATGGATACAAGGCAAGAAATTTGGCTAAAGGATATACTAAATAATTTCTCAGCAGCCATGGAATGCTACTAGGAGATTCGTGCATGTTGCTGATTAATTCTCAAACATATTTTGATTGTAGAGAGTGCACCAAGAAGATAATAAAGGGTGCTATCTCAGATACTTTTTACTTGAAAACTAATTGATCTGCCGGAGAAGTTAAAATACACCCTGCACTTGGATTTTGCCTTTCAAATATCTACTGGTTCAGATCCAATGCCTTAATCTTGCAGCCAATCGTATGATGCTAATATGGACTATAAATTGTTTTTTTAATTTATAATCAATCATATACAAAGTATCTTTCTTGCAATCTTTCTATCAATTTTTATGTTTTACTTGCTCATTGTGTAGACTCTCAGGATATGGAAGGGTGGAACCGGTAGCTATAAGCAGAAGTTCACCAATACAGCCACACAAGTATCATTGAGAGTCTTGTCATTATACTCTATACCAAAAGGAAAAATCATATTGAAAGAAACTCATCTTATATCTGAAACATCAACATACTATCACGAGCTCTTTTCACTTAATGCAATTTTCAGAATTTGCTACTTAAAGTTAATGACGTGCCTGCTGCATAATTATGTTGCAGCTGAGTTAGATTTAATAATTTATGGTTCCTTTGGGCTTGTTGTAGCGTAACAAGATAGGAAGCTAAGACGGATCAATTAACTTGGGTAGATATATCGTACCTCTCTGAAAGTGATGTTTGTGGTTGAGAAGTTAAACTGCCAAAGTACAAAGCTTTCAAACCCAGTCTAAAACCTGTCTGTTTTTCACTTACCACAACTTATAAGAACCCACAACACAAGGACCCAGTGCATAAGCAAACTAATGTTGTTTGTAATTCCTACAACTTTTGTTGTTTCCTTACTGAAAGCCTTCTTTGCATATTTGCTCCAACCATGCCCTGCAAGCATGTCTTGTCCTTCATGCTACCCTTTTTGTTGATCGCCATGTCATCAATGAGCAGCAAGACCAACTTAGTTGCTGCACGCAGCCTCCCGGAGGAAATAGCACCAGAGTTACCTGAGCCTAAGTTGTCTGAACTACCAAAACCTGACTTACCAAGTTGGAAGTGCCAAAGATGCCTGAATTTCAAAAACCTGAAACACCTAAAATGCCTGAATTACCAAAACTTGAAGTGCCAAAGACGCCTGAATTGCCGAAGCTTGAAGTGCCGAAATTGCCAGAATTGCCAAAGCTTGAAGAGCCCAAGTTGCCCGAAACACCAAAACATGAGGCTCCCAAGGTGACTGAATTACCAAAGCGTGAAGTTCCCACGATTCCTGAAGTACCAAAGCTTGACGTTCCCAAGATTCCTGAAGTACCAAAGCTTAAGGCACCTAAGTTGACTGAACTACCAAAGTTTAAAATTCCTGAGATACCTGAGTTACCAAAGCATGAAGTACCCAAGACACCAGAATTACCAAAGCCTGAAATGCTAAAGCTTGAGGAACCCAAATTGCCTGAGGTGCCAAAATTACCTGAATTGCCCAGGTTACCTGAATTTACAAAGCCTGAAACGTCCAAATTACCATCTCTGCCTCATCTACCTGACCTGCCTAAGCCTACAATGCCTTGACTTGGTTGCAATATTATAAGTTCAGAAAACCGTTGCTTATTATCTATGTGGTTCACCGATTACGAAGGTATAAAACGCAAGATAGTTCATGTAATTTGTGTACTTGCAGATGGGTCACCACCTGAGAGTGGTTACATTGGGGTGTATTTGTGTTGTTTTTTTTGAAATTTATTCTTCATATACTATGATGATATGAGTTTGCTTAATTGAATTCTGTTTGTTTTGCTCTGCTAAAAACAGAAAATTAAAGAAATATTTGACCTCTCATGGCTCTCCCTGCATCCAAGTGTCTGAATGGTATGGCTTTTGCACTTGTAAATGGAACTCCTACTTGTTACCCTCTTATGAAACTATTGCTACCATAATTTTATGTAAAAGTAGCAGACTGATCCGAAAGACGTCCTTGTAAAACACTCAAACAGTATTGTCTCCAAGTTTCTCTTTCTGGCAGTTTAATTTGAAACCTCTTCTTAGTAGAAGAGGTCCATCTTAGAAAATATTGGTGTGTGGCAACTAGTGTCACTAACAAAATGCATAACAAGACTTAACAAGATTCGATCAGATCCTTCTTTCGCTTAAACTTTAAATGCTAAGGAAATAGAAGTTATGTTAGAATCTAGCCTGTAACCTAATTCTATTAGTTTAAAGTGATCTTAACACCATATTTATAAGTTTATGCAACTAAATACAATGTCGACGAGTATTTGGATCTATCGATTCAAAAATGTAATTCAAAGAAAAATTAAAATTTAATTCAAAATTAAAAACCCAAAAATCCAAATAGCCAACACCCAAATTGTAAGTCTCCAACAGATAGATTCCAAAGTTCTAAAAATTTTGAATTTCAAGTTTTTAATCTGATAAATTATCATGTATTTGCATTTCGTGCACCTGTTCTTTCACGATCTAAGTCTTCACATGTAAAATAATGTACACAACTATGTGGAAAAGTCTTCACATATTATAAGCCAAAAAAATGGTCGTTTCTGAATTGTGATGATGTGGCGGTGTGACATTGAATCCTACCTTGAGTTTAGGTTTAAACTCAAAATAAGACAAAATATATTATGATCATATGATAATCTATTATTGGACTTTCTATTTGATTCTTTGACTATTTGAACCAATCACATGCAGCTACATTATCAAAATGTTCTAAGTGAAATAGATGTTGATCTATATAAGAATAACCTAACATTTTACCTACTATTTTGGAAAAAAAAAAATCATCACCACCAAGTTGGCCTAACTCCTACTATCTTAAGGTATAAAAGCTCATCTCCCTGACCTTAAGTTTCACAATACAAACCTCCGTAAGATTTTTCTCTTGGCTTGCCTCTACTTGTGATCCTACTTTTTCAGCTACTTTATATCTTGAGATCGACATCTTTGCTATGACATCTAATAATGACTTCATCTTATTTGCTTTCTATGCTGCTTTGGTCTTTTCCAGCATCGAAGTTGGCCTAGCATCTTGTCATCTTTTCCCAAAGAAACAAGATAACTCTTAACAATATAAAATCTTTCGAACTTGATTCAATGTTCGTAACAAGGAATGTAATGAGATTATTGACAGTGGCAATAATGAAAACGTGATCTTCAAAACTTTTATGAAAGCATTAAATTTGAAGATTGAGAAGTATTATTCTTCATACAAGATTGCATGGATCAAGAAAGGTCTAAAATTTCAAGTGTTGGGGGTTTGTAAGGTTTTTTTGTCAACTGAAAAGAATTATAACAATGAGATAGCATGTGACGTGATGGATACACTACTACAAATAAAACCTTTAATGACAGTTAAAAATGATTTTTAATGACAGTTGTAAAAGTGTCATCTTTGTTCATGTCATTAAAGGGGAGAGTTTTTAATGACAGTTGTTGAACTGTCATTAAAGGGGGTGCCTTTGATGACAGTTCAAATAAAACTGTCGTTAAAGGGGGGTACCCTTCAACGACAGTTCAAACAGAACTGTCGTTAAAGGGGAGGTACCCTTCAACGACAGTTCAAACAAAACTGTCGTTAAAGGAGGATACTCTTTAATGACAGTTTCGTTGGAACTGTCATTAAAGAGGGCACCCTTTAACGACAGTTCTGTTAGAACTGTCGTTAAAAGGGGATACCCATTAAAGGTATTTTTTGTATTTATTTCAAAATAAATAAAATTCAAATTATCCAAAACCTATTTTCACATCATTCATATACATCAATACAATTCTTCACAATATATATGCAACCAAAATTTTTATGTTATACACTTCAATACCATTCTAACAGAAATCGTCATTACTTCTTTCATATCTGAAAACACTCAAAATAGAATTTTTCTTCTTATTTCTCCTATATTGATTTCCATAACTTAGAACAAACAGCTCGACGGTCTCAATTGTGGCTGGAATCAAAAGACAAACTCATGAGATGTTTGGATGATCATCACCATATGATCATAATGTTTGCAATCTGCTACTGAGTGAGAGATGCACATGCTTATGGTACCAAAATTTGATTTCTACATGATGACTGTCTTACCATTTGATAACATTCTTCAAATCTTGGTATTTGGTCATTGAAAACTAACACAGATGAAAGCATGATTGAAAGTTTACACAACAAGGACCACTCCTCCGTCTGCCAAAAGCTGCAGCATTAAAATTTGCTCTCTATATCCTATGGCTCTAGGTAATCTCTCAAGGTATAAACCAGATTTATACCGACCTACAAAGCATAAGAATATCTGGATGATATACTTGACGCTGCCAGCAGCTACACTAGCTGGTTCTGGATTGACTGCAAAAAGGAGAATGGCCGGAAAAGAGTGGAGAAACGGCTGCCACCAGCTACCCCAGCTGGTTGTGGATGGACTACAGATAGGAGACTCGCTGGAGAATGGCTGCTATGTGGACAAAGACCAAAACAGAGAGTGCTGAAAACACTGCCAGTAGCTAATCCAGCTCGTTCTGGATTGACTGTAGAAAAGAGAATGGCTGGAGAAGAGTTAGGAAAAGGCTGCAACTAGCTACCCCAGCTGGTTGTGGATGGACTGCAGACAGGAGAATCGCCAGAGAATGGAAGGCTGGTGGTGCAGCTGCTTCTGGACAGTCTGTGAAGAGGAGAATTCTGACCTTAGAGAGAAAAAATGTAGCGGGAGGTTATGGCGGGCTCTAGAGGGCTCTGGAAAAAATTTAGAACCCCACTCTGGCCTTCAACGTCAGTTCTGTAGAACTGGCGTTGAAGGCCAGAAACCTTCAACGCCAGTTCTTACAGAGCTGACGTTGAAGGTCAGTACAGCGTTGAAGGTTACTGGCCTTCAGTGCCAGTTCTGCCAATTCATTGAAGAGAGCCTCCCCTGACTCCTCCCCTGCAAACTCCACCATTTCCAAAAGCTGTAAATTCTCAGGAGAAACAGCAAATTTGGGGGTTTCTTGCAGCAGTGGCGACTGCTGCTGCTGCAAGCAGCCGTGGCTGCTGCTTCTTACAGTCCAAGGTGGAATGAAAAGATGGGGATTTAAAGGAATGCCAGCATCTCATGGTTCATCATTATCACATCGAAGTATTGGTTCTACTGGTCAGAGGGATGCTCCTGGAAAGGTTTGTATATGCTAATAATGTTTTTCGATGTGTTTTAAGCTTGATGGTCCCCCCAAAACCATATTACACTGGATTGCATGAAGCAGCTACTATAAGTTTGGTGTTCTAGTGCATGTTTAATCCTGATGCAGGGAATCCAGGTAGGAATGGGCACTGCTGGTGAACTAAGATATCCTTCTTGCCCTTCTAATAAGCTAACATGGGTTTGGAATTCACGCGAACTTGGGGAGTTTCAGTGCTGTGATAAGGTAGCGGCTTACGGGGTAACTTGTGTGCATCTGCCTGAGCCATGAGGAGCTTGCATGGCGATTCTGCTCTGCTATTTTCTTATTTTATTGATTCCTCTGGTGACTTTTTTTATTTTTTAACTACTCCGAACAGTACATCCTTGCTGCTTCTTGCAGCAGTGGCGACTGCTGCTGCTGCAAGCTGCCGTGGCTACTGCTACAAGAAGCAGCAGCAATGTTTGCTGCTGTTGCAAGCAGCCGTAGCTGTTGCCTCTTGCAGCAGCAACGACTGCTGCTAGAAGTAGGAGTAATGGTTGCTGCTGCTGTGGTTGCTGCTACAAGAGATGCAGCCGGATTAATGTATGCCAAAGTTAAAAGTCTGTGTAGGCCTTTAACGTCAGTTCTTCAAGAGCTGGCGTTAAAGGCTTATTACATAACTGGTGTTTTAACGTCAGTTCCTTGAGAACTGACATTAAAGGTTTAAGTGATACATTTTTTAACGTCAGTTTTTGAAGAACTGACGTTAAATGTTTAAGTTATGGTTTTTTAACGTCAGTTCTTCTTTAATTGACGTTAAAAACCTTGTTTTTAATGACAGTTTTGGAATAACTGTCATCAAAAGTATTAATAAACCTTTTAATGACAGTTTTTTAAATAACTGTCATTAAATTAATGTCAGTTATTATAATTTTTGTAGTAGTGATATAGACACTTGTCAAATCTTATAGGAAAGACCATGACACTATAATGTTGATGCCACTTATAAAAGATGAGATAATACCCTCATCTTTTAGTGGTTTGACAAGAACATCGTTTAATTACCACAATCTCAACTTTTAAAGAGCAATTTTATTATTAAAGAAGATAAATTGTTATTCACCAATGCAATGGGTTCAAAATTCTTTAAGCAAGCTAAGAAGCCAAACTTTATTATAGCATTGATGGTGAAAGGCCAATTTGAAGCAACTATTGATGTTCCATCCATGGTCCAAGAAGTATTTACTGATTTATCTCCTAAGAAATTACCAAATGAACTACCTCCTATGCAAGATATTAAATATCATATCGATTTAATACTTGGAGCTAGTTTATTTAACTTGCCACACTACTATATGAGCTCAATTGAGCATGAAGAGTTGTAATGGTGCGTAAGTTGATGAGTTGCTTGACAAAGGCTTAATTTGTGAAACCATGAGTTCCTATGCAGTCCTTATTTTAATCACCCCAAAGAAAGATAGCAGCTAGAGAATGTGTATGGATAATTGAGCTATTAATAAAACAAAGGTTAAGTATAGCTTTCCTATCTTATATCTTAATGATATGCTTGACAGATTAAAAGGTGATGTGTTATTGATTTACAAAGTGAGGATATCATTATATTTGTATTCGATTTAGCGATGAGTGAAAAACAGCTTTCAAAACTAAAGATGGTCATTTGTCAAATGCACCAAGCATATTCATGCGATTAACAAGCCGGTTGGTTTTTCATCCATTTATTGAAAAATTGGTGAGGGTTTATTTTGATGATATTCTTATCTACAATAAGGATAAAGATGAGTATTTGTCACATCTCAAAGAAGTTTTACTAGCTTCATGAGCTATTAAGTTGTATATTATTCTTAAAAAATATAACTTTATGACTAACCATCTTTTATTTCTTTGCTTTATAGTAGAAAAATATGGCATTCAAGTTGATAAAGTAAAAGCGAAGGCAATTTATGAGTAGCCATTTATTAAAACCAATTGAGAAGTGTAGATCTTTCATGGCTTAACCACCAGTTTTAGGCATTTTATTCAAGGATTTTCCATAATTATGGTACCTATTACCAATATCTAAAGAAAAGCCATCAATGGGGCAAAACACAAGAGGACAATTTCATAACAATAAAGAAAAAATTATACAATACACTAGTGATAACACTCTTTAATTTTGAGAAAGTATTTGAAGTTGAATGTGATGCATAAATTCTAGGAATTGAAGCTATATTATCCTAAAAAGGGCTTCCATTTGGTGAAAATGTTAGTGGATCTTGACCAAAATGGATTATATATGAGTTATAATTTTATGCTATTGTTCGAGTCTTGAAGCATTGGGAGTATTATTTGATTCAACAAGAGTTTTTGCCATTCATGGATCATTAAGCTTTAAAATTCATCAATTCTTAAAAGACGATGAATCAGACGCATACTCGATGGATTACTCTTTTTTTTTTTTTTTCTAGAAATTCACTTTTGTTATCAAACATGTATAAATCTAACAAAGAGAATAAAGTAGCCAGGCATTGAGTCAATGTGCCTACTTACTTGTTACTAGTCACAATGAGTATTGAGACAGTGAGGTTCAATTATTTGAAAGATATATATGCCACTAATAAGGATTTTGGTAAAATATGATCATAATACAAAGACAGGGAATCTATTTTTGATTTCCTTATCCACGATGGATTCTTGCTTAAAGGAATGCAATTGTGTGTTCTTCATTCTTTTTTGAGTGAATATTTGATTAGAGAGTTAGATGCTAGAAGATTAGAAGGACATATTAGTCAAGATAAAATAATTAGTTTGGTCAAAGAAAGATTTTATTGGTCTCAGCTAAAAAGAGATATTGGATATTTTGTTCAATATTGTCCAGTGTTATAAAAAACAAAGAAACAAACTCAAAATACTGATTTTTATACTTATGTGCTTGTTCTAGAGAGAATTTAAGAAGATTTACCTATGGATTTCGATCTTGGTCTCCCAAAGAGTCAAGAAAGAGTTGATTCTGTTTTGATAATAGTTAATTGAAGTTCCTAGATGAGTCACTTTCTTCATTGTAAAAGACTTCATATGCTTATTATGTGATGAATTTACTATTTTTTTGTGAGATCATTCACTTACATGACATGCCTTGTTTAGTAACTTCTAACATGGATTAAAAAATTTTAAGTCATTTTAAAGAACTCTATAAAAATTATTTGATACTTCGTTGAAGTATAGTACCATAAGTCATCACCAAACCAATGAACAAATTGAAGTGACTAATTGTACTCTTAAAAATATGATTTAATGTTGGTGGAGACAAACTAAAATAGTGGAATGCTACTTTTTCATAGTTTGAGTTTGCTTTTAACAATATACCTAATCGTTTTACTAAAAATAATCATTTTGAAGTTATTGTACACTAGTGTCCAAATGCATACAGTGGATTTACTTTGTATTCTTTTTTTTTTTTATATATATCAATCATAATGTTAAGGAGTTTGCAGAGCATATTAAACAAATTCATCACGAGATGAAGACAAATTTAGAAAAGACTAATCTTCATTATAAGAGTGCTACAGAAATATCATTGCATTAAGTTGTTCAATGAAGATTAGTGATATATAATGCTTATAAGATTGATCTTCTATTTGATATGAATATTTTTGATACTTTGATTATTGCTGATATTTTTAAGTATTTTTCCTCAAATAAGTTTTCTTTATAGCCACAAAACTTGAAGGCAAGTTTCTTAAAATTGGAGAGGATTGATGCAGTAGACATTAACATTAGTTTCCTATTTTAAGTTTATTTGATTAATTTTCTATTTTTAGTTTGCTTGATTAATTATCTATTTCTAGTTTATTTTCACTTCGTTTCTTGTTCTTAATCTAAGTGAATTTTTTATTCTTCTTAGATTTTCCATTTCAAGTTTAAGTCAGTTTCTTATTCTTCTTACATTTTCTATTCCTAGTTTATTTTCTTTATTGTTGGCATTACAAACACTATTCAAACACTTACTGTAATGGTTAAAAGCAATTTAATATAGTTTATCAAATTTGTTTCTTAAGTTTGAGATCCTATTGTGATCTTTAAGTTTGTTCTGAAGTATTATTCTACTTCTTTCTTAAAGCAAACCTTCTGTCACACCATATAAACTCAATAGTGTTTTGATTGAGTATTGGGAATGGTAAATTTGTTGTGGAATGTGGATATAACAAATGCAACCAAAAACTCTGTTATATTTTATTAATGATTTTCATCCATTCCAAGCTTAAACTATTGTCATGTCTTGAACAACTTTAGCTGAACATGTATTGAATAGGTAGACTATTATATTAACTGCCTTAGTTTAAAAGGTTTTTGGAATATTCTTCTTCATCAATATAGCTCATGCTATCTCAATTACGATTTTATTTTTCCTTTATGATATGCCATTTTGTTCAAGAGCATATCAAACTATGAGTTGATATTTCATGCCTTCATCTTCATAGAATTTGTTGAATTCTTTGGATGTTTATTATTTGTCTTTACTATTTTTTGTTAGCTTTATAGGATGACCACTTTATTTCTTGATAAGAGGTTTAAACTTCTTAAGAATTCTAAAAACTCGCCATTTTTTCGTAGAAAATCAACACTTATCATTCAAGTATAATTATCAATAAAAAGAATAAAGTCCCTATTTTTGATTGAGTGATGGAGTGTGCGTTGGACTGCACACATTTGTTTGGACTAGCTCTCGTGGTTTTTTTAGCCCTCCATACTTTTTTTTTTTTAAATGAAAATGGCTATAAATGTTGTTTACAAGTAAACATCCTTCATAAGAATTATTGATCTCCTTTATTGTTGGCAAATCTCTCATCATGTTCTTCTACTAAGGATATCTTCAAACTATAGACGTTGAAATGCTCAACACTTTTCTATCATAGCTAGAAATCATGCACTTGTACTTCGCAAGTTCTGTAACTCAAATATCTTTATTGGATTGGAAAACATCTACTTTTCATTCATTTATACTCTTGCCATTTTAAAGGTTTTGTCTTTCTTATCATATGTTGAACAAGAATTTCCTTCAAAATGCAAATAATATCCTCTATCTATCATTTTGTCCATACTTAACAAATTTTGATCTATACTATGGATAAGCAAAACTTTCCTGGTGTACATGCCTTTCTTTATATCAATGGAAATAAAATTTACCAACTGCCTCAACAAATTTACCATTTCCAATTTTCACTTTGTTTTACTTTATCAAGGTTGTAGAAAATGCTTTCATCTCTTGTTGTATGATTATTGCAGCCACTAAATATTGTATGCCACTTTTTTTTTTTATAGCAAATGCTTAAGAGGCATGCAAAAGATAATTTTCGTCTTCTTTTTCTTTAGTAAAAATTAGCTTAATGATTTCTCTTTAATTTGCAATCTGTTTTTAAGTGTTCAAACTTTTTATAATTTTGGTACTATAGTTTTCCCTTAAGCCAATAATATTTCTCCAAATAACTGTTCTTTTGAAAATTTCACATGGAGAAAAAAATATTCTGATTGTCAGATCATTTTCCTTGACTATATATGCTTATTTTCAAAACTTCATTTGAACTTTTCCTATTTTTCTCTATGTCTGCTTGCCCTTTTTTTTTTTTTTTTATGTGCTTCAAGAGAGATCATTAATTTTGTAGATGATATAGTCTTTATATCCTTAGGTACGACAATAGGAAAGATTACTTCATCATATTTTTTTGGTGCAGTTATTAATATTTTCTCTTCTATTCTCTTATCAAAAGTACTTTATCCATATACTACCATTTGATTAAGTATTTCTTTAATTCTTGAATAATAATCTTTCATGATCTTATCATCCTTCACACTAATATGTTTAAAATCTTTTTTCAGTATTTGGAGTTTGGTAATATGTACTTTTTTGATACTCCTTTTGTAGAGTACTTCTTGTTTCTTTGGCTATCGTCATACTTTTTCATGATTCATGAGAAGAAATTATCTGTCATAACTTGCTTGTGTGAAAATATATAAAACTTGAGAATTATTCTATATATTTTCTTTTAATATCTTCTTCTGAGAGATAGAAAAAGTTGAGATATCTTCAGAATTTGTGAACTTTCTTTAGCAACGTTTCACAAAATTTAAGAACAAAAATAATTTTTTATTTTGATTAACCAAATCAAAATTATGATTCCATTCATAAAAGAATTAGAAAAGAACATGTAAACTACTAAAATATGTCATTTGATCAAAAGAAACTGAACCAAGAGATGAACGGAAATAATTTAGGGACAAAAGGTGACTTTAAGTATTTGAAAAGGTAATTTTAGATTTAAATGAATATTAATATAAATAAAATAAAAGATAAGTACAAAATAATATTGACGATTTTTTATTAAAAATTACTATTTTATATACAAAAAATTTAACACTTATATATTGCTGTTGAACGTCAACAAAAATCAACAATCAAAAAACTTTTAAGGGGTTTGCAAGGTGGGATGTTGGATCCCTTCAATAAGTCGACATTTGAAAGCAGCACCAAAGCGCAAACTCTATTCATTTGAAGAGTTTAAAATACTTTTTATATCTATCTATTATTTTAACTTTTCACAGCAGACATCAACTCATCGCATAAAGATGGAGAGAACAAAGACCACTACCAACGAGTATTTATTACTAGTAACTCAAAAGTACAATCAATGCATGAAACACTCCAATGTAACAAACAAATATGGAAAAATAATGAACTGACACTACCGCCCATGTGGAAGTAAATAAGACAGGAGCACCTTATAAGGGCCATAACTGGCTAATGATACAAATTAAGATGGAAAGGGTATCCCAAGTGTAGGCATTTTCAAGTGATACTAGCGAGCCAGCACCATACCAAACTAAATTAAGCAACAGCAGTTTAGCAAACTCCATCCATTGGAGAACATAAGAGGAGCAAGCTCAAGGGCTAGTGGTTGCAGGAGGTGGAGAGAGAAATGAGATAGAGGGGATTGTAGTTGGGATTGTTGGAATAGATGGCATGCTGGGCAGTGGAGGCAAAGTGACCTTAGGGACGGTTGGCACGTTGGGAATGCTAGGCAATGGAGGCAGCACTGTAGGATTAGGCAGAGAAGGCTGATTGGTCGGCGAGGTTGGTATTGTAGGCTGTGGCAGATTTGGTATGGAAGGCAATGGTGGGAGTGTTGGTTTAGGCGGTGGAGGCAATTGTGGCAACTGCAGGAGGTGTCGAGCTGCCAAGGCCCCGTTCATGCTTGAAAATGACAAAGCAACCACAAAAGCTATGACGAAGAAATTGTAGGAGGCCATTATGTACCGAGCAAATAATGTCTTCCTGGTTGCGTATGAGCTAATGAATGCTAGTGCTCGAAAAGGAGTTGGTTCTGTGTTTGAATTCCAGAACTCATGCTAGTGCTCGATTTATATAGCAAGTGGCCTTAGGCTCCGTTGATGATCTGGCCATCCTGTATGGTTCTAAAACCGTAGAAGATTGTTTCTGGTTTTCTTTAAATTAGTTCACCTTCTTATCTGTCTTTGGTTGTTGACTAGAAAACTTGTTCAGTATTGACTTCTTGCTCCATTTGTTGGCAAACGTGTTTGAGGGAGTGTTGGAGTGATCAACAAAATCAGCATATCTAACCTTTCTGACAATCTACTTGTTCATTATCTAATTGTAAACATGTAAATCCTTGGCTAACAAAGAGAAATATAATTAAGTGGTTAAACCATGGCTTATGTGATCCCAGTAAGTAGTCTTGGAAATGTTATTTTAACACAAGAAAATGTTTTCCTAATTAAATCCTCCTAATTTCTCCTTTTAGGCATAGATTTTATTTTCGTTACAGTGGATGTATATATTGATACATAAATGTAATTTAAAAAATTATAACATAATTCAAAATCCAAATCCCAAATCCATATAGTAATACCCAAATTGTAAATCTCCAATAGTTAAATTCTAAAGTTAATTTCAAAGAGTAATTATGATTTCGTGAATTCCAGGTTTTTAATCTGATAATTATCATGTACTTGCATTTCATTGTGGACAAGTTTTTAATATAAGTCTTCACATGTCAAATAATGTACTCAACAATGTGGATAAGCCTTCACATATTATAAGCTAAATAATGGTGGTCTTTAAATTGTGAGGAGATACAGCTGTGCCACATTAAATCCCAGTTTAATTTTAGGTAGCCCAAAAAATTTAGACTCAAGATATGACAAAAACATATTATGATCATATGATAATCAATTAGTTGACCTATCTGTTTGATTGTTTCACTACCATTTGAGCCAACCACATGCAATTATATTTTCACAATGTTGTAGTATAGGGAGTAAATGAGGTGTCCAACTACATAAGGATAACCCGAAAGGGTGCTGCAACCTTTTACCTATCATGTAGAAAAAGCATCACTCACGTGGTTGGCCTAAATCCCAATATCTCAAGCTATACAAGCTCCTCTCGTAGGCCTTAGATTCACGTGACTAACCTTCCTAAGATTTTTCTCTTGGCTTGCCCCCTCTTCTGATCCTACTCTCTCGGCTACTCTATATCTTGAGATCGACGCTTTAGCTATGGCAGCCTACAGTGGCTTGATCTTATTTGCTTTCTTTATTGCTTTGGCCTTTTGGGGCATCGAAGTTGGCCTGGCAGCTCGTGACCTTTTGCAGTTGCCACAATGCCATCAATTCCTACCGCTCAGCCATCTATCCCTAAGGCTACACTTCCTCCATTGCCCAGTTTGCCCTCCATCCCCAGTGTCCCAAAAGTCACTTTACCTCCATTGCCAAGCATGCCCTCTATTCCTAATATCCCCTCTATTCCTTTCCTATCTCCACCTCCATCAGCCTCTAGTCCTTGAGCTCAATCTTTATACGTTTGCAGACTCTATTCGTTCATTGCTGTTGTCTGGCGTAACAGAAGCATTTAGTATTATAAGGTCTTTCTGGGTGTGTTATCTGAGGCCTTCTATTGCTTATCATTTCTTGTTAAATTTAAAGATATCGGCCGCCTTCATCTTTTTTTGACTTTTCCTCTTTGTGCATATGGAATTTCTGTAAACATTGGTTGTATTATGAGTTATAGTAAACAGAAGTTGTCACTTTCATGATCTAGTTCTAAATTTCCATGCTTCTCCTTTCTCCATGTTTGTCTGTCTTGGAAGCTTGATTTCCACCTTGCTGAACTTGCAACAGCATATATGTCAAGTATTCAATGATCGGGAAAAAAACGAATCATTAAATTAAACCAAATGATTGCACAAATATTCAAGAACTATAGCCGCCTGCATGTTTCTCTAAACGCAGTGAGACTAACTAATGAAATATTCTTCCTTACCATTTCTAATTGCAGACCCGTTAATCATCCTAGGCATGACTCTACTTAAGTCCATGGAGAATTTAGTCTATCATTTATTCAAGTAAACCATGCTTTATAACATTATCTTTGTGAACAAAAAGTGGAAAGTAGGAACTGTCATATTATACTAGTCTTCTTGCTTATGGCTAATTACTCAAACAAATAATTGGTTTAGATTGCTAATTAGTCTTTTTGGCCAAAATCGCCTGCCAACTCATTGTTTTGACCATTTCAAATATGGAATCTGAGCACAGCGATTGGTACCTTCAATAGTAACACCTTATTGATTGAGACAAAAAGCTTGCCTAAAAAGATTTTGCAACAAAAGACCATATTTGAAGCATGGTATGACTATAAACCAAGGTTGCAAAGTTTTAAAACACTTTAAGTTGAAACTCTAACTCCTAAGAGAATTAAAAAAAAAAAATAAATTCAATCAAATTTGTTACAAAATAAAAAATAAAAGATAATGACATCTTGACAATGGCACTTCTAACGATTAGATATGAATTTTTGAGAAAATACGTTGGTGTATGGAGCAAAAATAGTTGGGAGATGTATTAGTAATATACTTTATTTACTGCATGTTTTTAAATGAGATAAAATAAAACCTAATTTTTATCTATTTTAAATAGATTTGAATGAGGACAAGAACAATCTTTTAGTTTAATTTTTGAATTAAGATTTTTAGGATATTTAAATAAGCACAATTTTAGGTTTGATTGTTTCTTTTTTCTTATAAATTCGATCTTCATCAATGAAATAAGTTAGCAATTTCAAGCCCCAAAATTTTTTTATCATTAATTTATTATTCTTCCTCTTAAAACCTAATAGATTGGAAGTTTTGATGTATTTACATACGATGCTAATTAATCAAGAGACTTAGGGTCAACCATCTTACATAATACTTACAAGATATATGCAAAATTTATGTATCAATTATCTAAATGCATTTGTACAAAAATTTTATATAATCAACAAAAGAAATAGCAACATACATTTTTTTTCTCCATCCACTCTTCATAAAGATGTTAATTAAACTGTCCACCAATATCAAATTTCAAATTTAATTAGAGAATGCTCTCAATCTCATTATTAGCCTTGGGTAATTTATAAAATAATAATTTTTACATGTCTTCTTTTTACTGTTCACATTTCTAGTGCTTGTGTTGTTGCTATCAAAAATGGTAAAAGACAAAGAGGGAAATGACTCCAACCAGTGGGTATGGCAATAATAGATAGAACTCTAGCCTTATTAAGTAGATAAAATGAAGTTCCGGTTACTTTCTTATAAAACTTAGAAGGAGGTGAATGTGAGAGTCTCTAGGAGATCACTCTAATGCTTAAATGAGTAAACAAATTAGTAGTAAAATGTTAACGAAAATGAATTTAGCTTAGCTTTTTTAAGTACATACCTACTAGATATATATAGACTAAAAAAAAGCACAACTAGCCCTGTAAGCAGTTATCCCTGAAGTTCATAATTAAATCCATAGGTGCGATGTCTAAGCCATTGTAGAGATAGTTAAGAATTTGTTACAGGAAATTTTCGATAGCTCTTATTGTGAAACATAAGATTCTTTATAATTATTATTGTTGTTATCATAGTAAATCTCTATAACTTCATTTTGTGGCTCATCCATGTATTCAAAGATGCACTTTAACCATATAACTTCGCTTGTAATCATAGTTGTTGAAATATATTACGCTTCTACTCATGATTGTGCAACAGTTGCTTGCTTCTTTCCAGCCCATGAGAATATTTTAAAGTCTAGTGTGAATGCATAGCCAGATATGCCTTTCATATCATCAACTGATCCTACCCATCACCACCAGTATATCTAGATAATCTTGACTTAAATATGGATCCATACCATATGCCATAATTTGTTGTTCCTTGTAAGTATTTGAGTATCTTTTTAACTGCTCCATAGGATTTTGACTTGGATTCTGCATGAATCTTAATAATAAGCTAGTGGTATGCCTAATATCTCACCTTATTGCTATTAAGTATAATAGACTTTCAATGATGCTTCAAAACTATGTAACATTTGCCTTTGTCATGCCATCTTCTTTTCCTAAAGTTTTGTTATTATCCACTGAAGCTGCTATTGGTTCGCAACCTTGTAGTTTTTTATTTATTAATTTTACGAATGAGCATTTTATCTTCTTTTTAACTTATATCAATCTCGAAAAGTAGTGCATATGCCAAATCAATCATTTCGAATGTCTTCATCATAATTTCTTTGAATTCTTTTATCATTTTCTCGTCATTTCATGTGAACATCAAATCATTGATGTATAGTGAAACAGGAAGTATATTATTTGTACCTTCAGTCTAGGTATATAACATTGGCTCACTTTTACTCCTTCCTAAATTCTTGTTTGATAAAGTAATTGTTAATTCGACATACCAGGCTCACAGAGCTTGTTTTAGACCATACATGGCTTTCTTTAGCTTGAGTACTTTGTCTTATTTTTCTTGTACTATAAATCCTTGAGGTTGTTCTATGTAGATTCTTTCTTCAACCATTAAGAAAAGCTATCTTCATGCGTAATTGATAGAGCTTCCAGTTTTTTTAAAGTTGTAAGTGCTACTAATGTCCTTATTATATCTAGTTGAGTAAATAAAAGAAATGTCAAGTTGTACTGAACTCCAAATTGTTGAGTATTATTTCACTACTAATCATGCCTTATACTTTTGAATTGAGCCATCAGAATTAACTTGTAAATTGACTTAACTCCGATGACTTCTTTATGTTGAGAAAGGTTAGTTAACTCCCATGTTTCATTTTTCTCAGCCATCTTAATCTCTTCCTCCATAGATTGGATCAGTCCTTGTTATTTTGAAGCTACTTCATAATTCTTTAGCTCTATTATCATCCAACTGCATGTTTCATATATCTCAACTAATGACTTACTTTTTCTTTCTATTAATTATCATAAGTAATCTTCATGTGGTTTTTTTCATTATGTTATTAAAGGCTTTTGGTCAAATTTGCTCAATTTCATTCTACTATTCAGTAAGTACTAGTAAATTGATGTCTTTTCTTTTCATTTTTTTTCACTCTCTATTGTAGTTAGCATCTTCATCAAATTTAACGTCTCTACTAATGATTAGTTTATTTGTTCTCAAGTTATAAACTCAATGGCCTTTTGAATGAGTATTATAGCCTAAGAAGATATCTTTATCTTTTTATTAGCTTGCCTCTTTTTTTCTTGTGTAATATGGGTATAAAAAATAACAAAAAATTTTGAGATATTTTGTTGATGGCTTTCTTCCACTCCAAGCTTCAATCATTATCATGTCTTGACTAACTTTTATCGAACTTTTGTTGAATAGGTAGACTATTGTATTACAACCTCTATTTAAAAGGTTTTTTTATATACTTTTCTCCATCAGCATAGCTTGTGCTAGCTCAACTATAGTTCTATTTTTCGATTCCGATATGCCATTTTATTCAAAAGTGTATTGAAGTATGAGTTGAAGTTTAATGCCTTTAACTTCATCAAACTTGTGACATTTTTTAGATGAGCATTACTTGCCTCTACCACTTTTTGTAAGCTTTACATGATGACTACTTTGCTTCTCCACACAAGTTTTAAACTTCTTGAAAATTTTAAAGACTAATTGCATTACTTTTAATAAAAAGTAAATCCTTATCATTCGAGTGTACTTATCAATAAAAAGAACGAAGTACCTATTTTGATTAAGTGATAAAGTGCGCATTAGACCACAGACATTTGTTTGGACTAGCTTTAGTGCATGGCTTGTTGTTTCCATAAGCTTTTCTAGATAGAAATTGTTGTCAATGTTGTTTGTTATAAACATCCTTCATAGAAGTTAGTAATCTTCTTTATTGTCAGCAAATCTTTAATCATATTCTTTTACTAAAGGATCTTTAAACCATACAAGTTGAAATGCTCAAATCTTTTTTACTATAGCCAAAAATCATGCACTTTTGCTTATGCAGCTTTGTCTCTCACACATCTCTATTGGATTAGGAGACATCTATTTTCTTTCACTTTTATGTCTTTTTTATCATATATTAAAAACAATTGCACCAAAATGCAAAAAAAAAAAAAAAAAAATCATCTCTCAAACTATTTTTTCCACACTTAATAAATTTTGATTTACTAAGAAGAAGCAGAACTTGATTAATGTACATCTTGCCTTTCTTTATATAAATGAAAATAAAATTTACCAATTGCCTCAAGAAATTCACCGTTCCCAATTTTCACTTTAGTTTACTTTATAAAAGTTACAGAAAGTGGTTTCATTTTCTGTCATATATATGATTATTATAGCCACTAAGTACCATATGTTCACTTTTTTCTACAATAACTCCTTGAGAGGCATGAAAAAGATAAGTTAGAACTTCATTTTCTTTAGTAAAGATTAGCTCAATGATTTCTCTTTAGCCTGTAATCTCCTTGTAAATGTCTAAACTCTGTACATTTTTGGCATTATGGCTTTCCCATAAACCTAAAAACCTTTTTGCATATGAACTTTCCTTTTGTAAATGCCACATAGAGAAGAAATATTCTATTTATCAAATTGTTTTCCTTAACTATACTTATTTTTAAAACTTTTATTTCAACTTTCCTTCTTTTTTTGTTTTAATTTTGAGACCATATTTTCAATAATATCCTTACTCTTACTACATTCACGTATCATGATTATTGACACATATGGGGTCATCCATACATTGATACCTGTTTAACTATGCAAATTATGCACTTAATACTTATTGAAAATTGCTATGTATAAGTCACATGAATTGTACAAGATTATTGTTAATACTTACAGATGTGCTAGCCATGTTACGAATTATGAAAGTTATAGAGAGTAGATTGAAATTTTAAGAGGACTAAAAGACAATAAGATGAAGTAATTTGCTAAGTGGATGCATGAGACTAAGGCATCTAGCAATTTTATCAAGACATTAGATAAACCAAGAAACAATAGCCATCTAACCCTTTTTCTTCCTCAGAAATCATACATTTGAAATTTGAATAAAACCTAGTTACATCTCTCTTACTAAAATATATGGTTAGGAATTATGGAAGAATATAATAGTGCTATATTTTTGGAGTCGTAACTTGAGACACAATTTTCGTGGGTTTAGAGTTTGAATTTGAAAAAACAAAACATAAACCTTGCAACTAAAAAGCTGAACTATAGAACAACATAATGATTTGGTTAAACAAGAAAAACTAAAAGAGTTATGGCTTGATTACGAAGGCTGAAAACATGGGATATTTTATAAAAAATAAAATTTAATAAGGTGCTAACTTAGTTAGGTTTGAAGAGCAAATTTAGTTTACATATAAATGAATAATTTTGGTGTATGGAATATGCAGTGATAAATCAATTATGCACAAAAAAAAAAAATTGAGCATAAGAATGAGAACTAAGTAGAGTAAAGTGCAATGAATTTAGGAAAATAAGAATTCAATTTAGGCTCACCTATTATGTATGATCATGCTTGTAAATATTATAATAGTATATCTTATAGACTTATAGGACAATAACAAGATAAGAAAAGGTAAAGAGGGGGAAATTTACATAGAGGCTTACTTTTAAAGTTACAAACGGTAACTATAAGCAAATTATATGATTGAATGTGTAAAAAAAAAAGGTTGTATGTTTGAGTAATAAAATGGATTGGTGCCTTAAATTATTGTTTGAGCATTTAAAACATATTTGAGTCTTTAAAAGTATATTGAATTTGCTAGATGATTACTTGCATAACTAAATAAAAAGGTGGTAAATAAGTTATGGCTTACTTGATAAGCTATGTAATTCCATACATGATAAGGAATACTCCATCAACCACAGGTCGATGATACAAAATAACTTTCTTATGCGATGAGCCAATGATACAAAAAAATACAGATATGATTACGATCTTATGGATCAATGTGTTCACAAGAAATCTCTGAAGCATTTGCTTATCTTGTTGGCCACAACATAAAAAGAAAATAAAAATGCATATCACTTGCATTTGCTTATTTATACACGGTATTTGATAGGTAAGGATAACATATTTAGTAATGACTTGTAGCTTAGATGACATGCTTGACATAATTTATTCTTGTTATATGTTTGTATTTACTGAGTTATGACTCACTAAATCACAAAGAAATTTTCAGATTAGTGAAGTTAAAAAGAGAAAACCTCAACGAACCTTAAAAATCATATGGAGTACAAGTCGATAGCTTATCCTCTTATATGTTATCTCTTCTCTTGATCACTTTTATACACTTAGTACTAGTAGGAAGTTTCGTGTTTATGTATATAGAGTGAAAGGGTTAAGAAATGTGATGTAAAAGAAAGATTCTTTAGTTTTATAGACCAACTTACTTATACAATGTATGAATATTAACTTCTTTCATATAAAACATGTTTTGAAGGTCACGTGGTATTTATATGAAAATAAAATAATGATCCTCTACAATGATGATAAGATATGATATGATTATGTGATAGATGCTATATTTACAAAAATAAGATAGGTTCCTTTATTTTCACTCTGAAAAGCATTTATCAAAAAGTTTTCACCATGCCTACTTAGCATTTTTTTCATGTGCTTCAAGAAAAGTCATTATTTTTGTAGATGATATAGTTTTTATATCCATAAATGCATCAATAAGGAAGATTACTTCATCATCATTTCCTGTGTTAATAATATTTTCTCTATTGTTTTCTTATCAAAAATACTTTATTCATAAACTCTCATCTGATTAAGTATTTCTTTAATTATTGAATAATAATCTTTTACAATTTTATCATCTTTCATACTCATAATTTTAAAATTTCTTTGTAGTGATTGGGGTTTGATAGTACATACTTCTTACTTCCATGATACTCCTACAATGTATTCTACGCTTCTTTGGCAATCATTGCTTCCGTGGTCCATAAGAATCATTCTACATATATATTTTTTTAATGTCTTTTTCTAGGAGATAGAAAGAATTGAAGTGTCTTCAAGGCTTGCAAACTCTTCTTTAACAATGTCCACGAATTTTGAGAGCGAAAATAAATTTTTATTTTGATGAACAAATTAAAATTAAAATTTTAATTTCTCTATGAATTTTTTTTGAAAAATAGATGAATTACTATAATGTGCCATTTGATTAAAAGGATTAGACCCAATAAATGATTGAAAGTAATTTACTTATTATTGATAATTTTAAGTATTTGAATTGATAATTTAAATTTCAATATAAATATAAATAGTATAAATATTAATTATCAAAGAATATTGATAATTTGTGATTGAAAATTACTATTTTAATTAAAAAATATAAAGATTTAACCCCCAAATATAAGTGTTGAATGTTGGTAAAAACACACATTCAAGAATCTTTGAAGAAGTACTTGGAAGGCGGGATGTCAACTTGCTTTTATCTACTGGCATTTGAAGGAAACATGAAAGTCATTATGCACAAACTCCAATCATTTGGGGAGTTCAAAATAATTTTATCCATTTATTATTTTTTAACTTTTTCCAGTAAACATCAACTCATAGTACAAAGGCCGGAGAGCAAAGAACATTAACAACAGAAATCCAATATTTATTACTAGTAATCAAAGTACAATCAATGTAGGAAACACTCCAAATGTAACAAACAAATATGGAAAAATAATGAATTGACACTGCCACAGATGTGAAATTAACTAAGAAAGAGCACCTTATAAGGGCCATAACTCAGCTAATGATACAAGTAAAGATGGAAAGGCTCGCCCAAGTGTAAGGCGTGCAAAAGTAACACTAGCTAGCCAGCATCATCCCAAGATAAATGAAGCAACGGTAGTGCACAAACTCTATCCATTGGAGAACATAAAACGAGCAAGCTCAAGGGCTAGTCGTTGGAGGAGGTGAAGAGAGGAAAGGGATAGAGGGGATTGTCGTTGGGATTGTTGGGATGGATGGCATGCTGGGCAAAGGAGGCAAAGCAACCTTAGGGACGGTTGGCATGTTGGGAATGCTAGGCAATGGAGGCAGCACTGTAGGATTCGGCAGAGAAGGCTGATTGGTAGGCAAGGTTGGTGTTGTAAGCTGTGGCAGATTTGGCATGGATGGCAACGGTGACAGATTTGGCATGGACGGCAAAGGTGGCAGTGTTGATTTAGGCAGTGGAGGCAATTGTGGCAACTGCAGAAGGTGACGAGCTGCTAAACCAACATTGAGGCTTGAAAATGATAAAGCAACCAAGAAAGCTATGATGAAGAAATTGGAGGAAGCCATCATGTACCAAGCAAATAATGTCTCCAAAAAGTGGCGTATTACCTGATGAATACTAATGCTCAACAAGGAGTGGCTTCTGTGTTTGAATTGCAGAGCTCAAGGCTACTGCTTCATTTATATAGCCAGGGGCTTTAGGCATGGTTGTATGATTCTAAAACTGTGTAGAAGATTGTTATGGTTTTCCTTTAATTAGTTCACCTTCTTATCTGTCGTTCCTTGACTGGAAAACTTGTGCAATGTTGACTACTTGCACGATTTATTGGCAAATGTGTTTGATGGAGGGTTGGAGTGATTCAACAAAATCAGCATATCTAACCTTTCTGGCAATCTACTTGTTTGGTTATCTAATTGTAAACATGTAAATCTTTTGCCAATAAAGAGATCAATAACAATTAAGTGGTTAAAGCTTGCATGGCTTATGTAATAGTAGACTAGGGAATGCTACTTTAACCCGAGAAAATGTTTACCTAATCAAATCCTCTTGACTTCTCCTTTTAGGCATGGATTTTATTTTTGTTATAGTGGATATTTTTATGCACAAATGTAATTTAAAAAATTATAATTTAATTCAAATTCCAAGACCCAAAGTCCAAATAGTAATACCCAAATTGTAAATCTCCAACCGTTAGATTCTAAATTTAATTTCAAAGAGTTATATATGATTTTGTGAATTCTAAGTTTTAAATGTGATAATTATCATGTGTTTGCATTTCATTCACCTGTTCTTTTACAACTCAAGTCTTCACATGTAAAATAATTAATGCACACAACTATGTGGATAAGTCTTCATATATTATAAGCTAAGTAACAGTGATTTTTGAATTTTGAGGGGATGGCTGCGTCACATTGAATCTAAGGTTGATTTTAGGTAGCACAACAGATTTAAACTCAAGATATGATGACAAAGTATATTATGATCAGGTGATAGTCTATTAGTTGACCTATCTGTTTGATTGTTCCACTATTTGAGCCAACCACATGCAACCATATTCTCAAAATGTTCTGGTAGAGAGTGAATGAGGTGTTGAAATACATTAGAATAACCCCTAAGGGTGTAAACAACTTTTTACCTACCATGTAGAAAAAACGCACCCACCTTGGTTGCCCTAAATCCCAATATCTCAAGCTATAAAAGCTCCTCTCCTTGGCCTTAAGTTTCACATCACAGATCTCCCAAAGATTTTTTTTCTTGGCTTGCCTCTCCTTGTGATCTTACTCTCTCAGCTACTCTATATCTTGAGATCGGTATTTTAGCTATGGCATCCTACAGTGGCTTCATCTTATTTGCTTTCTTTGTTTCTTTGGCCTGTTCGGGCATCGAAGTTGGCCTGGCAGCTCGTCACCTTCTGCAGTTGCCACAAGTGCCTGCAATACCATCTTTGCCTAAACCAACACTGCCACCGTTGCCTTCTACTCCAAATCTGCCGCAGCCAACAATGCCAACCACCCAGCCATCTCTCCCTAAGCCCACACTTCCCCCACGTCCCAGCATGCCCACCGTCCCCAGTGTCCCAAAAGTCACTTTGCCTCCATTGCCAAGCGTGCCCTCTATTCCTAACATCCCCTCTATTCCCTTACTATCTCCACCTCCATCAACCTCTAATCCTTGAGTTCAATCTTTATATGGTTGAGAGCTCTACTCGTTCAAAACATATATGAACTCATGAGTCTTCCCGATACATGTTTCGATGACTCCGAGAAAATCTCAGAAGTTGTACAAACTTTGCTTTGGTTGTGCCTTGGTAAAATTTGTCTTTTATTTGATCTTCTGTCTTGCAACGTTCAAGCTTTATCTTTTTGTTTGTTTCTGCTTATCTAATGAAGTGGTATACTTCATACTCATGTGTTTAGTTCTATTGGGAAATACGAGGTTCTTTAAAATTACTATTGTTGCTGTCACAGTAAATCGCTATAACTTCATTTCGTTGTTTGTCCAAGTGTTCCAAGATACGTTCTAGCCTTTTGTAATCATGGTTGCTGCAATATATTATGCTTCGACTCATGATTGTGCAACAGTTGCTTGCTTCTTTCAAATCCATGAGAATATTTCCGAGTCCATCGTGGAGACATAGCTAAATGTGCATTACATATCATCCATTGATCTTACCCAATCACTATCACTATATTCAAATAATCTTGAGTTAAATGTGGATCGATACATATGCTGTAATTTTTTGTTCCATGCACATGTCTAAGCATCTTTTTAGCCACTCCATAGTGATCTTGACTTAGATTCTGCATGAATCTTAATAAGAGACTGGTTGTATATATAATATCTTGTCTTCTTGCAATCAGGTATAGTAGACTTTCAAGAATGTGTGACATCTGCCTTCGACAGGCTGTCTTCTTTCTTAAAGTTTTGTTGTTATCCACTAGAGTTGTATTGGTTTGCAACCTTCGATCTTGAGTACTTTGACCTATTTTTCTTGCACTATGAATCTTTGAGGTTGCTCTATGTAAATTTTCTCTTCAAGAGAACCATCAAGAAAAGCTATCTTCATGTGGGCTTGGTTAAGCTTCCACTTTTTTGGAGTTGTGAGGGCTACTAATGCTCTTATTATATCTAGTTGAGTAACTAAAACAAATGTCAAGTTGTAACCAACTCCAAATTGTTATGGGTGGTATTTTGCAACTAATCGTACCATATACTTTGAATTGAGCCATCAAAGCTCAGCTTTGACTTGTAAATCAACTTTAACTCCAATGACTTTGTGTTGAGGAAGGTTAGTCAACTCGCATATTTCATTTTTCTCAACATCTTAATCTCTTTCTCCATAGCTTTGACCCATACATGTTGTTTTTAAGCAACTTCATGATTCTCTGACTCTATTATCATCAAATTACATGTTTCCTATATCTTAACCAATGACCTACTTTTTCTTTGTGTTAATTATTATACACAATCTTCATGTGGTTATTGTCATTATGTTATTGGAGACTCATGTTAAATCTGCATGTCTTCATTCTACTGTTGAGGAAGTACTAAAAAACTGACTTTTTTCTTTTCAATTTTTTTATATCCCTATTGTTGGTAGCATCTTCATAAAATTTAATGTCTCTGCCATTGATTAGCAAGTTATAGACTTGTTAGACTTTTGATTGAGCACTATAGCCTAAGAAGATATATACATTTGCTTGTCTTTTTGTCTTGCTTCCCACTTTTTTCTTGTGCAATGTGGATATAAAAAATGCAACCAAAAACTTTGAGATATTTGTTGATGGCTTTTGTCCATTCCAAACTTCAATTATTGTCATGTCTTGAACAACTTATGGTTGAACATTTGTTAAGTAGGTAGACTTGTATTACAGCCTTTGTTCAAAAGTTTAGTAAACTTTTCTCCATCCGCATAATTTATGCTATCTCAATAATAATTCTATTTTCCCGTTCTGATATGTCTTTTTATTTAGAAGCATATCGAAGTGTGAGTTGATGTTTCATACCTTCATCTTCACAAAACTTGTGAAATTTTTAAAACGTGCATTATCTGGCTCCACTACTTCTTATTGGTTTTATATGACGACCACTTTGTTTCTCAACACAGTTTTTAAACTTATTGAGAATTTCAAAGACTAATTGCATTTTTTTTTTTTGTAAAAAGTAAATCCTTATCATTTGAGTATCATTATCAATAAAATGAATAACCTACCTATTCAATTGAGCGATAAAGGGCACATTGGACCACACATATTTTCTTGGACTAGCTTTAATGACTTTTTGGCTCCATAAGCTTTTCTAATCGAAAATGGTTGTCAATGTTGTTTACTAGTAAACATTCTTCATAAACATTAATTATTGATCTCCTTTATGTTTGGCAAATCTCTCATCATGTTCTTCTACTAAAAGATCTTTAAACTACAAAGGTTGAAATGCTCAGGCCTTTTAAACCATAGGTAGAAATCATGCACTTGAGCTTGCATAGCGTTATCACTCACATATCTCCATTGAATTGAGAAATATCTATTTTCTTTCATGTTTATGCATTTCTTATCATGTATTGAATAAGAATTCCTTCAAAACACAAAGAATATATTCTCTCTATCATTTTTCCCACACTTAATAAATTTTGAGCTATATTAAGGATAAGAAGAACTTCATTGATGTACATATTGCCTTTCTTTATATTAATCGAAACAGAATTTACCAATTGCCTTTAAAAAATTTACTATTCTTAATTTTCACTTTAGTTTGCTTTTCAAGGTTGCAAAAAATGCTTTCATCTTTTGTTCAATGATTGTTGCAACCACTAAGTACCATATATCACTTTTTTTAATACTAATTCCTTGAGAGGCATATAAAAGATAATTTGGGTCCCATCAAAAGAAAATAAGTATTTTATGGTGGGCATTGCACGTCATAAAAAGCTTTTTATGACAATTAAGAAAATCTTATTATAAGAGATGACATAGAAACTTTATGACGATCATAAAAATCATCATAAATTTTTGACAAAATTTGTTATTATAAATAAGTTAAAATTTTAATGACAATCTGTGAGTGATCGCAATAAAAAGCTCATGACGGTTTATGATGGACCATCATAAAAAATTCATGACATTCATATGTGACCATAAGAAAAAATCTTCACTTATTCATGATCTTTATGATCGTTAAAATTATGTTTCTATTATATTTTTATTAATTAATAATAAATTTTTTATAACTTTAATTAATTAATTAATATTTATCATTTGAAATTATAATAGTCAAACAACCAAAGTTATATATATTTATAACTAAAATTATTATCATTTTACAAAATATATATTAAGTATCAAAAATAAACAAAATATCTATGAATACACAATATGTCATCTGCACTGCTTTTTTCTGATATTATATCATTAAATTAAAGATTATATATATTTTTAAGCTAATACATCAAAAAATACCTAGTGAATAATGTCACTCCTGTAATAGTACTTTTTTTTCTCTTTAGTAAACATTAACTTAATTATTTCTTTTTAATTTCAAATCTCTTTGTAAATGTCCAAACATTTTATATTTTTGACACTATGGTTTTCCCATAAACCAAAAATCTTTTTCAAATGACTTTTCGTTTTGGAGATTCCACATGGAGAAGAAATATTCTTATTGTCTGATCATTTTCCTTGACTATACTTATTTTTAAAACTTTCTTTTAAACTTTCTCCTTTTCATTAAAAAAAAAAATGAGACTGCATTTTTACTTTACATTGAAAAGCATTTTCAAAAAGTTTTTAGTATGCTTACTTAGCATTTTTTCATATGCTTCAAAGGAGGTCATTATTTTTGTAGGTGATATAGTTTTTATATTTTTAAATGCTTCAATAGCAAAGATTACTTCATCGTATTTTTCTGTATATTTATTAATATTTTCTCCATTATTCTTTTATCAAAAATGCTTTCTCCATAGACTCTCATCTAATTAAGTTTTTTATATTTCTTGAATAATATTTTTTTATTTGACCATCTTTCATATATTAATATTTCTAAAATCTCTTTCCAGTGACTAAAGTTTGATAGTTTGTAGTTTTTTACTTCCTTGATACTCCTGCAGCATATTCTATACTTCTTTGGCAATTGTTGCTCCATGGTCCATGTGAAGATAGCATCTATCACACCTTGCAAGGGCACAAATATGTAAAGCTTGAGAATCGTTCTATGTATTTCCTTCTAATATCTTCTTCTAAGAGATAAAAATAGTTGAAGCGTCTTCAGGGCTTGCAAACTCTTCTCCAATAATGACCCATAAATTTTGAGTGCAAAAATAGGTTTTCATTTTGATAAACCAGATTAAAATCATAATTTTCTCTATAAAAAAATGAAAGAACATTAACAATAAAATTTTAGTATTTATTACTAGTAACTCAAAGTACAATCAATATGTGAAACATTCCAACTGAATTTTTCTTTTGCAAATTTCACATAGAGAAGAAATATTCTTATTGTTATATCATTTTTCTTGACTATACTTATTTTTAAAATCTTCATTTGAACTTTTCCCATTTTCTTTTAAATTTTTGACCTTGAGAAGGCAATCCAAGAAAGAGTGAATTGGGTTTTAAATTTAATTGCTTACTTAACAATTATCTAGTTAGTTTCTTTTTATAATAAACACAAGCATACAATTATAATAAGAAATGCTTTCTATTTAAGCAAACCATAATAATATCAAATTTAATAGCAATGCTTAGTTAGGCCAACCATGGTTACATTCACTCCTCCAAGCAACCACTTGAGGATTCCACTAGCTTTCTTCCTTACAAAATCACTTGGTTTTTTTCAACTAAAATTTGTACAATAAGATAAATCCACTCAACTTATAAACTTGATCTCTCCAAAGATTGAAAATATTTAATTATATCCCAACCAAGGTTTACAACTAGGTGCTCCCTTCACTTTATATCAAATCATCACCAAATAGTATAGATAATTATAAGAAAATGAAACTCTCTCTCGAGAGTAGGTGTGTATAATGAAGATCAATAGTGCACAGGAATTGCTTAAAGATGGATGATGAATGTGTACAAAGAAATCAGTAAGCAAGAGATGAATGTTAATAGTGATGTTGGGCCTCAAGATTTATGAATTTTGTGTTTTAAAAGGGTATTTATACTTAAACCTATAAATATGATCGTTACTCACTCATTTAGTACTTTTGAACCCTCCAAATGGTAGCATGAGTAGTGGTGTTGCTCAATTAGCCGTTATACACTATTTTTTGAAATTCAAACACAAACAAACAGTAATGCCCCTCGAGACAGAAAGATTAGAAGCAATATCTCTAATGTGGCCGATAGTACCGTTTAAGCAATAGTGCCGCTTAATGGTCGACGGTATGCCCATATCTCATTTTCATCCTTTTTTACACTCTCTTACTTTCATGCTATCTCATTCTCTTAGACCTTAAGTTTGGTTTATGTCTAAACTAGTCTTGCAAAGTTAGGATCACTCTACAAGCCATTTAAAAGTTTGTTTGATCATCTTTCTATAAAAAACATAAATTGCTAGTTCAAGGCTTTCTTGTTAGTTCATGCTTGATGTGTGTGTGTGCATTCATCCATCTTGTTTCAAGCACGCCAAGGCATTTTACATAATAAGAGATTCGTAGATCTATCATAGACCTAACCTCTTTTTTCTTCACTTGATTCCATGCACTTGGTCCTTAACTTTCTTGCTTATGATTTTGCTTCTCTTACACTTAGAAAGCTACATATTTAGCAATTCATCAGTTCCCATAGAATTAGTTTGTTATCATCAAAATAAACCACTAACCATTTAATGGAATCATGGTGTTAACAATTTTGAGACCATATACTTTCACTTTAGACTGAAAAGCCTTTTTCAAAAAGTTTTTACTATGCTTATTCACCCATTTTTCATGTGCTTTAAGAGAGTTTATTAGTTATGTAGGTGACATAGCTTCTATATTCTTAAATGCTTCAATGGTAAAGATTTCGTCATTGTAAGCATTGATTAACATTTTCTCCAATATTCTCTTATTAGAAATATTTTCCCCACGGACTCTCATCTACTAAGAATTTCTTTAATTCTTGAATAGTAATCTTTCACGGTATTACCATTCTTCATACTAATATTTTTAAAATCTCTTTTCGTTGGTTAGAGTTTAATAATGTGTATTTTTTTTTACTTCCTTGTGACTTTTCCTAGAGCGTATTCCGTGCTTCTTTAACTACCATTACTTTCATGATCCATGAGAAGATATCATATACTAAAGCCTGAGAATCATGCCACATATTTTCTTTTAATATCTTGCTCTGATAGATAGAAAGAGTTAAAGTGTCTTTAAGGTTTGCAAACTCTTCTTTAACAACGTTCCACAAATTTTGAGTGAAAATGGGTTCTCATTTTGATGAACCAAATTAAAATCATAGTTTTCTCCATAAAAGATTGAAATAAAAATAAATGACCTACTTGAATTTACTATTTTATTGAAAGTATTAGAACCTAGTAGATGATCAAAAGTAATTTAAATACCACTTATGATTTTAATTAAGTACTTGATAAGATAGTTTAGAATTAAAATAAATATAAATATAAATAGTATAACTAAAAAATAATTACAAAATAATTTTGATAATTTTTTATCAATAATTACTATTTTTATTAAGAAATACAAAGCATTTAACACTCATATGTAGGTGTTAAAAGTCAATAAAAACCAACATTTAAGAAACTTTAAGAAGTTTACAAGGTGGGATGTTGACTTTGCTTAATAAACCAACATTTTAAGGCAATATGAAAATCATCATGCTCAAATTCCTTTTCAAAATGCTAAGTTAATAGAGAAGTAAACTAGATTTTTTTTCAACAAAACAAGGTTTTAAGGGCTACACATAACTAGTTTAGGGAGATATGAAAGGATCAATGAGAACACCTAACACCTTTCCACAAAATGTGATAATTAAGGAAAAAAATTGCCAACAAAGTCCTATATTTGAAGCATAGTGTAGCTGTAAAGCAAGATTGCAAAGTTTCAAAACACTTTAAGTTGAAACTTTAACTCCTAAGTAAAGTACAAAGAGAAAGAGAAATATAGTCAAATCCCTGTAAAATAAAAATATCAGAAATGGTGACATCATGACAAAGGCACTTCTAGCGATTAATTATAAATTTGTTAGTAATGACCTTTTATTTCTCTATGTTTTTAGATAAGATAAAATAGGACATATTCTTTTGCTATTTCAAATAGATTTGAATGAGGATAGGAATGATTTTTTAGTTTAAATTTTGAATTAAAAATTTTAAGATATTTAGATAAGAACAATGTTAAGTTTTGATTGTTATGTATATATGTACATATATATATATATATGAGATCTTTATTAATGAAATTTAAGTGAGTAATTTCAAATATATATATATATATATATATATAGGATCTTCATTAATGAAATTTAAGTGAGTAATTTCAGACTTCAAAATTTCTTTGTCTTCTTGTTTATTATTCTTCCTTTTAAAACCTAATAGACTGGAAGTTCCGATGTACTTACATATACTGCTAATTAATCAAGGAACTTAAGGTCAACCATCTTGTATAATAGTTACAAGATATATATGAAATTTACACATTAATTGTTTAAATACACATGTATAAGCATTTTATGTAATCTATAAATAATAATAATTAACAACTTACATTTCTTTCTCCATTCACCTCTTCGCGTAATTAAATTGTCCACCAAAATCAAATTTCAATTTAGCTAGAGAATGCTCGTACTCCCATAACTTTAGGCAATTAACAACATAACAATTTTTATAGGTCTTCCTTTGCCTGTTCACATTTCCAGTGATTGTTTCTGAACCTATAAACATGGCTTGCAAGTTAGATATTATTGATATTAAAATGGTACAAAGAAAAAGAGGGAAACGACTTAAACAAGTAGGTATGGCAGTAAGTTGAAGTACAGGAAATTTCTAATAGCTTCTGCCACTATGTCTAATGTTGGAAGTTGAAAAAGAGATATTCCTTTAGCTTCGCTTAAAGGTCCCTCTAGCAATAGTAGATTACCCTACTTTGGGCTACTTCTTTGATTGAACCAAAAATTGTAATGACATTTTCCCCTTAATGTGTTGGCTACCATAAGCTTTGGAATGATAATGTATGAATGGGCTTTCTTTCCTTAAACCTACAAAGATGTCCATAAATACGTCTTGCAAGTTAGATATTATTGCTATAGAGAAAAATGACTTAAACTAGTGGGTATGGCAATGATAGATAGAATTATGGTCTTTTCAGGTAGATAAAACAAAGTTCTGGCTACTTTTCTACAAAACTTAGAAGGAGGTGAGGATGAAATGTCCCTAGAGGATCACTCTAATGCTTAGATGAGTAAACAAATTAGCAATAAGATGTTAATGGAAATGAATTTAGCTTGGCTTTCTCAAGTACATATCCCAGTACATATAGGTAGCAAGAGCACATTTAGCCTCTATGAGCAGTTATCCATGAGAATCACAACTAAAAGAGGTGTCTAGGCCATTATTGAGCTGATTAAGAATTTGCTACAAGATAATTCCAATAGCTTATACCATTGTGTATAATGCTAGAAGTTGAAAAATATATAGTCATCTAGTTGTGCTTAGAGGTTCGTTAAGCAATAATAGATTACCCTTACTACTTTGGGCCAACATGATTTTGCCCAACTGTAATAATATTATTTTTCCTTAATGTGTTGGGTACCATAAGCTTTGGGTTAATAATGTGACTAGTGGACTTCTCTTGCCTTAGGCCTATAAAAGATGTCTAATATATCTCTGACATATATATTTATATGCATGATTCTTGCAATAGCAAGTAGAAGCCCAAAAAGTTATGACGAACATGTTTTTAAATTAAGGAAAACAGATGGAGTGGTGAATGTTGAAACAGAAGTTCAAATAGTTTTATAAATAACTTATTTTTGGAGATATACACACACATATATACATATGCCATAAAAAATTTATGTTACTCCTTGCATTAACCTTTACATATATATATATATATATATATAAGCTAGTCTTAAAAGTATATATACTTATATTTCAAATTAATGTCATCTAGTTTATCATTTATAAACTGTTGATTTATATTATAAAACTTTGCTCTAATTTTAACTAACACAATTATGGTTTCACATGATTCATAAAATAGTTTGGATTTTGGATTAACATAGATAAGAATATAATAAATAAAATAGAAAGTAATACAAATAGTAATAAATAACAGTTTTTGATTGAGAGTTACAATTTTAGTTACATAATACAAAAGACTCAATACTTATAAATAGGTGTTGAAAGTTGCTAAAAAAACCAACATTCAAGAAGTTTTGAGAAGCTTGTAACATGGGATGTTGAATCGGTTTCACTGACATTTGAAGGTGGCATAAAAGTCGCCATTTACAAACTTTCCATTCATCTCGTAAGTTAATTACATCTTTTCTATTTATTTATTTAGTTATTTATTTTTAAATTTTTTCATAACGTGTATTAAATCATCAGTTTTCCTTGATACATGTTTTAATGACTCTGAAAAAACCTCCAATCATACAAACTATGCTTTTGGTTGTACCTTTTGAAAAATATGTCTACTGTTTGATCTATAGTCTTGCAATATTTGAGCTCTATCTTTTAATTTATTTGTGTTTATCTAATGAAGGTACTTCATACTTATGTGTTTAGTTCTATTGTGAAATATAAGATTCTTTAAATTACTAGTGTTGCTCATCTCTTTAACTTCATTTTATCGCTCATCCATACATTCAAAGATACATTTTAGCAATATAGCCTAGCTTGTAATCATAATTACTGCAATATTATTCTTTTATTTATGAATGTGTAACAAAGTTGCTTGCTTCTTTTAAGCCCATGAGAATATTTTTCAGAATCTAGTGTGTATACATAGCCAGATGTGCATTGCATATCATCCACTGATATCCCAATCATTATCGATCTATCTAAATAATTTTGAGGTCGATCGGGATTCATACCATTTGCCATAATTTTCGCTTGTTCTACTTCACAGTGATCCTAACTTAGAGTCTGCATGAATCTCAATAACCAGCTAGCAATATAAACAATATCTTGCCTTGTTGTTATAAGATATAGTAGGCTTTTCAATGAGTTTTTGAAACTATGTGACATCTATCTTTGACATGCCATCTTTTCTTCTTAAAGTTTTGTTGTTATCCACTGGAGTTGCTATTGGTTTGCAACTTTCTATCTTGAACTTCTTGATTAGAATTGTTATATATTTATTTTGCAACATGAAGATATTATCTTCTTTTTTACTTATATCAATCCTAAAAAGTAGTGCATTTAACATATAAAAGTCATCTCAAATGTCTTCATCATAATTTCTTTGAGTTCTTTGATCATTTTGTTATTTCTTGAGAATATCAAATCATCGACGTATAATGAAATGAGAAATATGTTGTCAGTACCTTTAGTCTTGGTACATAACACCGGCTTAGTTGTGCTCCTTTTGAATTCTTGTTTGATAAAGTAATCGTCAATTCAACTATATTAGTAAGCTTCTAAAGCTTGTTTTAAGCCATACAAGATTTTTTTTTGGCTTAAGTACGTTGTCTTGTTTTTCTTGTGCCATAAATCCTTTGAGGTTGCTCAATGTTGATTTTCTTTTCAAGATAACCATTAAAAAAAGCTAACTTCATGTGTACTTGATTGAACTTCCATTTTCTCTCAGTTGTGAATGACACTAATGCCCTTATTTTATCTAATTGAGTAACTAAAACAACTACCAAATTGTAATCAACTCCAAATTATTGTGAGTTAAATTTTGCAATTAATTATGCCTTATACTTTTGAATTGAGCCACCAGAGTTGAACAAAGCTTCTAAATTGGCTTAACTCTAATGAATTCTTTATGTTGAGGAAGATTAGTTAACTCTCATGCTTCAGTTTTCTTAATCATCTTGTTTTCTTCCTCCATAGCTTTGACCTATACCTGATTTTTAGAAGTTATTTCATAATTCTTTGGTTGTATTATCATCAAGTTTCACATTTCGTACACTTAACTAATAATCTACTTTTTCTTTATGTTAACTATGGTAATTAATATTCATATGGTTCTTATCACATGTTAAAGGCTTTTAGTCAATTGACTTCATTTTTTAGTTGAAGAAGTATTAGCAAATTGATGTTTTGCCTTTCTATTTTTTTTTTCCTATCTTCTTATTATAGGTATAGCATCTTCATCAAACGTAATATCTCTACTAATGATTAGTTTATCTGTTCTTAGGTTGTAGATTTGATAGGCTTCTGATTAAGTATTACAATCTAAGAAGACACATTTCTTTATCTTTTTGTCTAGTTTGCCTTTTTTTTTTTTTAGTCCACTATCGATATAAAAAAGGTAATAAAGAACTAAGATATTTTATTAATGGCTTTCGTCCACTCCAAGCTTTAACTACTGCCATGTCTTAAATGACTTTGGTTGAACATATGTTAAATAGATAGATTATTGTATTTACAGCCTCTATTTAGAAAGTTTCTAGTAGACTTTTCTCCATCAGTATATCTCGTGCTACCTCAAATACAATTCTATTTTTCCTTTCTAATATGCTATTTTGTTTTGAAGCATATCGAACTATGAGTTGATGTTTCATTCTTTATCTTCATAGAACTTGTGAAATTTTTTAAACATGTATTATTTACCTCTACCACTTCTTATTAGCTTTGTGTAATGATTATTTGCTTTTCAACATAAGTTTTAGACATTTTTAGAATTTTAAAGACAAATTACATTTTTTTTTGTAAAATATAAATCTTCATCATTCGAGTATATTTATCAATAAAAAGAATGAAGTGCCTATTTTATAAAGTGTGCATTGGACTGCAAACATTTGTTTGGACTTGCTTTACTGTTGTTTTAGCTCCATAAGCTTTTATAGGTAGAATTGGTTGTTAGTTTTATTTATAGTCAACATCCTTTGTAAACGTTATTGATCTCGTTTGTTGTTGGCAAATCTATTATCATGTCCTTCTACTGAAGAATCTTTAAAATGTAGACGTTGAAATGTTCAAAACCTTTTCTACCATGACTAGAAATCATGCAATTGTGCTTGCATAGCTAAGTCACTCATATATCTCTGTTGGATTGGGAAGCACCTGTTTTCTTTCATGTTTACTATTGCCATTTCGAGAGTTTTGCCTTTCTTATAATATATTGAGCAAGAATTCCCATCAAAATATAAAGAATATCCCCTCTCCATCATTTTTCCCACACTTAATAAATTCTAAACTATACTAAGGACAAGCAAATATTAATTGATGTACGTCTTTTCTCTCTTAATATTAGTGGAAATAGAATTTACCAATTATCACAACAAATTCACCGTTTTACTATAGTTTACATTATCAATGTTGTAGAAAATGTTTTCATGTTGTGTTGCATGATCGTTGCAGCCATTAAGTATCATGTCACTTTTTTCTACATCGATCCCTTGAAAGGCATGGAAAAGATAATTTTGGTCTTTTTTTTCTTTAGTAAAGATTAGTTTAATGATTTCTGTTTAGTTTGCACTCTCTTTGCATGTGTCCAAACTTTTTACATATTAGATAATATGGTTTTCCTTAAATCCAAAATCATTCTCTAAATCACTTTTTCTTTTGCAAATATCACGTAGAAAAGAAATATTTTTATTGTCACATCATTTTCGTTGACTCCATTTATTTTTTAGAATTTTTATTTAAACTTTTTTTTTTGAATTTTAAGGCCACATTTTTACTTTAGATTGAAAAGCATTTTTTTTAAAAAAAAATTCTTATGCTTACTCTGTTGTTTTTTTTTTTTTTTTTTTCATATGCTTCAAGAGAGGTCATTATTTCTATAGGTAGTTTTTGTATTTTTAAACGCTTCAATAATATAGATTACTTCATCATAATTTTAGATTTAAATGAATACAAATATAAATGGTAAAATAAAATAAAAATAATTATAAAATAATATCGATATTTTTTATTAAAAATAAAATTTTAATTATGAAATTAAAAAATAACATTTATATTTATAGGTGTTGAATATCGAGAAAAACTCAAAATTCAAGAAACTTATAAAAAGTATTTGCAAGGTGGGATTTTGACGTTGTTTTATAAACGGAGGTTTGAAGGCAACATGAAGGTCATTATGCACAAACTGCATTTTATATTCATTTATTATTTTTTAACTTTTTACCGTACACATCAACTCATCACATAAAGGCCAAGAGAGCAAAGAACATTTAACAACAGAAATCCAATATTTATTACTAGTAATCAAAGTACAACCAATATAAGAAACACTCCAACGTAACAAACAAATATGGAACAATAATGGATTGATACTGCCACAAATGTGAAATTAACTAAGACAAGAGCACCTTATAAGGGCTATAACTCGCTAATGATACAAGTAAAGATGGAAAGGTTCGCCCAAGTGTAAGACATGCAAAAGTAATACTAGCTAGCCAGTCTCATTCCAAGCTAAATTAAGAAACAGTAGGGCACCAAACTCTATCCATTGAGAACATAATAGAAGCAAGCTCAAGGGCTAGTGGTTGCAGGAGGTGGAGAGAGGAAAGGGATAGAGGGGATTGTCGTTGGGATTGATGGCATGCTGGGCAGTGGAGGCAAAGTGACCTTAGGGGCGGTTGGCATGTTGGGAATGCTAGGCAATGGAGGCAGCACTGTAGGATTCGGCAGAGAAGGCTGATTGGTAGGCAAGGTTGGCATTGTAGGCTGTGGCAGATTTGGCATGGACGGCAACGGTGACAGATTTGGCATTGACGGCAAAGGCGGCAGTGTTGATTTTGGCAGTGGAGGCAACTGTGGCAACTGCAGGAGGTGACGAGCTGCTAAACCAACATTAAGGCTTGAAAATGATAAAGCAACCAAGAAAGCTATGATGAAGAAATTGGAGGAAGCCATTATGTACCTAGCAAATAATGTCTCGGAAAACGTGGCGTATTAGCTAATGAATGCTAATGCTCAACAAGGAGTGGGTTCTGTGTTTGAATTGCAGAACTCAAGGCTACTGCTCCATTTATATAGCCAGGGACTTCAGGCTCGGTTGCATGATTCTAAAGCTGTAGAAGATTGTTTCAGTTTTCTTTTAATTTGTTCACCTTCTTCTCTGTCTTTCCTTGACTAGAAAACTTGTTCAATGTTGACTACTTGCATGGTTTGTTGGCAAATTTGTTTGATGGAGTGTTGGAGTGATTCAACAAAATCAGCTTATCTAACCTTTCTGGCAATCTACTTGTTCGGTTATCTACTTGTAAACATGTAAATCTTTGGCCAATAAAGAGATCAACATAATTAAGTGGTTAGAGCATGGCTTATGCAATCCCAGTAAGTAGCCTTGGGAATGCTACTTTAACCCAAGAAAATGTTTACCTAATTAAATCCTCCTGAGTCCTGACTTCTCCTTTTAGGCATGGATTTTATTTTTGTTACAGTATGTGGATGTCTTGATACACAATATAATTTGACAAATTATAATTTAATTCAAAAGCCAAATAGAAATACCAAAATTGTAAATCTCCAATGGTCAGATTCTAAAAGTTAATTTCAAAGAGTTATGATTTTGTGAATTCCAAGTTTTTAATCTGATAATTATCGCGTATTTGCATTTATTCACCTGTTCTTTTACAATCCAAGTCTTCACATGTAAGATAGTGTACTCAGCAATGTGGACAAGTCTTCATATATTAATTATAAGGTAAATAATGGTGGTCTTTAAATTGTGAGGAGATATGGCTGTGCCACATTAAATCCCAGGTTGATTTTAGGTAGCCCAACAGATTTAAACTCAAGATATGACAAAACATATTATGATCATATGATAATCAATTAGTTGACCTATCTGTTTGATTGTTTCACCATTTGAGCCAACCACATGTGCAACTATATTTTCACAATGTTGTAGTATAGAGAGTAAATGAGGTGTGGAACTACATAAGAATAACCGGAAAGGGTGTGTGCACTTTTTACCTACCATGTAGAAAAAACATCACCCACCTGGTTGGCCTAAATCCCAATATCTCAAGCTATAAAAGCTCCTCTCCTAGGCCTTTAAGTATCACATTACAAAGCTCCCCAAGATTTTTCTCTTAGCTTGCCTCTACTTCTAATCCTACTCTTTCAGCTACTCTGTATCTTCAGATCGACACTTTAGCTATGGCATCCTACAGTGGCTTCATCTTATTTGCTTTCTTTATTGCTTTGGCCCTTTCGGGCATCGAAGTTGGCCTCGCAGCTCGTCACCTTTTGCAGTTGCCACAAGTGCCTGCAATACCACCTTTGCCTAAACCAACACTGCCACCATTGCCTTCTGCTCCAAATCTGCCACAGCCAACAATGCCATCAATTCCTACCGCTCAGCCATCTCTCCCTAAGCTTACACTTCCTCCATTGCCCAGTATGCCCGCCATCCCCAGTGTCCCAAAAGTCGCTTTGCCTCCATTGCCAAGCGTGCCCTCAATTCCTAACATCCCCTCTATTCCTAAAATCCCCTCTATTCCTAGCATCCCCCCTATTCCCCTCCTATCTCCACCTCCATCAACCTCTAGTCCTTGAGTTCAATCTTTTTATATATGTTTGCAGACTCCATTCGTTCATTGGTGTTGTCTGGTGTAACCGACGCATTTCATATTATAAGGGCTTTTCTGGTTGTGTTATCTGAGGTCTTCTATTGCTTATCATTTCTTGTTAAATTTACATTTATCGGCAGCCTTCGCCTTTTTTGACTTTTCTTCTTTGTGGGTATGGAAGTTCTGTAAACATTGGTTGTATTATGAGTTATGGTAAACAGAAGTTGTCACTTTCATGATGTAGTTCTAAATTTCTATGCTTCCACTTTCTCAGTGTTTGTGAGTCTTGAAAGCTTGATTTCCACCTGCTGGAACTTGCAACTGCATATGTATGACAACGATTCAATCACGGAAACCTGAATCATTAAATTAAACAGGGAATGAATAATTGAGTAATGAAATATGTAGTCTTAGTATAGAACGAGATCATGAACCTACCATAGAATGATGTCTTATCACATCAAGGTATAAGAGCGTTTTTACTAAAAAAAAAAAAAAACAAAAGAAAATAACTAAAACAATATGGAATCCGATGAAGAGGAAGGATCCACTGGAGGTGTTGATGTATACTTACAAGATGCATATAAAACATACACCGATTGCATCCATATATACCTGTATAAACATTTCGTGTCATCTACAGAAAAATAACAATATGCCTTTCTTTCGTCATGCAAATTATCAGAAAAGATGTTCATTAAATTTCCTGTGAAAACCAAAATTTTGATTTAGCTGGAGAATATTCTGACTCCCATCAGTGCCCTTAGGTACTGAAACTAAAATTTTACAGCCCTGCATTTTGTTTGTTCACATTTTCAGTGCTTGTCTCTAAAACTACTAGATAGGGCTTGCAAATTAGGTCAGTGACAGCCCTGATGCCTGGCTGCCAATCTCTAAAGAGCTATACAACAAGCAAATTAATGGCAAATCATCTGCATATAGATAAGAAATAGTAAAACCTGCAATGTAACCAAAGCCAGAAGTTGTCTTCTGTATTGGAACAAGATAGAATGAAAATTAAATTGGGAAGCTGATACAAATAGTTCTTTTTGCATGAGTAATGTGCTAAAAACAAATGATCATGATCCTGACAGGATTACATTAGCCCTGCTTTAAAATGTTTTCAAACTTTCAAGGTAATGAGGATGTACACTGCAGAAAACATTCTAAATGACGCAAATGATCATGACAACTTGCAATGTTTTGTATCTAAATTTATGCTATACCACTCATTATGCTTTACCATAGGTTGGTGACCTTTACAATATTGCTTGGAAGCATCAACAGAGATCAAGTTGAATGATGCTCATTTCTGATAACAAGTTAATTAATTTGATTGATAGACATGCATGCTATACTCTTTTTAGCTGACCACGAATCTTGTCGAAGTAAACTTGAATTATGAAAGTAAGGTCATCCCTTTTTGTACATCATCCATAAATGTTCCAGTTTTAAACAATACAAAGACACAGAAAGCACAAAACATTAACAACAGAAATCCAGTATTTATTGGAGGTAACACAAAGTACACTAAGTATGTCAAATACTTCAATGTATACAAATAAATATGGCAAAATAATGAACTGACACTGCCACACAGGTGAAATTAACTAAGCCAAGAGCACCTTATAAGGGCTATAACTTGTTAATGATATAAGTAAAGATGGAAAGTCTCTCCCAAGTGCATGTAAGGCATGCAAAAGGAATACATGCTAGCCAGCATCATCCCAAGCTAAATTAAGAAACAGTAGTGTACCCAATTCTATCCAATGGAGAACATAATAGGAGCAAGCTCAAGGGCTAGTGGCTGCAGGAGGTGGAGAGAGGAAAGGGATAGAGGGGATTGTCGTTGGGATTGTTGGAATAGATGGCATGCTGGGCAGAGGAGGCAAAGTGACTCTAGGGACGGTAGGCATGTTGGGAATGCTAGGCAATGGAGGCAGCACTGTAGGATTCGGCAGTGAAGGCTGATTGCTGGGCAAGGTTGGTATTGTGGGCTGTGGCAGATTCGGCATGGATGGCAATGGTGGCAGTGTTGGTTTAGGCAATGGAGGCAATTGTGGCAACTGCAGGAGGTGACGAGCCGCCAAGCCAATTTTGATGCTTGAAAATGACAAAGCAACCAAGAAAGCTATGATGAAGAAATTGGAGGAGGCCATTATGGACCGAGCAAATAATGTGCTCAAAAGCTGTGGTGAATGAGCTAATGAATGGTAGTGCTCAACCAGGAGTTGGTTCTGTATTTAATTTGCAGAACTCAGGCTAGTGCTCGGTTTATATAGCAAGGGGCGTCAGGCTCGGTTGGTGATTTGGCCATCCTGTATGGCTCTAAAATTGTAGAAGATTGTTTCTGGTTTTCTTTTAATTAGTTCACCTTCTTATCGTCTTTGGTTGACTAGAAAATTTAATCTATATTGACTTCTTGCTGGATTTGTTGGCAACTGTGTTTTGATGGAGTGTTGGAGTGATTCAACAAAACTAGCATATCAAACCTTTCTAACAATCTACTTGTTCGGTTATCTAATTGCAAACATGTAAACCTTTGGCCAACAATAAAGATATCTATATAATTAAGTGGCTAAAGCTTGGCTTATGTGAATCCCGTAAATAGTAGCCTTGGGAATGCTACTTTAACCCAAGAAACTGTTCACCTAAATCCTCCTAACTTCTCCTTGCCGGTATGATTTTTTTTTTTTTTTCTTTCACTTGCTTTTAAAACTTTGATAACTCATCCTTCATAATGTTTGGTGTGTGGTTTTTATATTTATAAATTAATTGAAATACATTATCTTACTGTTATCAAAGGAACAACAAAAACTTAAAAATAGTATATGATTTGTCATTGTTGTTGGACAAATAATCATGATTTTTCATGCAATTCAGTACTCTTGGTGATTTTTCACCATCAACTCTCTTGAACCTATTAGCTTCCTGTCCATGGAAATGCCATAGGTGGAGATTAAGTTAAAGGGTTTGTTCTATTGCTAACATTAGAGGATATTAGAGATAAGCAAATGCACAGAACCCAGAATTGCTTTAGGTAATTTATCCATAATCAAATATATAATCATTTCTGTTGAGATAAAGAGTTCATATTTATTTCCGTGTAACAAACGGAAAAAACGTTACAAGCTTTAGAACTTAAAAGAGCACTTCTTTTTCTGCTTTTCTTTTTTTTTCCCCAGCTTAAATCTCTTTACCCTTTTTTTCTTAAAAAAAACCTATTTTTGCTACCAAGGATTCCTTTAAGTACTCAATCCAGGGAGAAAGGTATGATAATTATTCTAAATAAGGTACTGGAATTGATCAAGAGTGATCTAAACTTCAATAACTCTCTCCACTTAACCTTTTCAAGTAATAAGGAAGCAAGAATTCAAAACGAAACAACGTCGCACTCAACCAAAACAAATTAAAATTGCACGACTATAGTTTGAGCCACAAGATAGAGCATTCAAGAAGAAATCAAACAATAAGCCAGCAAATAATCAACAGATCAAACAATCCACAGATCTTTTGCGTGGTTCAACGCAAGGGTTACACTCACCGTTGATCTGAACAAGCAAAAAAGACTTAGATTTATCATTGTTGATCAAAATTTACTGAGAGTTGATCGCACTGCTTAAAAGCTTTATACAACTGCCATAGCTATTCAGTTTCTTGCAGAGATGATACAGAGAGAATCAACTAGCTGCTAGGTATCAAACACAGTGAAACACTTAAATCTTTCATACATTAATAGTACTCAGTAGTAAAAAATGTAACAAGATAAGTAATCTTAACGGACAAACCAGTAAAAAAAAAAAAAAGAATAGAAGAGCAACTAAATTAATCAGCAAGACATTGTTTTATAACTTTTAATCTTCTTAACATAATATATCCATTAAGCAAAATTAAAGCATAAAGAAAGCATTAAAGATAAATGTAAAAGACAAGTAAAGAAAATTTTACGTGGTTCAGTATAAGCCTAACCCCATGACTGGCTTCTTCATGGCTTCCAACAAGCGAAGAGATCAAGAGCTAACCGACTCATTCTTCAAGAAAGGAAATACAAGGTTTTCTTGGTCACAAGAAAAAAACCAGAGCAGCTCTTACGTTCTCTCTTACCTAATTTTCAGCCTCTTCACTGATATATTGCTCTCACCTCTTTCTAGTATAAGCCAAGTCATCTTAAAGAAGACCAAAAAACTACACTTGAAAACACTTAAAACCAGAAGCTCAACTGGTTTTTCTCCGATGCATTCATCTAACAATCTCCACTTCGATTCCCATAAAAGCATAGTGAAAAACATCTTGAGCCTGATGCCTGTTAATGATGACCCGACCTACCAAGCCTATCAGTTGGCTATGATGCTTAAAAGCATTAGACATATATTCATCTTAGATGAAGCACAACTTTGGATGCCATGTTAGACTGATTTTCATTTGTTATGACTTTATCCAACTGAATTTCACCATTCTCAATCATTTGACGAACGACTTAATACTTAATATCAAAATACTTTGATCTTTCATGATATACTAGATTTTTGTATAAATGAATTACAGATTGAGAATCACTAAATACCTTCAGCTCACTAGAACTTGCTCCATTTCTTCTAGTAAACTAGTAAGCTGGCTTGCTTCTTTAAAACCTTTAGTCATTGCCATATATTCAGCTTAAATGCTTCATAAAGCTATTACTGATTGAAGTTGAGCTTTCCAACTACTGCAACATCCATTAAACAAGAAAGTATATATAAACAAAGACCTTCTTTTATCTTTATCACCTGCAAAATTTGAATCCACAAAGCCTACCAGCTCTGCTTGCTTCATCTCTCTTTTTTTTTTTTGATAGATTAAACCATAATTAGCAATATCCTTTATGTATTTGTGTAGCCTTAATGGCTAGCAGTATTTTTTGCCTAGATTAGACATGTTTATGCTCAAAATGCTTAGTGAATAATCTAAATTTGCTCTGCTACATACCATTGCAACTATTAGAGAGCTTATTGCACTTGAGTATGGGACACTGACCATGGCCATTTGCTCTTTTTCTTCTTCTATTTTAGGACAACATTTGGTTGAAAGCTTGAAGTGGCTACCCAAAGGAATGTTAACTCCTTTGGTTTGATTCATTTTAAATTTGATAACACTTTCTACACATAGAATTATTGATTCAACTTTAACAAATTCCTCACTTTGTTCTTTTCAATGCTAATGCCTAAGATCTTCTTTGCCTTTCCCAAGTCCTTCATATCGAATTCTCTGCTTAACATTCTCTTCACTAAGATTAATATTTGCATCTTGTTCTTACAAGCAATGAATCTATGAGCAACGTATAGCAATAACAATATTGCTTCATTTATCTTAACTGATTTAATGTAGAGGATATGCATCATACTTGTTCTTTGCAAGCCTTATTGAAGAATATAGGAGTCAAACCTTTTATACATTGTCTTGGTGATTGCTTCAAACCATAAAGTAACCTTTTGAGCAGGCAAACTTAATGCTCCCTGCCTTTAAATTAAAACCCTTCATGCTGCCTCATGTTTTCGTCAAGCTTGCTGTTGGGAATTTGACAACCAGATCCTTAGTTGATGGATCAAATATCAAATCCCTGTAACCTGAAAGCAGCAATAATAAAAGCAAGAAGAAAAATAAACAACCACAAGAACACAAGATTTATAGTGCTTTACCCTCAATTGAGAGTTACAAATTGAGAGTTACATCCACTTTGCAACCACTGCAGGAAACCCTTTTCACTATGAAAATAGATTACAAGAGAGATAACTGTTTCTTTAGCCCTCACTCTACTAGAATAAAATCCTAGGACTCCTGCTCACTCTCTCTTATGATGTTTACATGAGTAGAAGTCCTCCCTTTATATAGTAGAGCCTAATGCCAAAAAAATATATGTGTGAAAATCTCAAGATATCCTTTTTGATAAGTATATACTATTTTGGATGAGTATATTCCTTTTCAGATAAGTATATATATCTTTTTCAGATGAGTATATGCCCTTTCAGATAAATATGTACCCTTTCAGATAAATATATTCCCTTTCAGATAAATATATACCCTTTTTAGATAAGATTATCCCCACACATACTCAACACTTGCCATGAAATAATGTTATTTTAACATCCATTTGTTTCGATTCTCATCCCTCCAAAGCAGTATTGACAAGCATTAAATCTTATAGTCTTGTATTTGACGATAGGAAAGCATACTTCATTATAATCAATAACAACCAGTTGAACTTTTTGCAACAAGGTTGGCCTTAAAACTCTTAGAACCAACTCTTTCCTTCCTCAAGCTTGAAGATCCAATTGCAATCAATCACCTTCTTGGCTTTTAGTTTATCAACAAGTTCTCATGTTTCATTAGCCATCAAGACTTCATTTCTTCTTTCATAGCTGCTAACTAGTGTTCAGAGTATTGGCATGCAATTGCCTTTCTATGATTGACTTATTCATGTGTTATAAATTGTTCTGTAGAATATAGAGCAACTGTAATATCTTGATCATTATCTTCGACTTTACTAAAATGGTTTTCATCTTGTTGGAATCTAATGGGAGGTCTTATAGATCTCCTCAATCTATCCCACTAGCTGACAACCTCTTAGCTAATCAGCATCATGATTTTCATCACCAAGATCTTCTTAATACCTGCTTGTTTGCACTTGCACTGACCTATTGTTAAGTTGCTTCTATCACCTTTTAGGTTATTAGCATGTGTGGCAGATTGAATTTGCCTCACAACAGGCTCCATCTGAACTCCGAATCTCCATGGTATATTTATTTAATCTTAAGAGTAACTTTGCCTCACAACAAGCTCCACCTCAACTCCAAATTTCTTTGGTATCTTTGTTTAATCATAAGACTTGTTCTGATGTAGTAAGTTAGCCTTTTCTTTAGCATAAGGCATACAAGTTTCATTGAAGATAACACCTCCAAAAATCAAAGTCTTGAATCAATTTCCTTTCTTAATACAAATTTTGTATCCCTTAACACCATCAAGACATCCAGAAAAACTCTCTTAATTGACCTTGGACCCAATTTTCTTAAACTTTGGTATGCATAGGTAACATAAACAAATGCTTTTAAATGAGACAAGCTGGGAGGCTCACTAATCCACAACTCTTTAGGTGTTTTTAGTACAATAGCTGTAGGACTCTTGTTAACTAAATAAATAGTTGTTACAATTGCTTCTCCTCAAAATCCTTTGAATAAACCAGTAGTATACAACATATATCTAAGTCTCTTCATGAAACTTTTTTTCATTCTTTTTGCCATACTATTTTGTTGTAGAGTTGCTCTAACAAATTTGTGCTTCTAAACCTCACCTTCTTGGTACAGTTGATCAAGCAAGGTATTGCCAAATTCTAGCCCATTATCAATCCCTAAGGCCTTTAGTTTCTTGCTTGTTGTTGTTTCAACCAAAGCTCTCGATTTCTTAAATCTCTGATAGTAATCATCTTTGTTCTTGAGCATGTATACCCATACTTTCCTGGTGAAGTCATAAACAATGGATAAAAAATAATAACAGCCTCCATGTGTAGGGACTTTTTCAAGCCTCTAAAGATCAATATGCACATAGTCTAATAAATCTTTAGATTTGTGTAATGCTTTGTTTGAGAACTTATTGAATACTGCTTTCCTGTTATACAGTGTTAAGAGAAATGAAAACCACTTAACTTACCTTCTCCTGGCAGCCCTTGTTAATGAAGTTCTTACAAACTAGCTTCACTCACATATCTGAAAAGTCTGTGCCACAATTACACAACATTTTGATTTGCTTCTGCAAAACTTCGGTGATTGCAAATCCCACAAATACATACAAGTCATTTTGCTTGACGCCTTTCAGAACAATTAGATCTCCTTTTAATATCTTCAACTATCCTTTCTTAAACTTGAACATGTAGACTTTGTCAAGAGATCCAAGAGAAACCTTCTTAAGCTAACTACATGTCTAACTTCCTTTAGAACCTTAGTGGTTCCATCATGAAGCTCGAATGCCACTGAACTAATCCTCACAACTGAATATGTCTCATTGTTTCCTGTGATTACTTTGCTTCCAACAATAACTTGATATTCTAGAAATAATTGTGTACCAGGACATATAAGATATGTCCACCCAGAATCCCATATCCATTCCTGATGAAATTTGATTTCTGAAATATTCAGCACTTTTCGTTCCATAAACGAATCTGATGCCACAACTGCATCAGCTTCTTTTTCGCGTAAGTAGTGTATTAAAGATGTGTTTGAATTTTCAAGGTAAAGAGGATTTATATTACAGAAAATATTTTAAATTATACATATCATAACTTATGACTTTTTGCACCTAATGTAGGTATTCACAAATCTTAGTTATTATCATTTGGTTATACTTATTTTACCCTCTTGGACACATGTATAAATTAGCTAATAAGAGTGAGTTTGAAGTCTGGAGGGGAAGCATAAAATACTGTATCACCTGATGCTTGTGGTAAAATGAAATGTATGATTCTTGCAGCATGGGCAGCTCACAATTATGATTAATATGTTTTTAAATTAGGGACATAGATGAAGTGGTGAATGCGATAACAAAAGGTTAATCAGATTATTGATAGCTAGTTTCCAGATATATATATATATATATATAGACAAACATACATTTGGCAAATTCATCTTTTATAATGTGAAAAATCACTAAGGATTTGCAACAAGGAATTTATGTTATACCAAGCGTTATGCTTCACATTAATTCCTCATAAGGATATGTACTTGCCTATTCAAATAATTAAAGGCGATCCAGTTTGTCATCTGTAAGTGTTGGTACATATTAGAAAACTTCGGTCCAGTTTTAAACAACACAAAGACTGAGAGAAAACAAAGAACATTAACAACAGAAATCCAATATTTATTACTAGTAACTCAAGGTACACTCAAATATATCAAACACTCAACGTATAAAAACAAATATGACAAAATAATGAACTGACACTGCTAGAGATGTGAAATTAACTACTGACAAAAGCACCTTGTAAGGGCTATAACCCGCTAATGATACAAGTATAGATGGAAAGGCTCTCCCAAGTGTAGGGTATGCACAAGTAATAGCACTAGCGAACCAGTATCATACCAAAGCTAATTACGAAACCCTACTCATTGGAGAAAATAATAGGAGCAAGCTCAAGGGCTAGTAGTTGCAGGAGGTGGAGAGAGAAATGGGATAGAGGGGATTGTGGTTGGGATTGTTGGGATGGATGGCATGCTGGGCAGTGGAGGCAAAGTGACCTTAGGGACGGTTGGCATGTTGGGAATGCTAGGCAATGGAGGCAGCGCTGTAGGATTAGATAGAGAAGGCTGATTGGTGGGCAAGGTTGGTATTGTAGGCTGTGGCAGATTTGGCATGGAAGACAATGGTGGCAGCGTTGTTTTGGGCAGTGGAGGCAATTGTGGCAACTGCAGGAGGTGACGAGCTGCCAAGGCACCATTCATGCTTGAAAATGACAAAACAACCACTAGAGCTATGATGAAGAAATTGTAGGAGGCCATTACGTACCGAGCAAATAATGTCTTATCGGGTGGCGAATTTAAAAATGAATGCTAGTGCTCCACAAGAAGTTGGTTCTGTGTTTGAATCGTAGAACTAATGCTAGTGCCCGGATTTTATAGCAAAGGGCCTTAGGCTCCGTATGTGACCTGGCCATCCTGCATGGTTCTAAAACTGTAGAAGATTGTTTCTGGTTTTCTTTTAATTAGTTCACCTTCTCATCGGCTTCGATGAACTAGCAAAGACTACTTGTCGAATTGTTGGCAAATGCACGAAATTATAAGCATATCAAACTTTTCTGGAGATCTACTTAGTTCGGTTATCTAATTGTAAGCATGTAAATCTTTGACCAATAGAGAGATCAGTACAATTAGGTGGTCAAAGCATGGCTTATGTATCCTGGTAAGTAGTCTTGGCAAAGCTACTTTAACCCCCAACAAAATGTTCACCTAAGCCCTCCTAACTTCTCCTTTTAGGTATGATTTTTTGTTTATTTTTCTTTCACTTGCTTTTACTAGCTTTGATAACCCATCCCATGTAATGTTTGGTGTGTGGTTTTATATTATTTACAAATTAATTGAATACATCTATCTCATTGTTTATTAAAGACGAACAACTTGTAAAATATAACATAGTTGATTAAGTTGTAATTGTTATTGGATCTAAAAACTTATGACTTTTCATGCTCACCTTGCTTGAACCCAATAGCTTCCAGTCCATGGAAATGCCACTGGTGGGTATTAGGTCAATGGGTTTTTCCTATTGCTAAGCTTAGAGGAAATAGACTTAACCAAATGCAGAGAACCAAGAATTACTTTAGGTAAATTATTCATAATCAATTATGTAATCACATCTGCCATGGACACGAAAAATTGAGTAAAACACGAAGTATGTTAAAAGATGAAGCATAGCAGGTACAAGTTGGAACCAAAAAAATGGTAGAAACAATTGGGCAGGCAAAAGAAATGCTCTTATGTTCCGACTTACAACTTATACCATGTTTTGGTTGCTTTTACAGAAGTAAATATGAAATTTTTTATTAGAGAAATAATTCTAAATGAGTAACCACGATTGTGTTAAAAGATGAAGCACAGGTGGAAAATATAAACTTCTGCATGTGTATGGTGGGAAACAACTGCAAGATCTTAGATCACCTTTCTTATTATTTTATATCATTGAGTGCCATTATCATCTTAATCTTTTTGGTAAAATCTGGCATTTTTTTTTTTGGGTCATTTTCTATTCCACTAAAAAGTACTGTATAGATATTTTTCATGAGAATCACTTGCGTTTTCATCTTTCAAATTAGGTAATTAAGACTTTCGAGTTTTTAAAATTAAATTCTAAATCTGTTGGAACTCAACTCTTTAAGCTTTGAATTACAATACAGATTTTGCATGAAAATGAAACTACAATTTAGCTCTAATACCAATTAATGCTATATGTTTACTTGTGTGCACACAAGCAACTCAACAAACAAGGCAAAAGATTAATATATGTTCTTTCAATGCGTCCTTTGAAGTATCCATGCACTTAGACTTTGGGAAGACATCTAAAAGCCAATCCTTTCATTTACAATATTCAACAGAGTTCCTTCAAGAAATAATATTGGGTATATACCTACGCTATTTAATTTGCCTTCCCATATATATAATCTTTGGACATTGGAGACAAAAAAATGTCTAGAGTTGTCGCACAAAGTGACGTTGCTTAACCCTCTTTTTCATACATGTGTTTTATATATTGGATTTATTCTTATAATATGCAAAATACTAAGGAGTTGTAACAGGGTTTATCTTAATTACACCACCAATTATGCTTCTGGACAGGATAATCTTTACTTTCCACCATTTCATGAATTGTGATTGATAGACGAACATAAATATACCCATCTCTTTGTTATGACTTCAAATCTTGTCTAAGCATACTTTTATCAATGCTTATATTAAGGGCGACTCATTTGACATTTTCTTTGTGTTACAAGTACACATATTGAAAAATTTCTTGCTCTTTAAGCATCACAAAGAAGAGATGATCAAGAAACCCCAGTAATTTATTACATTATATTATGGAAAGTACACCCAATAACAAGACACTGCAATGAGTACCAAAAAAAAAAAAAAAGAAAGAATGAACAGAGGTGACCAAACAAGCAAATGAAGGAAAAAATACACAACTCTTTCATAAAGATACAAGTAAAGATGGAAAGGCTCTCCACACTGTAGGCAAGACAGAATTCTGATATCTATCTAGTCCTAGTACAAAAGAAAATTAAAGCAACAATATTGGTGTTATAAACTGTGTCTATTGGAAAACATGCATTGAGAAAACAAACTCAAGGACTAGTGGTCGAAGGAGGTGGGGAAAGGAACGGGATAGATGGAATTGTGGTTGGAATGGAGGGCATGCTGGGTAGTGGAGGCAAAGTAACCTTTGGGATGGTGGGCATGTTGGCAATACTAGGCAGTGGAGGCAGCACTGTGGGGTTTGGTAGAGACGGCTGATTGGTGGGCAAGGTTGGCATTGGAGGCTGTGGCAGATTTGGCATAGAAGGCAATGGCGGCAGTGTTGGCTTAGGCAGTGGAGGCAGTTGTGGCAATTGCAGGAGATGACGAGCTGCTAAGCCCACGTTCATGCCAGAAAATGACAAAGCAACCACCAAAGCTACAATGAAGAAATTGGAAGAGGCCATTATCCACGCAGTAAATATTAAGACCTTGGTCACGATGTCAGCTGCAATCCCTCGGATGCCCACTTGTGATGCTTAAACTTTGAGATGGTTCTGTGTTTGAATGGAAAAATTCAATGCTAGTCCTGGGTTTATATAAATGGGAACCTTACACTTGGTGATTTGGCCAATCCTGAGTGGTTGCGCAGATGGTCTGCTATTTTCTTGTAGTTAGCTCACCTTCATATCTGTCTTTATTTGACTAAGACATGTAACATATTAATATGTAGACTACTGCTGGGTGTATATTGGCTAAATGTATCTCATAGAGTTTTCCAAGTGATTTGAAAAAATTAGCATATTAAAACTTCTCTGCTTTCTTCTTGTTTGGTAATCTGGTTGTAAATTCATGGCACAAGATCTAATTAAAGAGATGAATGCAAGTTAAGGGGTTTTATTAAAACAAGGCAATAAACAATCCCAGTAAGTACATTGATTGGGTAATGCTACATTAACAAAATTAAGAAAAAAGTTTACCTAAATTCTCCAAACCATGCATTACACATCTTTTTCTTTCTTACTTGTTTTCAGAAGTATTGAGAAATTAAGCAGTACTCCTATCTATGCCTTGTTCTTGTCATTTGGCTTTTGCTACCAGTTTTCCACATATAAACACAATTGCAATTCTATAAAAAATTAGTTTTATATCTGTTATGATCTTAAAATTAAACTTAAGTGGGTTATTTTTGACCTAAAGAAAGAATTGAAAAGAAAAATTCAAAGAATACCGTCTTGATTTCAGGATTTATTTTTATTTTAAAAATCAAAATTGTATCAAAAATATAAAAAAATTATCATTTTATTGTATTAATTAAAAATGTATTTTATTAATATTTTCAACCTATCATTACAAATCACATCACCAGAAACAAACAAAATCATGATGCATTATACAATGCCAAAGTTTTCCAAATTCAGAAAAATCAGATCTAACACATCCAATTTAAGTTTCATGTTCTTGTCATTTCGCTACTACATTTGGCTTAGCAGAAGCTATACGAAAGCAAGAAATTAATGTATTTGAAATATAAAACAAAAGTAGTGGTATATATTGTCACAAGATTGATCAACAATCAATTAAATAGCATTATCAATCTACCAAGAAATTACGATTAATTTGGTAAACCATCCAAGTGTAAGTTAATTTTGTCACTACTATTTCAACCAATTAATCATTACCATTTATTTAGAGTTAAATAATTAGTAAACCTAATTAAATGTCCCAAGATTATGATTTTCAGCAATGAAGATCTCTAGATAAACTTAAAAAATAAGATACGATCTGCACCGAAGTATGGGCTGGATCATGGAGCTTTCAACAAATATCTATGCTATCTACATCGTTGATCAATCTGTGGGTGGAGATTCTGGGTGAAGACTGTGAAGACTATGAAGCTCCAAACTCCTAAAGCTCTTTATTGGTTCTCAGATTTTTCCATGGCCAAGCTCGGTTGAAGGAGACTTTCCTACCCAACATCAAGTCCATGACTATCTCCAAGCATACGCTGAGCATTTCAACTTGCTCAAGCACATCAGATTCAAGAGCAAAGTTGTTGCTGACCGCGTGATTCAGCAAGTTATAGAAAAAAATGAAAGCAACATTGTTGCTTTATTTAGATGCAGTTGGCCTAGACTTAGTTGCAAAACCAATCAAAAGACTTCAAGTGTATTAATGAACCTGTCAGCTGGACTTTAGTTAGGTCATGTTAAGCAGAAACTTCATGCAAATCAATATAAAAGTTTGTTATGCAGGGCTAGGTAGTAGTATATCTCAAAAATAAAGGAGAATTCACTAGGAGATTGTAATATAGCATCAATAGTCCACTTAGAAATGAGTTAATATACAAAAAATTTTGGACTATCATTTCTTATTTGGGTAAAATTTTGTTTGCTAGTTATTCGATGCATTTTTGTTCTTTTCCTCAAAAAAATCCTATATTAATACATTTTATGAATATTGCGGATTGATTGATTCTACTGCTTATTTTAGTGACTTTCTGGATAAGATAACTTACCAAGAAGTGTTCAAGATTTGGTTTGATTTTGTTTGAATTCTAACAGGTGGTATTAGAGCTCATTCGATCCAAGGAAATCAACAAGAAACATAACCAAACCACCCCAAGAACCTTTTGCATCTAACTAAGACTGAAGCTATGATTATGGCATCCATAAAATTCCATATTGAAAAATTCATAGGTAAAAAATAACTTTGGTGTTTAAAAGATAAAGATTGGAGCCCTTCTGGTACAACAAGGACTGAAGAGAAGCACCTTCATGTAACAATGTCAAAAGAAAGGAAGAAAGAATTGTTAGAAAAGGAAAAGAAAGGAAGAAAGAATTGTCAGAAAAGGCACATAGTGTACTAAATTTATGCCTTGGAGATCAAGTGCAAAGGAAGGCAACCAAGGAAAAAAACTATTATTGGGATGTGGTTGAAGTTAGAATAACTTTACATGACAATGTCTCTTGCTAATTGGTTGTACCTTAAGATTTGGCTATGTAACTTCAAGATGTGTCCTAGCAAATCAATGGAAGAGAATATAAAATGACTTCACCAATATTATCTTGGATTTGAAAAACATGAATATCAAAGATCGAAGATGAAGACCAAGCCCTACTATAATTGAGTTCTTTACTAGAAAACTACAAAATTCTAGCTGATACAATGATTTATGACATATACTATCTTTGGATGAGGTGCAAAATGCCTTTAAGTGCAAAAAACTTAAGGATAAAATGGAGGCCAAAGATGATGGATCTGGAGAAGGATTCACAATGAAAAAAGGCCAAAAAAGAGAAAATAATTTGCACATAAAGATGCAATAAAAGAAAAATCAAAAGGTCCTACGAGATCCAAGTCTAAGGATGCTAGTAGGAAGTGCTACTTTTGTGGTAAGATGAGGCATATTAGAGGATTCTACAGAGAATTAAAGAAAAAATGACAAGAATAACAAGGAAAGGAAGCTGATGTTGTTGTGGCTAGTAGCTTAGATGAAGAAGAGCTCTTGGCTATTCTAAAACAAGAAATCCTAAAGAAAGGACTATAGATTCTACATGCGCCTTTCACATGTGTCCAAGGAGGGATTGTTTTTTGGACTACACTCAGACAAGTTCAAGTAGAGTGATCATAAGGAATTACCAATCATATGACATTAAAGGCATACTGTTACTTTCAAGTTGCAAGATGGCACTACTAAAATTCTCCAAAAGGTAAGACATGTACCTCAACTTGGAAGAAATCTAATCTCTCTTAGAACTTTGAATGTAAAAAGGTATAGTTTCAAGGCTTAAAAAGGGATTCTTAAGGTCTTGAAAGGATGTCTTATGGCCTTAAAAAGTGTTTAAAAAAATGTATGTTTTACAAGGCAAAGTTGTCCAAAGAGCTATTATAATGGCAGCTAAAAATGAGCAAGAGTGCTACCCAGCTATAGCATAAAAGATAATGTCATATAAGTGAAAGTGGATTGCAAGTGTCAGTAGCCAAGGGCTATTAGGGGAGGAAAAGATTTCAAGGTTAGGATTTTATACGCAATGAATCTTGGGAAAGTAGCATAGATTAAAGTTTGCTGTTAGAAGTGAGTATAGGTCTAAAAGAATCATGGACTATGTCCATGCTGATTTATAAGGACTTGAAAGAATTCATACTCATAAAGGTTACTCTTATTTTCTCTTTGGTAGGCGATTACTCAAGGAAGGTGTGGATATACTTGTTGAAAAACAAAGACGAAAGCTTTGAGAAATTTAAAGAATGAAGGATTGTGATGGAGAATCAAATTGAGAAAAAGCTTAAAACACTAAAAACTAATAATGGACTAGAGTTTTACAGCAAAACAATTGATCAATATTGCAAAAAACAAGGAATTGTGAGAAATTGGACAGTAAGTAAGGGCTATTCTTCAAATAAAATAGAGTAACTGAGAGGATGAATAAAACTTTAATGGAAAAGGTGAGATGCATGCTTTTTATACTTGGCCTAAGGGATTTTGGGGAGAAGCTGTGTCAGCAGCAAACTATTTGGTAAACAGATACCTTTCAAAGGCCATAAGCTTAAAGACACTTAAAGAAATGTGAAAAAGAATGCCTCCAACCTAAAACATTTGAGGGTCTTTGGTTGTGTAGCCTATGCACATTAAAGAGTAAGTAAGCTTGGTCCAATAGCTATCAAGGGTATTTTTCTTTAATATTTAGAGGATGTGAAAGGATATAGAATTTGCAGCAAGCATGGATCAAGCTACATGACAATTATAAGTAAAGATGTTACTTTTAATGAAGCATTTATGCGTTTTAGTCAACAAGATGGAGCTCTTAATGAAGCAAAAGCTACTAAAAGTATGTCTAATTCCAAAAGAGTATCTGAAGTAGAGGTCGAGCCTATGATGACCACTAAAGCAACAAGACATCTCTTATAATCCAAAGATACCTAGCAGCCTTATCTTAGCAAACAAACCAGTCCAAAAATTGAAGCAGAAGAGAAAACCTTTGCAAATGATGATATGCAAAGCAAACATTATCATTTAGCCAAGGATAGGACAAGAAAAAGCATTAAACCCCCTAAGAGATTCTAACAAGAAAAGTCTAGTACCAGCTTAGTTAAAGAAGAGTTAGTGGCTTATGCTTTGAGCACTACTGAGCATATAAAAGACTTAAAACCAAGGAGCTTCAAAAAAGTTGTGACAAGACAACAAGTAGAGTTATGGCATCTAGTAGTGCTAGAAGAAATGGACTCTCTTCATACGAATCAAACTTGGAAATTAGTTGAAAGACTAAAAAATAAGAAAATAATGGACTGTAAATGGGTGTATAAAGTTAAAGAGGCAAATAGTGATGAAAATTTTAAAAGATTCAAGACTCGATTGGTAGCCAAAGGCTTTACCCAAGTGGTTGAAGTAGATTATTTAAAAGCTTTTTTTCCTGTGGTAAAGTATAAGACTGTAAGAGCTATTCTAGCCAAGGTCATAATGGAGAACTAGAAACTTGAACAATTAGATGTAAAGACAATTTTTCTCCCTAAAGAATTAGAAAAAAAAAACCATCTACATGAAGTAATCAAAAGGCTTTGAAGAAAAAGGAAGATAAGATCAAGTCTAATTGCTTAACAAATGAATGTTCCCTTATATAAGGTTACTGAAAAAAATAATGGATTAATTTAAACCAATGAATGTTCCCTTACGAAATCACGTTAAATTTTCTGCAAGTAGCTACCCCAAAATTGAAGAGGAAATACAAGAAATGAATAACATTTCATACTTTAGTGCATTGGGCTCAATGATGTAAGCCATGATTTATAGTAGGCCTAATCTTTACTATGCAATTAACTTACTTAGCAAATACATTCTAATTTGCTATAATTTATTTTGATTTGCTTGTAACTAGAGTAGGCATCCATCATGCTTTACATCTCATGGCCTAAGTTGTTATTTACTAATTGATCTATCTTTAGCAAGGGATACCAATTCTTCTAGCAGGCCTTATTAAGATACATGAAGTCCATGCCCATCCACCATGTCCCATTAGCTTTTTTTTCTAATGTAATGTTGGCTAACCACTACGGGTATCTCATTTCCTTAACAATCCTACTTTTAATAGTGCCTTATCTCTCCACCTTCTTCTTTGAGTAGGCCTAGGGCTTCTTCTTCTGGGTTTGTTAACATACCTTTAAAGCCTCATTCTTTTTATTAGCTCCTTTATCTTTTCTTTCAATTATTTATAATCCTTTGTATTATGCCCATGGTTTCAGTCAAAATGACAGTACTTGCTACAGTTACATTTTAATGGGTCTAAATGCATATGCTTTGGCCACCTCACTTATGAGTCATTTTTTTATTTGCATAAGAATATTCCTTCTTATAGTGGTGAGAGAATTATATTTTTTTCTATTGTCGTCATCAAATTGATGACATCATCATAGGCTTTTTCCTCGTAACTCTGTCCCTTTTTTTTTTTTTGCTTTGTTTCCTTATCATTATGAGGCAAAACAAAAACTGCCTTTGCCTTTCTTGCTTTAGTTTTCGTAATACTCAGTGTCTACACTAAGCTTAAATCATTCTTCTTTTCTTTTTCTCCTCTTCTTCATTGATATACTTTTTGGCCTTTGCTATAGCTCCCTCAAGTTCTTTAGCATCTTTCTATTAAGAGTTGTGAAACACTTTTACCAAGTGTCCCTCCTTAACCATTGAGACTGCCGTTGATTAATCCAAGGTGTTCACTTCTAAAATGGTTGCAGTATATATTTTCATGTAGTCTTGTAGTGGATCCTCTTTGCTATCTAATATGGAATAGACTGGTTGTCTTCTGCTTCTCAACCACGCTATTCGTGAAGTACCACAAAAATAGCTACCTAAGGGAATCAAATGAATAGAACCTAAGAGGAGTGAATTATACCATTACGTGATTATTTTCGCTAAGAAGACTGTGAATACTTTGCACTTCATGGTGTTTACCAATCTTTGAAGGTTTGCCAATATCAAAAACCATTCGATGTGATCCTGTAAGTCCATCAGCTCATCAAAATTATCATCTGGAAGTGACTGAACTTAGATAGTATTGATTCAGTAAGAATCTCAATTACTAATGGATATCCTATAACGTGTTGGTATTATATGTTATAGAAGTCATCTCTCTACATTTAAGCATTCATAAGGAACTAGATTTGCTTCTTTAGCTAGCCCATCTTTTCTTTCTTGGGTGATGGGAAGTATGGAAGTATTCATCAACTTCTTTTCCCCTTTAGCTTGCTTGGTGACCTCATTTTTTCTGTCCTTGTCTCTTATATCATAGTGATTCTATGCCACCTCATTAATGGCTTCAAATGGCAAAAAAGCAAGCGGTTAATAAATTAAAGGTTAAAGATGTCCTCTTTTTCAAGATTTACTAGTGCACCAGGACATTTAGGATGTTAGTTATTTAATTCATGTGTTGTCTTAAAGCTGCCAATGCATTAGTTTGGGGCTTAGTGATAGAGATTAAAGGGGCCTATGGATGGAAATGGTCAAATGATTGGGACATGAAAGTAAGGCAAAGTTATGGACGTTGGCAAAATGGTATAAAGGATCATCCACATCAAGGTCATTGTTAGTTGAGGAAGTGTATGGCATGACATGCCAAAATGTGTGTTGTCACCATTATCATCTCAATCTATGGTAGGTGTAATGTGGTGGTAACTATGAACATGAGTTGTGGAGGGAAAGAGACCATTGATGATCATGTGACAATCAGAGGCAAAAGGGTTTAGCTAACTTATGCAATCGATGAAGTGGCTGAAGCGAAGTAGGGATCTTAGTTATTGGCCAATTAACTAGTTAACCATGTTTTAAGACATATAAGTGTTTAGAAATTAAATACTTTTCATTACAAGATTCACACAAATGGCATTAACAATGTTGTTAGAAAATATCATGTAGCTAAGTGTTGACACATAAAGGTAAATCTCCATGTACGTAGCTATGCTGGGTGATATAATGGGGAACCTGTAAGACAAAAGCATAGCTACAGGGCATCATTAGGTGATTGGTATACCTTTCGATACTCAGGTTAGTATAGGATTCAGTAGAGTTTAGCTAAAGAATGAATAGCTTGGCCTAAATAATACTTGAGGTTCTACTTTATAGAGTTAGGTTAAAGGGTACACTCATCATTTTGTTGTGGATGTGGTTTGTCCTTGTCTGGGTAAGTGAGACACTAATTTGCATTTTGATTGATCCTTCATCAGCTCAATATTATTGTATGCTTATTAATTCTAAGTCATGATACACTTAGAGTGACTAGGAAGCCACTTATCTAACATTATAGCGTGTCTCCCGCCAATAGCTAGTTAATTTTTTTGTCTTTTGTCTAACGTGGCACTCCTAGAAATGTGTTCCTTAATGGGCTTGAATGAGCTTGAGCCCTTTCATTATGGATTTAAGCCTTATTGTTTTAGTGGTTTTGTCTCTTGAGAAAAAAGGTCACACCAATCTTACTAGGTCATGTTAGAAGAAGATTGAAAAACTGCATTAAAAATATTTAAAAAACAGAAGCTCCACTTATATAGGTTTTCTGAGAAGCATTCTTCTAATAATCTCTACCTTAATTCCTATAAATGGATAAGTCAAAAGAACATCCAAGTCATGTTACTTGTTGATGAGCCAACTAGCCCAGCATATCAATTAGCTCTACTACTTAAAAGCATCAAAAAAATTTTCAGCTTCTATGAAAGCACATCTTTGATTCCCATGTTAAAAGAATTTTCATTTATCATGACTTTATCTAGCTAAATTTTGCCATTCTTAACCATTTATGAACAAAGTAATACTTAATATCAAAATGCTTTAATCAACCATTCATGAACAAAGTAATACTTAATATCAAAATGCTTTAATCAATCATTCATGAACAAAGTAATACTTAATATCAAAATGCTTTAGTCTTTCATGATACATTGGATTTTCACCCAAATGTAATATAAATTGAGAATCACTAAATACCTTTACCTTAATTCTTTAAAAGCTTTCGTTATTGCCATATATTCAGCTTCAATGCTTGATAAAACTAGTATTGATTAAAGCTGAGCTTCCTAACTAATGCATCATCCATTAAACAATAAAACATATATAGATAAGGACTTTTTTTTATCTTTATCACCTATGAAATCTGAATACGTAAAGCCTACTAACCCTTTTTGTTTCATCTCTTTGTACTAATAGAGTAAACCATAGTTAGCAGTTTCTTTATTTTGTTAGGTAGCCATTTAAGAGCTAACCAATGTTCCTTACTTCTATTAGCCATGAATCTACTCAAGACACTCAATAAATAGGCTACATTTGGTCTACTATATACTATTGTAAACATTAAGAAGCCTATTGCATTTGAGTATAGGGCATTGATCATTTGCTATCTTTTTTTCTTTTATTTTAGGATAACACTTTGTTAAAAGCTTGAAGTGGCTACCTAAATGGATTCTAACTTCCTTAACTTGATCCATTTAAATTTTATAACACTTTTTATAGATACAATTGTTGATTCAACTTTAACTAATTCCTCGCTCTGTCTTTTTCAATGTTAATGCCTAAAATTTCCTTTGCCTCCCCCGGGTCCTTCATATCAAATTCTTTACTTAACATTCTATTCACTAAGATTATTTGCATCTTGCTCTTACTAGCAATCAACATATCATCAATATATAGCAACAACAGTAATATCTCATCAGTCCCAACTGATTTAATATGGAAACAATTATCATACCTGCTCTTTAAAAAGGCCTTATTGAAGAACATAGGAGTTAAACCATTTATACCACTGTTTTAGTTGTTGCTTTAAACCACATAGAGTAACCTTTTCAGCAAGTACACTTCATGCTTCTTGCCTTTTAATTAAAACTCTTCTGGTTGCCTCATGTAAATGATCTCTTTAAGCTTTCCATGAAGGAATGTTGTTTTAACATTCATTTGTTCTAATTTCCATCCTTTTAAAGCAATAATTGCAAGCACCAATGTTATAGTCGAAAGAATACTTTATTATAATTAATATCAGCCATTTGAGAAGAACTTTTTGCAATAAATCTAGCCTTAAACCTCTTAGAACTAAATGTATCTCCTTTCTTAAGCTTAAAGATCCATTTACAATCAATTAGCTTCTTACCTTCTAATTTATCAATAATTTCATAAGTTTTATTAGCCATTAAAAACTTCATTTCTTCTTGCATAGCTACCAACCAATGTTCTGCAAAATTTAAATTGGTTACTATACCTTGATCATCATCTCTACTTTACTAATATGGGATTCATTTGGTTGAAATCTACTGGAGGTCTAATAGATCTCCTTTTGTTCTATTCTTTGCTAGCTTATAACCTTTCAACTAATTAGCATCATGATTTTCATCACAGGATCTTCTTCATGCTTACCTTTCTGAGTCTGACTTGTTGTTAAGCTGCTTATATCATGTTTGAAGTTATTAATAAGTGTGGGAGATTGAATTTGCCTCATAACAAGCTCCACCTCAACTCTAAATCTTTCTAGTACTTTGAAGCATTATAAGACTTATTATGATCAACTGAGCTTCCTTTTTCTTTAGCATAAGGCATATATGTTTAATTGAAGATAACATCTTTAGAAACAAGAGTCTTGAATCCATTTCCTTACTTGATACAAATTTCATATCTCTTAATACCATCAGGATATCCTTGAAAACCTCCTTCAATTGACCTTGAATCTAATTTTTCTAATCTTTGGTGTGCATAGGTAGTATAACCAAATGATTTTAAATGAGACAAGCTAGGAGGCTTGTCACTCTATAATTCTTCAGGTGTTTTTAGTCCAATAGCTTTAAATAGACTTCTGTTAACCAAATAAGCAGTTGTTATAACTTTTTCTCTCTAAAAGCCTTTAGATAGATCAGTGGTATACAACATACATCTAACTCTCTTTACCAAAGTTATATTTATTCTCTCTTTATGACATTTTGTTATGGAAATGCTTTAACTGATTTGTACCTTAGGACCCCAGCTTCTTTGCACAGTTGATCAAATAAGACATTGCAAAATTTCACCATGTTATTAGTCCTTAAGGCCTTTAGTTTCTTACTTGTTGTTATTTCAACCAAAGCCTCCCCTTTCTTAAATTTTTAGTAGCAATCATCTTTATTCCTGAGCATGTACACCCATACTTTCTTGTTAAAATGATCTACAATGGATAAAAATTAATGGTATCCTCCATGTGTGAAGACTTTCTTAGGCCCCTATAGATTAATATGCACATAGTCTAGTACATCACTTTGTTTGAGAACTTGATTCTATGTTTTTTTCCATTATATAATGTCCACAAAAACCAAAACCACTCAACTTACCTTCTCTTAGTAGCCCTTGTTTATGAAGTTCCAATAGAGCAACTTCACTCACATGTCCTAAATGCTTGTGCCATAGTTAAGCAACACTTTGTTTGCCTCGGCAACTATTGCAACAACGCCTGTGGTTGCAGAATCCATCAATACATACAAGCCATTTTGTTTAATGCTTTTAGAAAAACCAAAACTCCTTTAAATATCATGAACTACCCCTTCTCAACCTTAAACATATAACCTTTGTTGTTTAGAAATCCAAGAAAATTCCTCCTTTAAGTTTGGTACATGTCTAACTTCCTTTAGAACCTTAATGGTTACATTATGAAGTTTAAATGCCACTAAACCATTTTTCATAATTGAGCAGGCTTTCGTTGTTTCCCATGATTACTTTGCTTCCAACAATGGTTGATATTCCATAAATAATGTCTACTAAGCCATATATATTATGTGCATTAGAATCTAATATCCATTCTTCTTGAACTTTGATTTTTGGAACATTTAACGCTTCTTCTTCATTAAACAAATTTGATACCATAGTTGCATCAGCTTCTTTGTTTGATTGTTGATCATTTCGCTTTTTTTTTTTTTTTTTCAAGTTCCTTACAAAATCTTCTAATGTTGCTTATTTTACTGCAACGATAGCATTTGCATGATGAGTTTTCAGATTTTAGTCTCTTATTGTTTCTTTTTTTTTTTTTTTCCTTTGCTACCATTTCTAAGAGTCTAGGATTGACCCATTTTCTCTGATCTACCTCTCACATATAACGCTTATGTTTTTCTTAATCTGAATTTAGATTTTAGAGCTCCAACTATATCTTCTAAAGTGAGTATGTCTCTTTCATATTTAAAGATATCAACAAAGGTCTCATAAGACCTAGATAAAGAATGTAATAAGACTTGTCCTTATCCTCATCCTCATACTTAACTTGGATATTTTTGAGGTCTAAACAAAGTTTTATAAATTCATCAAGATGATCTTGTAGTGGTTTACTCTCTTGCATTTTAAATGTGAAGAACTTCTCCTTCAAATAAAGCCTACTAGACAAGGCTTTTGTCAGATATAAGCTTTCTAACTTCAATCACACCTCAGCAGCTATATTTTGCTTTACAACCTCACGTAGAACCTTATCACTCAAGTTCAGTGTCATGGTGTTATATGCCCTTTTCATAGCATCTGCCTTTTCTTGTGTAAGGGTATTGTGTAGTTTGTGTTCTCTTCCTGATGCAACATCAAGACTAAGGTTCCTAAGTCATGTCAACATCTTAATCTTTCAAAGACCAAACTTACATGTGTCATCAAACTTCTTAACATCATATTTTATAGCTAATGGTACCATTTTGTGCAAACTGAAAAACTACTAAGCTGTCACAAATGCAGCTCTGATACAATCATTGGAACACTTAAATCTCTTATATATTAATAGATCTCAGTAGTAAAATATAATAAGATAAACATATCTTAACCAAAAAAGCAAGAAAGAATAGAACAATAACTAAATTAATCAATAACAAATAGCTTTATAACCCTATTATTCAACAAAACACATCCAACAAGCAAAAACACAAAAAAAAAAAAAAAGCATCACAAAATGTAAGGAACAAGTTAAAGGGAATTTACATAGCTCAGCATAAGCCTACATCCATAACCGGTTTCCAACAAGTAAAAAGACAAAGAACCTTTCACTAATTTTTCAAGAAAAAGAATCCAAAGTTTTTTTTTTTTTTTAAGGTTACAAGGAAAAAACTAGAGTAGTTCTCACATCCCTTCACTGATATGTTGCTCTTGCCCTCTTTCTAGTACAAGACACCCTCATAAAGTGTCTTACGTACAAATTACACATCTCTCACTAGCCTTTGTAAGTAGCCTATATATTATTCTCTGAAATCCAACCAATAACATCACCTTACAATGCTATACTTTTTGGGAGTGTGTAGCTTTTTTTGTTGCAAATTTGACTAATTATGCACAGATGAAATGCACTATTTGTTTTCAGCCAAACAAACTTCATATATATCTTTAAAAAAAGTCACACTAATCTTGTCAAGTCGTTTTAAAGAGGATCAAAAAATTACACTTGAAAATATTTTAAAAAACAAAACCTTCATTGACGTAGGTTTTTCTAGGAAGCATGCTTCTAACACAGTTAATCAAGGATCTACTTACATTCAATCCCTGACGCTGGAAGTAAACCAAGAAAAATCACTTTTATCATCACATTTTCATTAAGAAATAACTCAAATATTTTTGGTGTTAACTATCATCTCTTGAAATGGAAAACCATGTACGTACAGGAACTTGAACCAAGTGTCATTTTCAAAAATTTCGTGCCCTTCAGCTCAGGCATGAAGCAGTGTGCCGGTCGAAGTATAGTTATGTGTTCTTGAGCGATTTTAATCCATGTCTTAGTTAGCAAATACAGGTAACGCATATTCGTAACTTGTTGTATAAGCATATTTACACAATTCAAGTATGATCCTGTGAGTGTTTTGATAGTTTAGACATTTGTGCTTGCTCAATAGGTGGATAAAGATCAGGGAGAAACCCTGCTCGCAACCCCATATGACGGTTTAAGAATGGACTTAGGCTTAAGTTCTTTGAGAAGCATAATTAAGCTAAAGTATGCTTTGCATTATGGTCGGTCGCTATGACATAATACATAAAAATGTTTCTGCTAGTGCAATAGACATAAAGGGCGATGTGTAATCTAACTTTTTATTTGATAATAAAAATTTTATTAAAAATAAAAAAATTATTAACTAAAAATATATTTTAATATTATCTTTTTCAAAATAACTTTACAATAATGTCACCGACAAAAAAATTTGGACTCATTCAAATATTAAAAATAATAATAATAATGGATTGGATAAGGCTAAAGTTTTCGCTGTGTAGCTGACATGCCTTGTGCCATGTTCTCATCATTTTCCGCTATCACTTTGAACTTAGCAGAAGACCAATAGGAGCCGTACTGTCACAAGATTGCTCAACAATACAAAAGATTTACGGAGAAACCACTAATTAATTTGGCAACCGTCCTGCGTGAGATAAGTTAATAAGGTGACATTTCATCTTTAAGAAAAATGAATTGTCATGTCAATCACTATCTCATTTTTAACTATCTATTGCAAAATCAAAATTATTTATGGATCTTATATGTTTTGATTTTTTGAAGAAATTATGATATATATATATATTAATTTAACAAAATTAATAATTAAAATTTTTTTATCTATTATTATTTTATTTTTATATTACGATTTTAAATTTTAAAAAATTTATTAGTAAAAAACTCAGATTAATAGACACTTTTTTATCTTTATTTATATTTAAATAATTAGTAAACCTAATTAAACATCCCAAGATTTTGATCTCCAGCAAAGAAGACTAGATACAGTAAAAAAATAAGATAAGATCTGCACAAAAGTATGGGATGTGCCTTTCATTGAGCAAACTATTTATACATCCAAAGATATTTTCAATTGTTGAAAGCTCGCATGATGCATCAATCCACATAGTTGCAGCGGGATAGGCCATGCGTGGAAGCCACTTGTCTCCTTGGTCATTTCAGACAGCTTATCTGGAAAGTTCATCAATCATTTATAGTCACAGTAGAATGGAACCAAGAGCTGCTTAAAAGAAAGCATGGCAAACAGGCTGCTGTTCCTTCCCAGGATGTGAAACAGATAACAGAGGTTCCAAGTGTATGACTGGTTATCAGGTGGGAAGGCAATGGAGAAGAAGATTGCTATCATCGGAGCTGGTACCAGCGGTCTGCTTGCTTGCAAGTACGCCTTGTCAAAGGGTTTCCTCCCCATTGTTTTCGAGGCTCGAAGCAGTGTGGGGGGAGTCTGGGTGAAGACTGTGAAGACTACACGGCTCCAAACTCCTAAATCTCTTTATCAGTTCTCAGATTTTCCATGGCCAAGCTCGGTTGAAGGAGACTTTCCTAGCCAACATCAAGTCCATGACTATCTCCAAGCCTACGCTGAGCATTTCAACTTGCTCAAGCACATCAGATTCAATAGCAAAGTTGTGGGCATTGAACATGAAGGCCTGCGGGATGAGGATATGCAGTCATGGAGTATGTGGGGTGGTGATGGCAAGCCCTTTAGCTCCACAGGGAAATGGAAGATCGAGGTAGAGGATAACGAAACCCTCAAAACTGAGGTATCTGCAACAACCCAGAAAAAATGAATCACTTATTATCATCCATAGCATCTTCCTGATCTTATCTGTTAACAAAAACTTGCAGGTTTATAAAGCAGATTTTGTGATTCTCTGTGTTGGGAGATTCAGTGGTGTGCCCAATATCCCAGAATTCCCTCCTTCCAGGGGCCCACAAGCATTTCATGGGAAGGTCATACACTCCATGGACTACGCTGACATGGATTATGAAACTGCTGCAGAATTTGTTCAAGGGAAGCGAGTCACTGTTGTTGGGCTTCAAAAATCTGCACTGGACATTGCAATGGAATGCTCAGAAGCAAACGGTAAGCTCTGGAAATCATGTGCTCATGAGTTCTGAATTGTTTCAATGGCATGGTCTTGTTTAAATGTGTTGTAGATGCAAACTGTATCAGCTGAAATAAATAATAAACAGGAAAGATATTACCAAAATTCCAGTAGGCTGAGTCGCGAACTAAGTCGCTTTCTTTAAGACGTTTCGCGGCTTTGCCTTTGGTGTGCAGCAGTCTATAGCCCCGTCGTCCCCAGGATAAAACAGCCCAAAAATTTCTGTCTCGGATCTCCTATGCACAGTAGGAATCCGGTAATACTACACCTCCTTTCGATATGCTCGGAATCCAAATAGAATCAATAAATTAGGATTTTATTTTTTCCTTTTTAGAAGGAAAAGATAAAACCCTAAAGATAAGAAATGGTAAAACCCTAAATTAGGGAAAAGTAAAACCCTAATTTAAGAAAGGGATAAAACCCTAAATTAGAAAAATATATGAGGAGATAGGAGAAGAGAGGAGAAGAGAGGAGAGAAGAGGAAAGCTTGAAGCTTGAATGAATGATTTAGGAGCTAGGGAGGGGGGCTATTTATAGTGGAGATAGGTGAGGATTCCATGGGAGAGAAGTGATGCATGTGTGCCATGTGTACACTAAAGAGATAAGGGGTGATGAATCATGGGATAGGGTTTGTTCGTTGGTGGCTGAATCTTCTCCTAGTGGAGGAAGACTCAGTCCTATAACGAATCCTTTAAACAACATTTTGAATTCATCAACAATCCCCCACTTGAATTTAAAATTAAAAAATCCCCCCCATTTTTTTCATCGAGCATTATCAAGATTATAAGATTATGCGTAAGCAGTGGTGTCTCTTGACTTGAACCTTTGCATAGTGATGATGCTTTAGATTATACTAGAGTAACTCGTAGTTTTGAACTCTATCTCCAACAGCATCTCACACACAATCTTTCTGAGGTATAGTTAGAGAAAAGCCCGTGCCTTTTTGGCCATGCACGTATATCCCAGTGTAGTGAATGCTTTAGAGAATTTGCCCAAAAATTCCATAGAAAGCGGCCAAACTTTCACATTCACATAGGTGAGCCTATCAAGAGTATTCCTGTAGCTGGATACTCCACTCTATATAGAGTATAGAGCTCATTAAGAATTTAATTCAGCCTTTTTCGTTCGCTTCAGGATTCCATAATTCTAGTAGAATGAGACTCCAAATAGTATGTTTCTTTTTCTATCACTTCATGACTTGTTATTACCCTTTGAACCTATTTCTTGGGATCTCCAGTCCATAGGTTGGGTTACCATCATGAGTGACTCATCACTGTAAGGGCATTAGTCCCATTTCTTTCGAGGTTTTAAGAACCTTCTCTTTAGCTAGTCCTTTTGTCAAAGGATCAGCTAAATTCTCATCAGACCGTACATGATCCACTCTAACAGTTCCTGTAGAGAGGAACTCTCTAACAGTACTATGTTTACGACGTATCTGTCGTCTCTTACCGTTATAATAACGGTTTTGAACTTTTGCGATAGCCGCGGTACTATCACAGTGGATCAAAATGGCTGGTATCGGTCTTTCCCATAACGGGATCTCAGCTAGCAGACTTCTTAACCAGCCTGCTTCTTCACTAGCTGTAGCTAGTGCTATCAATTCAGACTCCATCGTGGATTGAGCCAAAATAGTTTGTTTTTTGGACTTTCATGAAACAGCTCCACCGACAATACTGAAAATATAACCACTTGTTGCCTTGGAGTCTTCTGAAAGGGTGTTCCAATCAGCATCGCTGTATCCTTCTAAAACAGCGGGAAACTTTTGATAATGTAATCCAAGGTTCATGGTTCTCTTAAGATACCTCATGACCCTTTCAATAGCATGCCAATGTTCGATACCAGGTTTACTGGTAAACCTACAGAGTAACCCCACAGCATAAGCTATATCAGGCCTAGTGCAGTCAGTAGCATAACGTAAGCTACCTATAATGCTCGCACACTCAGTTTGTCTAACACTGTCTCCAGTGTTCTTGAGCAATTTAACACTAGGATCATATGGAGTACAAGCAGGTTTACAGTCAAAGTAATTATATTTCTTTAAGATCTTTTCAATATAGTGTGATTGATCCAAAGAAAGTCCCTTTGTTGACCTAGTAATTTTTATTCCAAGAATTATATTCGCTTCTCCTAAGTCTTTCATGTCGAAATTAGCATATAGTAAGGACTTTACTTTATCTATGACATGAATGTTGGAGCCGAAGATAAGTAGGTCATCCACATAAAGACATATGATAGTGCAAAGATTATTTTCAATCTTATAATAAATGCACTTATCACTTTCATTCACTTTAAATCCATGTGAGATGACAAGATTATCAAATTTTTCGTGCCATTGCTTAGGCGCTTGTTTCAGACCATACAATGATTTGTCCAGTTTACAAACTTTGTTTTCTTGGCCTAAAATCACAAAACCTTCAGGTTGTTCCATGCAAATTTCTTCTTCTAATTCTCCATTTAGAAATGCAGTTTTTACATCCATTTGATGTATAACTAAGTCATGTATAGCAGCTAGTGCTATTAACACCCGTATGGAGGTTATTCTAGAAACAGGAGAAAAAGTATCAAAGAAATCCACATTCTCCCTTTGTCTAAACCCTTTGGCTACTAAGCGAGCCTTGTATTTCTCAACTGTACCATCGGGTTTTAATTTTTTCTTCAATACCCATTTGCAACCTATAGCTTTGCACCCTGGAGGTAAGTCTGTTAGATGCCAAGTTTTATTAGACTCAAGAGAGTCCATTTCATCATTTACTGCTTCTTCCCACAGGTTAGCATCTAGAGACGACAAAGCTTCTTTGAGTGTGTGGGGATCTTCCTCTAAGGTGTATGCATAAAATTCGGCTCCATAGTCCTTAAGAGTTCTAATTCGTTTACTCCGCCTAAGCTCTTCTTCTTCAATTGGTTGATCACTTCTATCATTTGGCTGATTACTAGAAATAGAGCCCCCACTATTCCTCGATTTAAAAGGAAATCTATATTCATAGAAGTCTACATCGTTAGATTCAATGACAACTTGCCTTTTTAAATCCAAAAATCTATAAGCTTTACTATTTATAGCATATCCTATGAAAACACATTCATATGCTCTACTAGCAAGCTTATTTCTTTTGGGATCAGGAATTCGAACATAAACTAAGCACCCCCATGTTCTTAAGTAAGACAAGTTAGGTGTTTTGTTCTTTAAGATCTCATAGGGAGATACTTTACTTTTACTCTTAGGGATTCTATTAAGCACATAGCATACAGTCAGCAAAATTTCTCCCCACCAATGAGAAGCTGCACCAGAATTTAATAGAGTGGCTACTATTAATTCAGCAAGAGTCCTATTTTTTCTTTCAGCTTTTCCATTCATCTCAGGAGAATAGGGTGCAGTTCTTTCATGTATTATTCCTTTTGTCTTGTAAAATTCAATAAAGGGACCAGAATCATACTCAGTACCTCTATCACTTCGTAGTTTTTTTACCTTTCTATTGTATTGAGTTTCTATTTCAGTTAAGAATAGCTTAAACATGTCAAATGCTTCACTTTTATTTTTCATGAGATATACATAAGTGTAATCAGAGCAATCATCTATGAATGTTATAAAATATCTTTTTCCATTTCTTGTTAAAACACCATCAAATTCACAAATGTCAGAATGAATTAATTCAAGCTGTTCAGTCTCTCTAAGCACTGACCTATGTGGGGTTTTTGTAATCTTAGCTTGGCTACAGTATTCACATTTCTCAAAATCATCTACAGATAGTTTAGGGATGAGTCCTAAGTTACTCATGTTTTGAATTAATCGCTTATTCACATGACAAAACCTAGCATGCCAAATATTAAAAGTGCACAACATGTAGGCAGAAGATGATACTTTATTCATGTCAATGTTCAATTTAAACATGCCATCAGTAGCATAACCCTTCCCAACAAAGACATTATTCTTTGTTATTGTGTAAAGATCAGCTCTTATGATTTGGGTAAACCCAGCCTTATTGAGAAGATAGCCTAAGACTAAGTTCTTTCTCATCTCTGGAGTGTGCAGAACATCCTTCAGTATGACGGTCTTTCCAGAGGTAAACTTTAATTCCACCTCACCAGTACCAGCGACAATAGTGGAGTGGGAGTCTCCCAGCAACACTTTCTTATCCTCAGATACAGAATAGGACTTAAACAGATCTCTGTCAAAACAGACGTGGCGAGAAGCGCCAATATCCACCCACCACCCCTCAGATCCTCCAGCAAGATTAACCTCGGAGATCATAGCAATCAATTGCTCTTCGGTTAGGTTCGCCTGTGGAGCAGGACGAGGCCTATTCCGGCAATTCCTGGCCATATGACCAGGCTTGTTACAACTATAACACATGAATGTGTTATTTCCCTGGGGTGGTTTGGATCTGTTTCGTGAGGTGTTCCTATTCTGATTCTTCCGGTTTTGGTTGATGTTTCGATTCTGATTCTTCATGTTCTTTCCTTTTGGTTTCAGAATCACAGAGGACCTATTTGCCACGTTGTTGGAGACAACGAGCACTTCTTCTCTCTGATCTTGCTTTCGGGCTTCTTCCTCAATCCTAAGGCGAGTAATGAGCCCTTCCAGAGAAAGCTCTTTACTCTTGTGCATAAGGATATTCTTAAAATCTTTCCAACTAGGGGGCAATTTATCTATCATAACTGCTACTTGAAATTGCTCAGGCAAAGGCATACCTTCTGAGATGATCTCATGCACTATTTTTTGTAGTTCATGTGACTGAGTCTCCACAGACTTATCATCAATCATCATGAATCTCATATATCTACTTATTGCAAATTTCTTAGCTCCAGCCTCCTCAGTATCATACTTCTTCTGAAGTGTTTCCCATATCTCTTTAGCAGATTTATCAGAATTATAATAGTCATAAAGATCATCAGATAATCCATTCAGGATAAAATTCTTGCACAAAAAATCATTTTTTACCCATGATTCAAGACTATTCTTATCAGCAACTGTGGATTCATCAGACAAAACAGGCTTATCTGTATGAATTTACATAAGCCACATTTTTCATGGTTAAGAAAAACAACATTTTTTGTCTCCATCTTTTAAAATGAGCCCCTTCAAAGCGAAATGGTTTATTTAGATCGGCGCTAGCAGATATTATTTCAGCAGTAGATATAACAGCAGACATGGCAATTGAACCGTCTTAAAATTGTTGTAGATGCAAACTGTATCAGCTGAAATAAATAATAAACAGGAAAGATATTACCAAAATTCCAGTAGGCTGAGTCGCGAACTAAGTCGCTTTCTTTAAGACGTTTCGCGGCTCTGCCTTCGGTGTGCAGCAGTCTATAGCCCCGTCGTCCCCAGGATAAAACAGCCCAAAAATTTCTGTCTCGGATCTCCTATGCACAGTAGGAATCCGGTAATACTACACCTCCTTTCGATATGCTCGGAATCCAAATAGAATCAATAAATTAGGATTTTATTTTTTCCTTTTTAGAAGGAAAAGATAAAACCCTAAAGATAAGAAATGGTAAAACCCTAAATTAGGGAAAAGTAAAACCCTAATTTAAGAAAGGGATAAAACCCTAAATTAGAAAAATATATGAGGAGATAGGAGAAGAGAGGAGAAGAGAGGAGAGAAGAGGAAAGCTTGAAGCTTGAATGAATGATTTAGGAGCTAGGGAGGGGGGCTATTTATAGTGGAGATAGGTGAGGATTCCATGGGAGAGAAGTGATGCATGTGTGCCATGTGTACACTAAAGAGATAAGGGGTGATGAATCATGGGATAGGGTTTGTTCGTTGGTGGCTGAATCTTCTCCTAGTGGAGGAAGACTCAGTCCTATAACGAATCCTTTAAACAACATTTTGAATTCATCAACAAAATGTTTCATTTGTTTGCAGGGAAGCAGAATCCATGTACTGTTTTGTACAAGACTGAGCACTGGAATATCCCTGATTATCTCCCATGGGGTTTCCCTTTAGCTTCTTTGTATCTCAGCCGGTTCTCAGAGCTTCTGGTTCACAAGCCTGGCGAAGGCATTCTACTCAGTCTCTTGGCCACAATTCTTGCTCCTGTGGTAAGACTTTTCTTCTTTCATGAATCATATAGATTTCTTCAAGAACTTGAAGGTAATTCCAGAGGTAATTGTTCAACAGAGATGGGCATTCTCGAAGTTTGTGGAAACTCATATAAAAAATAAGCTTCGCCTGGAGAAGTTTGGAATGGTACCAAAACACAGTTTTCTTCAAGAAATCAGTTCATGCTTGGTCTCAGCAGTGCCTGAAAAATTCTATGACAAAGTCGAGGAAGGAAGCATCACATTGAAAAAGGCTCCAAGCTTTTGTTTCTGCCAGGAAGGTATTGTGATTAATGGTGAAGATAAACCTCTAAAGACAGATCTGGTCATATTGGCTACTGGATTCAGGGGTGATAAGAAGCTCAAGGACATCTTTGTGTCCCAAACTTTCCAGGACTACATTGTTGGCTCCCCTACAGCATCAGTGCCACTCTACAGGTTAGTATTTCCTTCCTGTCGGATTCCTGATAAAACATAAACTGATATTAAGCTAAGTTTCTTGTTCTACCAGGGGTTGCCTTCATCCTCGGATTCCACATCTGGCAATAATTGGATTCTCTGAAAGTATTGCAAACCTTTTCACCTCTGAAATGAGATGTAGATGGCTAGTAGAACTGCTTGATGGCGCATTCAAGCTGCCAAGCATTAAAGAGATGGAAAAGAATGTAGCAGAATGGGATGACTACTTGAAAACATACTCAGGGCAGTACTACAGAAGATCCTGCATAGGTGCCCTTCACATTTGGTACAATGATCAGCTCTGCAAGGACATGGGATGGAAACCCAAGAGAAAGAAAGGGTTCTTGGCTGACCTGTTTGAGCCTTATGGCCCAATGGACTATGTCTCCTCTTGATCTGGTAACTGGTTCCATCCTGAATGAAAATCTTTTCAGCGACTAAAGAGAACAGCATAACCCAGATTAGTTTCTTGTCTCTTAAGCCAGAGTCAACTAAGTTCTGTCTTTGTGTTTCTGATACTCGTATTACTGTCCTAATAAAGAAAAGACTCCTGACAATAAAACCTATGTCCCTCAGGGACAAGGCCCTAATTTCTGTACTCAGTTAAAAAGAAGTTTTATTTTGTGGGTCGTGAAATATCTCTCCTAAGGATCATTTCTAGAGAGAGTCAGAAACCTTCCCAAAACTTTGTCAGTGATGCCTCGGTCTTGATCTTTTTTTCAATATTTGTTTTTCTCCTCTTTTCCTCTGAGAACCAATCCTTAAGAACATACCAAAAATCCAGATAGAGTTTTCTGCCCAGTACCTGAAGATAGATGAAGGGATAGACGGCATGTGGAATAGGCTACAGCTCACAAATGAAGAACAGTCTGACTGTAACCTTTGAAACTTACTAGATGGACAAAACTAATGAAATTAGGAGGCATTGTTTGATTGGCAAATTTTTGCAAAAACGGATCTATAATGTGGAAAGCATGAGAAAAGTTTTCTCTAACATATGGAAACTTTTTGATGCTCTTACGATCTTGGAGATAGGTGACTGCCTCTACCTGTTTCACTTTCGCAGACATTGAGGAAAAGGCCAGAGTCCCAAAAAAAAACAACCATGGTCATTTAACAAATCTCTTATGATCTTCCAGGATTTTGATGGCAGCTGCACTCCTGACACGATGATCATAGACAGATGCCCCTTTTAAGTTCAGATTCGTGGTCTTCCCTTGGCATATATGAATAGGAAGGAGGCCACAGGCCAGTGGAAGACCATTGGGAATGTTCTGAAAATTGAGCAAGCAGAAGGTCCCATGGCCTTTGGAAAATGGATATGCATCAGAGTCCAAGTCACACTGAAAAAAAACCACTCCAAAATGCAGCCAAATCCTTCTCCCTGATGGAACAAGATCCACAGTCCACTTTTGCTGCAGAAGGCTGCTGAATCTTTGTTATGCTTGTGGTATCTTGGACCATCAAGAGCAGGACAGCCCACTACTATAAAAATAAAAAAACAGAAACTAGTCAACAAGTTCGTAAGTTTGGTCCCTGGATTAGGGTGGAGGGTCCACCCATAAACCTATAATGGATGGAGAGCCATAGTTATCCAACAGCACCATGCACCAATCAATTGTAATACAAGCAAGTCAAGGACAAAGGAAGATGATCCAATGAAATCTTCTCTTGGCCGGAAGATAGCCGTCCGGTCTTTCCTCAGGAGGGGCAACAATCTCTGAATCCACCGTTGACACGAGTAACGGCAAGGATCGTGGAAGATCTGGTTAGTCTTCAAATCATAGGAGATCCACAATCAAAGGAGGTTACAAGGGGCAACAACGTGCATGTCTTACAGTCAAATTCCACTATCGAGGTCCATGAAAAAAATCGAACTCTGATACTCTGATAGCCAATTCAGATGATCAGTTTTCTTATCAGCACAAACACAACCACCATGACCGCAAATGCAAAAGTATGACCAAGCCTAAATCCAAAGGCCAGATGGATCAACAAAAATAGTATTTGGAAAGCAAGAGAACCAGACCAGACTCTAAACTCTCAACTCAGCATACAATCCATATCCTGAAGAAACCACGCTTAGGTGAAGATAATATCACAGACCCTCCTGATTTACAAATGACAGAGGCTGGCGTGCTCCAGCCCTGTCAAAAATTATGATTTGTATGACATGGAGCTGTCGAGGGGCCCCTTATCAGTTCAGGAACTTATCTGTCTTGTTAGATAGAATAAACCCCTGCTCATTTTCCTCAGTGAAACAAAGAAGCGAAGACCGGAATTGGAGCTTAGAATCAAGCTGGCTTTAGAGGGTTGTGTGTGTTGTATGGACGGACATGTAGCCGAGGATTGGATCCCATCACTCACAATAACCTTTTTTCCTTATTTGTTTCTTTTTGCCCTTCTCATATGTTTTCCTCCTTTTTATGTTGTGGCCAAACCTCACCCTTCGTTACTCCTTCTAACTGCCCCTGCCAGTTCCCTTGCTTGGCGTCATTCTCTTGCGTGTTCAAACGTTTCTTCCCTAGCTGTCTTGTTTTCATTGTGCTCTTAATTTGGCTTAATCAACAGGGAAACCAGAAATTTTTATTAAGTGAGTTTTAAAAAATTTATAATCATAATATGAAAAATATTATTTTAAAAAAACTCAAATAAGTAGATATAACAAATTCTATGTTTTTTAAATGCAATTAATTTTAATTTTAATTTTTTTACAAGCTTTTATATTATCAAACTCATTAATTAAGAAGTTCATGTCCCTTGAATCAACAATATCTCTTTTAATATAAATAATCATATAATGGGTAAAAAAATTATTATTTTATTTTTTTGCGAATAGTCATTTTGAGAAGTTTCGTAACTGAAAATGTTCGTCCTGTTACTATAAAAACCAAAATAGTTAAACACCAGGCGAATCAACTTATCGATTAAAGTGTAGTGTTCTGAGGAGGTAAGTACATCAAATTTGTAATGATTCAACTCTTTTTTCAAATCTTCAATGTCATTTTTATCAAAACTTAAAGAATAATAACCTTTAGCAAGATTAAATGATTTGAAGCCATCAATCGGACTCAAAGTCATACTAAGAATAAAAAGCTCAACCGTTTTGCATGAAAATCTATAATGTAATTCTTTCAATTGAAAATGTATCACTGCATTAAAGATTTTAAGGTAATAATAATATTCAATTATAACATTATCTTTTTGTTAACAAGAGCATCTTATAGCTTTCATATAACATGCATTCATATTGGACATATCAACATCATAACTAGTGCAAAATGATACCACACTCTTAAAGAAAATATGTTATCCATCTCTTAACTCTTGACGAAGCTTTCTTGTAATTGAAATTAAATTCATAGTATTTGAGATTTCAATTGCAAAACTTGATAAAGTAAACCAGAAATTGCTAACACTTAGTTTATCAACAATAACAAAAACAAAAATTCAAAAGATCTCAAATCTTTATATGCATATTTAACTTCCCCATATATGTTACTATTTAATCCATTATTAATCACATTTTCTAGAAGAGTAGAAACGAAACCATACAAATCAATCAACCTTCTAATAAAAGTAAAATGAAAACTCCAATGAGTAGCTGCAGCTCATTGCAAAGCGCGAACTTGATTAGTTTCTGTATTAGTCTCTAGCTCTCCTGAAGCAATCAATTATATAATTTTTATCTTTATGAATAGATTTTAAATCTGAATGTCTTTTGGAAGAAGCACTAACAAAGTTCATAATACAACTTAATTTCCAAACAAAGAAAAAAAAAACCACACTTTATGTACTTCTTTTGCCACTATAATTAAGGCAAGTTGAAGTGGATACGCAAAGCAATATACATAATAGGTGCATAAACAATCTTCAAGAAATAAAACTTGTAAATTGTTTTATTTACCCTGCACATTATTAGCACCATCATATCCTTGACCTCGTAAATCTTCAACTAATAAATTGAATATATTAAAGATATTACATATTTGCTTCTTAAGATTTTGGCTCCTGTATTGTCAACACTTATAACTTCAAAGAAACGTTCACATATTAAACCATCACTATCAACATACCTTAAGAAAAAAAAGAGTGACCTATGTTCTTTGCTAGATTCATCAACAGTGTCATCAATAAGAATACAAAATTTGGCATCTCCAATGTCATCGCGAATCTTTAGCCTCATTAATTGGAAAAAAATTTCATAACTCTTTTTCAATCAATGGCGATATATACTTAGTATTCAATGGAGAATTATTTAATACACCTCCAATAATTTCTTTATTCACTGATGTTTACAATCATATCAATTCAAGAAAATTTCCACGGTTAGTAAATTGGTAGACTCTTCATAACCATTAAAAGCACACCCTTGAAATGCTAACTATTTCACTAGAACTTCTAATGTAGTCTTAAGTAGTAAGCGATTTCTTAAGGTTTTTTCTAAAGAAAGTGCATTCATAACTCCATCAATATGTAAGAATGGAGTTTAAAGTTCTTCTCACTCTTCATAGCAAATTTATGATGTGAATCAACTTTCCCTTCATGTAGCACAAACGAACATTTTTTACATCTCACTCTTTTTCAACTTTGTAAACCATTGATTGTAAATAGCAATACTTAAGTGGGGACACTAAAAGAGATAACATAGAAAACAATATACTTTATCTTTTTTACTAAATATCCAAGCTAATAAAGTCTTTCAAATTAAGAAGTTTGAAATCACTGAGCTTGTTTTTCATCTACAATCGAAGTGTAGTTAGCCAATATAAGTTGATATGCCTCCTTTCAACATATGCCTTCCAAATACAATAATGTTTATCCATAAAATATATTTTTATTAAAAAACATAACCTAGGATCACATTCGTAATATTGGATATTAATATCGTATGATGGTTCAATATTCTCAAATTCATTTCTCTCATCCAAACATAAAGAACTTGAAACACTACCATGATTCAAAGATGGAGAACTTGAACCACTTAATAAATTATCTTCTTTCCATCAAAGTATGAAAGAATTGTCTTTTTTGACTTTAATGTATTGTTTTTTGACATTGTAATCCATAATTATAAAATAATTTCATCAATAATTAAGTTAATAAATTAAATAATTTATCTACACACTAATCCATAAACTAAATAATTACAAATTAATTAGATTAAATACATCTCAAGTTAATTTTTTAAATTATTATGAATAATTTTTTAAATATATATTAATTAATTTTTTAAAATATTAATTTTAAATTAATAATAATTTCTCCAAATTATTTTAAATAACTTCTTGCATACGAACTAAAGAATATTCATCTTCTTAAAACAAATTAAATAATATTCATACTTCTAATCAAATCAATGATAAATCATAATTTTTTGCTCATATATTTATTTATTTTAAATTAACAATATATTATATTACTATTAAATAAAAAATAAAAAATAATTTATTTAAATGAGGATGAAGATAGAACTAAACCTTGAAAGAATAACGAAATAGATCAAATAAATAGTTGAGTTGAGTAGAATGAGATGAAGTTTGGATTTTGGAGAAACCATAGGCGAGCTGGCATGGTTACGGTCAAAAGATACCTAGTAATAGAGAAGAAAGAGTAAAAGAGTGAAAAAGTAATAAATAAATAAATATTTAACCTAAGGCTTCAAGGTGAAATCATAATTTTAATAAAATTTTAAAAAATTTATTCCATGTTGTGTTAACACTTTACACTCTGTCCATGTTGGCTCTTGGTAATGGGCTTCTATGCAAGACAAATTAGGTGCTTTAGGGTGGATTAGTAAACTAGTCGAGTCTAGTTTAAGGTAAAGGCCCAGTACCATGTTGAAGCCTTACCTAACATCTCTCCCTCCACCTTTCAAAGCATCTTGAGAACTATAAGGAATCGGGGTGCCTTTGGTATGTTTGATGACAAGCGTGACCGTTTAGTCTTAGAAACTGGGTTTGATTCTGAGGACTGAAGCTCTATGTTTTAAGGACATAGGTTATGCCACAACGGTCTCGAGAATGAGTCAATAGAAAAAGCATGGGGACATAGTAGGCCCAACCAAGCCTATAGAGCGCATTTGGGAATTTCACCACCACATGCATTCTAATGTTGTGATACCTTGCGCTTTATGCCCATTCATCATGTCTTTTAGCCTTTTTCCATTGTTCATGACTTCCAAAGGACTCCTTTGGGCCACCCACATCTTTCCTTCTTTTTAAACTCGGATCGATTTTAAAGGGTAGTTGTTCAATGAAAAGTTCTTCTCTACTTCTTCTTTTCTCTTCTCGTGCACTCAAGGTCTTCCTTTTGCTTAGCTTCTCCTTCTTCAACGTGCATGCCTACTTTTGCTTAGTAAGCAAATCCTCTATTTCCTTTTGCTGTTCCATGCTTTCTTATTCTTTCGTTATTTTTAAAAGGCTATGGTCACCATGGTTGAGCTTAGTGAAATCTCCTACCCACTGCGTCCAAATGTCAAGAATAAGAACCCAAGTTGTTTAAACTTGTTGACCCTTTAAAGTTCTTAGTGAAGTCCATTTGATCAATTCTTTTGTCTAATAGGCTAAAATTTTATGAGAGGAAAGTATCCCTAATAATGTTGCCACCCATCCTCCATGCGAGAAGGATTAGGCATATTATCTTAAGGACAAGATGTGTTTATATGAGGACACTCTCTCAATTGGTCTCTAATTCGTTATGTATCCCCTTATGTGGAGGGTGTGTTAGGCGTGCAACATGTTTACCACCTAGTTAGTGCCCAACTCATGGTGTATCATGATAGTTTTATTTTGTTGTTGATACAATTACATGTGTCCTATTTTTCCCTTTCCTTCTTTCTTAATTTTTATGCTTTGCATAATCATATAAACAAATAAGTTGTACTAACTTTATTCTTGAAGTTGTCACACCCTTTTTATCAAGCCCCTTAACGTAAAAAATTAGACAACCAAATTCTTTTATGTGTCTTAGTCGAGGTTAAATGCCACTCTCATTCAATGGAAGGTCCTCTTATGTGCCGATAAGATAATTCCCTTATTACTTAGTGAGATCTAAGATATCTACACAAAGCTGATGTCCCCAAGATGGTAGATGGTGATTTTTTTTTTTGGTTGACCAATGATATGATGATCTAGCAAGTTACACAACTTGCTTGCTTGATTCCCCAAGGACTCCAAGGTACCTTATTGTCTCTTCATCCTCGCACCTAAGGAAGCAATGGCAGAGGTTGCATATGAGTAATGATTTTATGGTCAATGGCTCGTGATAGGGGTAGGTATCTTTTAGAGCTAAGGAAGTCTACCAATGCCTTAATGCAACTGAACTTGGGGATATGCCATTATTTAGTGGGCCATAAAACTCATTAAGGTAAATAGTATTATTGAACTAAACAAAGCAATAAGCATTAAAACAAAAAATAAATAAAAGCACCTAAACTATAAGACAAGTAAGCCTCCCCAGACCATACAAGTGGACAATGAGCCCATGTAAAAGGTTTGGTTAAGATATGCCAAATTTCATCAAATATACAAAAAGAACCTAACCAAATATGCCTTCCAATGATATCTTTCAAATTCGTCCATTTAAAGGGTAATTTTAGTAAATAACCAAATATAATACTTGGGCTAAAAGTCAAGTCAATAATTTTTCTTAAATCTTCTCTTAAGAGCCTAGGTATCATACACAGCCATAAAATAAAAAGTCTTGAATACTGGGAGAAAAACACCTAAACCTAACAAAATTAAATGAATAACTACAATTTTGGTCATTTTATTTTTATTTTCCATTTTATACTTGCAGTAGTCCTATAGGTGGTTTAGATAAGATGATGGCTTACTACAATCCTTACACTAGAGATGTCATTGCTTTGAGGGATTTTCTTTTTGCTCCAAAGCATTCAGCCATAAAGGCTCAATCTAAGGCTATTAGCAAACCCTATCCTTCCCTCCCCCCGCCCAAAAAAAAAAATGTCATAAGCTGAGTAAAAGAAGTTGGTCTTCAGCTGCTAGCTAGCCAGTCGCTGAGTCTGTAAACACCTCAGTGCTATTAAACAAGCAGACCCCATAGCCATGTACCATTATAGCCATTTTCCCCTCTAATCTCCTACTTAAGTCCCCAAACCAATAATGTTTTATCCTTACCCCATGGGATAGCTAGTGAAGATATGTATATACCTTCTTAGGACATCTACCCCTCACATTCAGCCCTTAATCCTAGCACCGCAATGTAACTCCTCCGTGGCATTACCTTGAGGTGGCATTGCGAATGCTTGATCGAGATGTCGATGAGTGATTTTGTGGAGATATGCATCTCTACTAGTGCCTTAGTGAGCTTTTGTTTCTTTCTCTTCTCTTTTTCTTTTTTTTTTTCATAGGGGTTTCTTTATGTTAATATTAAAGCATTGGTTTTAGATGGCCCTAACCATGATCGCTCTTGTCAAAGATCACCTCAACTTGGGAGAGAAGTAAACTAGACCATGGCTGACCTTTCTTAATGCCTAAAAAGATGCACGAAAAGGTTTTCTTATCAAATAAAGGGAAAACTTACTCAAGGCAAAAGTCGTTTCACGAGAGGAGGCAACTGTAGTAGCTGTTTGCAAGTAAGATATCACTTTGGAATCATTGAAGTTGCAGAAAGAGGAAAAAGTTTGCCAAGCTCTTTAAAAAGGGAAAACTTTGAGGTCTTAGAAGTGTAAATTGTGGCCTACCTGGAAAGTAGATGCTAACTTTTATGCTAAGAAAATGTATTGCTTGGCCTACCATTAATTTAAGGTCGAGATCTAAGAGAAAATTTTGAAACTAGAGCTTAACTGGTTTCATGTTAGATCTTAAGAAGGAAGTCAAGGATGAAAAGGGCAATGATGCATTCCAAGATGAGAGTAGTGGCTCTCTAGGTATTCATAATGATCAATAGGTAAAATATCTATGCCACTAATAGAATTTGAGGAGCTAATAACCATTGATTTTTAGGGTCGATAGCCCAATTAGATTGTTTAGGTCATTTTTACTATTTTATATGCTTTGTATTTTTCTTTTTCATGTTAATTTCTACTTCTTATGCTTTATAATACGCAACTGACTGTTAATGAATTTGGTAGGGTTCCGTCGATGTTCCTAATTTTTACCATAAATCTTTTCTTTGTTTTTATCTATTCTCTCTTTCCTAACTAAGTGATGTATGCATGACTTGATTCTTTGCTTATTCATTCTAAGTTATTTTACCCTGGAATTCCCTAATGTTGTTGAGCACATGTAATCTTTCTTTTATCCCTCTTTTTTTTTTTTTCTTTTTTTTTGGGCCTTACCTTGGAAGCTTATCCACTTATTTGGTGAGTCTTATTTTTAATCATGATCTAAACTACTATTTAGGGTGGCTTTTGTCCTTACAGGGTTTAACATCTATAACCTCCTTATAAAGACCTTGGTGCACATGTGATGGGGTTTTATTGGTAGGCCTCGTTTACCGATGGGTCTAAGGACCTTATAGCTCATTTTTTGTTTTTCTTTTTTTTTCATTTTATTGTGAATGGATCATAGATGGTGTAAACTTAAGCAAAGTGTACACCTGCGAGTGTTTTTTTTTTTGGAATTAAAACAACAGAGCTATAAAGAAATGCAATGAAACACTACTACAAGACAAAAGTACTACCCAACAGGGAGATATTCTATGCTTCTATACATAATATGGCCTTAGGTGATCAGAGCTACATCAAAATACAAAGGCACAATATTACGAGACAAAAGTATTACCTAGCAGGAAGGTATTCTACGCTTTTACTTATAATATGGCCTTAGGTGACCTGTGTTCCATGGCCTCAAAAGTTTTTGTCCTTGAATGGTGGATAATCAGTACATCCTTAAAAAAAGTTTTTTAAGGTCCTCGTAAAGGCCTTTCTAGTTTGAGGAGACCTTATCTTTGGCCTAGAGATTTGACACCTCCAACTTCTAGAGCATCAATTGCACCATCTTGAACTCTCGATAACAAACCACTAGATTATAGTATTTTTCTACAACCTGCTGAGTGTTAACTATTTTCACCTAGGTCTGGACTTTAATTTCTTCCAATAGGTCTAAATTTGCATGAAGTTTCTCATTGTTAATGGTAGGATCAAAGAGTTTAACTCTCAATGAGGTGGAGCCGATCTCCACTTGAATGACTGCTTTTGTCCCAAACACTAAAGAGAATAAAGACTCCCCATTTGCTTTTTTTTTTTTTAGTAGTCCTGTAAGCCCACGATACACCAGAGAGTTCTTTTCCATCCGCTTTTTATGTTTTCTAAATGCACTTTGAGTGCTTAGATATGATTTTGTTGGAAGGCTTCACACCAGCCATTTATTTTGGAGTAAGCCACTAAACCGACCTTCTCTTTAATACTAAGATGCTTACACCTTTCCATAAATTAAGCTTCTTGAAATTGCATGCCATTATTAAAGACTAAAACTAGTGGATGCCATACCTGTATACTATGTTCTTCCACACAAAATGCCACACCTTTTACTGGGTCATCTGCGATAAGGCCTCAGCTTCTACCCACTTAGTGAAGTAGTGTATGACTACAATGGTAAACTTTCTCTACCTAGTGGCGATTAACAGTGGTTCGATAAGGTCAAATCCCTATTGTGTGAATGGAAATGGGCTGGCGAGGCTTGTTAATGTTATGATAGGGGCTTTTGTGATGTTTGTAAAGAGCTGGCACTAGCTAAACTTCCTTACAAATTCTAGAGCATTAGCCCTTAATGTAGGCAAAAAATATCTTTATTATATGACCTTAAGGGCAAAGAAGGAACCTCTAAACGGTTTCCACAAATCCCCTTGTGTACCTCTTTTAAGACATAATCCTGCTTCTTTAGGGCTAGACACTTCAACAAGGACCAAGTGAATGATCTTTGAAAGAGATGCCCATTCATGTAATAGGAGGCTGCCTTGATACACAACTTATAGGTTTCATTAGGATCTTCAAGGCTAGTTTCTATCTCCAATAACACTTTGATCAGATCCATCTAAAAAGGTGAATGTCGATTAAGGACACTTTGATTTCCTTAATAGAGTGGTCTGACAAGCATTTCTTTAAAAATTTCATCCTTGAATAATCAGTCTGGCTTACCCTAAAGCTTAATAAGTTATTTGCTCTTGCATTCTCTTCCCAAGTAATATGTTTCACCGGTATGTCCTCGAAGATCTAAAGCAATTCTTTCACCTCTCCTAAATACTTGGGTCATTCTTTCATCTCAGGCATCATACTCACCTCCACTTGTTAGATTACCAAAATCGAATCACTAAATACTTGAAGGCATCTAGCTTTAATCTTTTTAGCCAGTTGTAGCCCTGTGATTAGGACCTCATATTCAGCTTCATTATTTGAGGCCTTAAATTAGATGTTTATCGTTAGTTGAATAGGACCTCATATTCAACTTCATTATTTAAAGCCACAAATGGTAACTTTATCTCTTTTGACCTCCTTCCCAAAAGCTCCATCTACCTAGAGAGCTCATTCATATTTCATGAACTTTGTAGGCTTTATCTTTTTCCCTTCTAATGCGTTTTGTTTGACTCTTAACCCATAGCATTTTGTTACTAAATCTACCAAAGGTTGGGCTTGTATAGTCATCCTAAAATGATATTCTATGTTAAATTCTCTGAGCTCTACACTCAACCTGATCATTCTTTTTGCCATGTCTAGATAGGGTTTATCTGACTGGTTGGTCCACCACTACAATGATTTGAAGCAAGCCTTCAACATCCTACTTCCAATGACCAAAGTAAAAGCTAATTTTTCTAGCTTCTAGTACCTTACTCTGCCTTATGAACGATGCTACTAACATAGTAAATTGGTTAGGGGAAGTTCTACACAATTTTTGTTAACAACTCTGCCATTGCTTCCTTTGACATGGACAAGTACATTGCCCCCATTTGAACTCTCTAGTCCATCACAACACCTTGAAGAATTAGAGGCAATTATCGACTGCTCGAGAGATGGAGTGACTAAGTGCTGCAATCCTTCCATTGAGATTCTACACCTCCTGCACACATTTAGGAGTAGGTGTGATTACAATTGCTTTTATTTTTTGAAGTTGGCCTCTATCCATCTATCTAGTGAACCTAAACAGGCATTTTTATGTGGTTGAGCTTTGCCTATATTTTTCTAAAACTGTGAATGTCTCTTATCAGTTTATTAAAAGGTCCTTTTCTTAGTTTTGACCATCATGTCATCAACATAACATTCCATGTTTCACTCAATTTGGTTTCAAAATACTTCTGTGACTAGGCATTGGTAAGTAACCCCTACGCCTTTCAATCTAAAAAGCATTACCTTAAAATAAAAAGTGCCTATATTAGTGATAAAGGAAGTACGTTTTTCATCCTTCGAAAACATCTTGATTTGGTTGTAGCCAAAGAATGCATCCATAAAGCTTAAAAGTTTAAATCCTTTCATGTTGTCAACTAATAGATTTATTCTATGCAGGGAAAAGTAATCTAAAAGACAAGTTTGCTTGAGGTCTGTGAAGTCCACACACATTCATCAATTATTGGGTTTTTTCACTAGGACCACATGGGCCAGCACTTCGGGTACTAGACTAATCGAATGAATCATGCTTCCATCAGCTTTTGAACTTTGGTCTTAATCTAATAACATCGTATCTTTCGAAAGCAAAACTTCTCTCCTTTTATCATGCTGACTTATATCCGAGGATCACATTCAATTTATGCTCGATTACATTTAAGGTGATCTTGAGCATGTCCCCTACCATGTAGGTGAAAATGTTAGAGTTATCTTTTAAGAAATTTGCTAGCTTTTCTTTACACTCTTTATGGAGTGTGGTAGTAACTTTTATCGACCTCTTCGAATCGATGAGAATAGATTCCAAGGTCTCAACCGCTTCATTCAAACATACCATACATTCATCTCTAAGATCCACCTCATTAATGGGGCACATTTCATTTTTCTTCTACTATTAAGCAATGGTGATCATGTAACATTTCTTTACTACTTGTTGGTTGCCTTTAACTTCTTCAACTCTTTATGCAATCGGCAACCTCATTATTAGATGATAGCTAGATACCATAGGCCTTAAGGCATTTAACCTCAGTCTTCCTAAGATCTAGTTATAAATTGATGGAGCTTTGACCATCAAGAACTCTATCATTATGTTTGTTTGCTTAGGGATCATCCCTACTAACAATGGTAGTGACATAATTCTTTCGACAGAGACTAACTCTCTTTTGACATAATTTCAAGTGCTCCTTGGAAAGCCCCATTTTAGTAAAAGTTGACTCATGCAGTAGATTGATGAAGCTTCCATTATCGACTAGCATCCTGCATACCTCAAAGTTAGCAACCACTAGGTTAATAACCAAAGTGTCATCAGGTGGGGTTTGAATCCCCTGTAAGTCCTACTCTAAAAAAGTGATCACTATTCTCACCTCTACCTTGTGTCCTGAATCTTTTTCTAGACAACTCCTTATAGCACGTTGTTGGCTATCTTGTGACTATTTCTATTATTCCATTCAGTGAAAAGTCCAACAATAGCCATTCCTCTAAAGGCTCTACCCACTTTACTTGAATATTTGAGGAATCGCATTGCTTGTTATACGTCTCCTACATACTTCCCCAGATGCCTATTTTGTACCAACCACTCCATCTTTCTATTCAAGTGTTTGCAACCTTTATATAATGGTCGACTTCTTAGTGATAGTGGCAATATTTGGGACTAGTCTATTAGTACCACTAAGGTAATAAACATCTTTCCAGTTACCTTAGTAAACCCTCATCTGGCTTCACCATCACGATCTGCACTCATAGGGTTTCTAGTGTGGTGTAAACTAGTTTGCTTATTAGGGGTCTATCTTGGTTCCTTACCCTACTGGCTCTGCTTTGGAAATCAAAAATGCTTTCCTTAGTCCTCCACCTCTACCCTCTTCTTCGAAAACTACCTTATATTTTCCCTCTGTCTTTTATTGCCTTCCTCTCTTTGGACATACTTTTTGTTTTGGTTAGCAACTTGATCATATTTCAGATCAGGTCCATGCACAATTACTTATATAAAGGTCTAGCCTGTGGCCCTTCTAAGATCATAACTATTGTTACCGAATCTTACAGATATTCTATCTAAAAGAGCTCCCCATTGAATTGTGACATGTAATCACACAAGGACTCATCCATTTTTCTTACCATTATCACGTGGTTAGGTTTTTTTTTATTCCTTTACTACTAATGAAATGTCCTAAGAATAGTTATGATAATTGTCGATAATTTGCTACATTCCTTAAACATAACGATGCTACCAGTCATGGCCTGTCTCAATCAACGTGGTGGAAAATATTTTGCATATAATTGCATTTGAGGCCCCATACACCAACATTATAATCTACACATATCCAGGTGGTCCTTGGATCCTCTTTTCTCATGTAGGAATCAATTTGTGGGATTCTCATTAGCTTGGAACGGGTTCACTAGGTATTACGTTAATAAATAAAAATCAAGAATCATAATCGTGATAATCGTAATCATCAAGGATCACAATCATGATCAAGATAATTCATTTTTTAAAAAAATGTGAAAAAAAATGCGAAGGATAAAAATTTTTGAAATTTTTTTTTCCTTACCCTTTAATTTTTTTCCGGTGCTAGATAAAAAATAAGCAAATTTTGAGTTCAAGGCTACGAAAATCAAAACAAAAGTTATAACAAAGTTTACCTTTTATATTTCTTTTCACTCTCTTCCTTTGTTAAATCTAAGTAATGAGAAAATCATTGAACACCAAACATTGGTTGTTGAAGAACGTGACGAGGAAATAATCGAGCCCAATTCTTTCTACAACAAAATAGGGACTTAAGTTCAGAATGAAAACAAAGATAAACAGATTGATGAGCTAAGCCTAATATATATATATATATATATATATATATATATATATATATATATAGAAGCACAGAGTCCATTTCTTTGCATTTTAAAGGTTGAAATAACAAATAAAATAAATAAATAATAATGCAAAGACATAACAGTTCAAACATAAATAATACTTCAAATAAGTGCAAGAGAAGGAAAAATGATAACTTTGGGCTAATGTCATGTTCTTGATTTTGGGGATCAAATTTGTTACATATTGGGTAAATTTAGCAATTACCTAAACTTTGGGCCTTGGTTTCTTCTTTTTTTAATGCAACATTCTGTCACCAGGAGTTAAAGCATGTGGCCTTCATGCCCTTTGAGGCTTCACCACTTGTGTCCTAAGAGTTTCATCTACCTGTCATGTGTCCCACCATCCTTGTCTTTTGGCCTGGTCCTTGGGCTCTCCAGCGTAAGATCACGAGAGTTAGGTTTGTTTAATTTTGGCAGATATAGGTTTGTCTTTTTGATTTTGTCTGATTAATTAGTACTCAGCTTATAAGGTAAATTAATGTTCCGAGATAAGTTGCTCTTTTGAGCTTTACAAAACTTACTTTGCTCCCAATATTTACGTGAATATAAGCAAAGGAATTAATGACAGAGACAAGAAAGAATTCTAACAATGAAACCCAGATTTTATTACACAGTAACTGAAATTAAAGTACACAATACAATCAGAAACTTCAATGAAAGTACAAACAGATATGGCGAGATAATTAAGTGACAATGTTCACTGAATGTGAGCTTAAACAAGTAACTTAAGGCCTAGACAACGCTTCTCCGACCATACAAGTTCAGAAGGAAAGACTCTCCAGGCCACGCCAAGACACATGAAGCCATAGTAAGGTAAACAGTAAATGAGTGGTCAAGGAGTAGTGGTTGCATGAGCAGGGGGGAGGAGTGGGACAGAAGGAAGTGGGATTGGGATAGGCAAATCAACTTTTGGGATAGCTGGAATAACGTTGGGAATGCTGGGCAGTGGAGGTAGCCCAGAAGGAATCGGCAGAGACGGCGGATCAATGGGCAAGTGAGGCAATTGCTGGAGGTGACGAGCGGCTAAGCCCATATTGATGCTTGAAAATGATAAAGCAACGAAAAAGGCTAGCATGAAGAAATTGGAGGAGGCCATTCTGTACCCAGCAACGTTTCAGATTGTGATGTTTAGACAATGAGCTGGGTCTGGGAGTGAATGGTGAAATTCAAGGCTGGTCCTGGGTTTATATAGCTAGCTAGGGGCCTTATCTACAAGTGGTCATCTGGGTATCCTGTATATGGTCATAAAAATTTGGAAGGTTGGTAGTTTTTTTTAGTTCTCTCAACTTCTTATCCATCTTTGGTTAACAAGATAACATTTTAATGTTCACCACTGCTGGAATGTGTCAGGGTGACTTGTGGTTCTACTTCATCAGACCAATAATTAAATTCAGATGCTCCACATACAAAGTCAACCAAACTCAAGCATATAGAATTGGGTATGCTCGTCTATACCGCATGAGCAAATAATTATCCATACATTGTGTAATAAACTTCTGGATAAGCTGGATGAATGTTTTCCCCGGCGACTGAATTGAATAATTATCCGTTTAATTCCAGAAGAAACACCTACTCTGCTCTTTTTAAATGATACAAAATCTTGGCCAAGTATGCTTCTATTTTCAAATTTAAGGTCATCTCATATGGCATCTTTATATATATAAGAGTACACATTAATGTAACTGTACTTGCCTTTTGCTTTGAACAAGAGAAATTGGATTAAAGAAAAGATAAACACAGAGAGAACAAAGAATAGTAACAATGAAAACCAACTAGTTTATTAGTATGCAACTCAAAGTACACTCATTAATCAACACCTCAATGTATACAAACCTATGTGACAAAATAATGAACTGACACTTCTCACTGATGAGAATTTTGACTAAAACAAAAGCAACTTAGGGCCTAATAACTCCCTAACGACCCAAATAAAGATGAAAACAGTGTAGGGCATTCGGCAACTGATAAGAGCCAGCTGCAAGCACCATTACAAACCAAATGAGAACATAAAAGGAGCAAACTTAAGGACTAGTGGTTGCAGGAGGTGGGGAGAGGAACGGGATGGATGGGATGGTTGTTGGGATGTTCGGGATAGAGGGCATGCTAGGAAGTGGAGGCAAAGTGACCTTAGGGATGCTGGGCATGTTGGGGATGCTGGGCATCGGAGGCAGCACTGTCGGGGTCGGCAGAGATGGCTGATTGGTAGGCAAAGTTGGTATTGTAGGCTGCGGCAGATTTGGCATAGAAGGTAAGGGTGGCATTGTTGTTTTAGGCAGTGGAGGCAATTGTGGCAACTGCAGGAGGTGACGAGCAGCTAAGCCCACGTTCATGCTTGCAAATGACAAAGCAACCACGACAGCTAGGATGACGAAATTGGAGGAAGCCATTATGCAACGAACAGAGTTAAGACTACTCTTCTATGCTTGTGATCGTTACACAATGAGTTGGTTCTCGGTTTTGGATGCCAAGATTCAAGGCCAGTCCTCCAATTTTATAGCTAGCTTGGGGCGTTATGCCCGACTTATGAAGGTCATCCTGCATGGTTGAGCAAATTCTGTAGTTAGCTCACCTTCTCATCGGTCTTCCTTTGACAAGAAAGCATATTAATATACTAGCGAGCTAGGGCTGGATTTGCTGGTTAGATTGTACTGTGCAGTGTTGAAGTGATTCAACAATATTGGCATATCAACCTTCTACTGATCTACTTGGTTGGTTACCTAATCGAGATATTCGCATATCAATGTCATTAAGCTTTTCTTTTAAGGCAACAAATTAAACATGTGGTAGACAATCTAATATATATTAAGTACTTCGTAATACTACTTTAACACACGAAATCGTTCACCTAAACCCTCTTAAAATCTTCATGTGGAGCAATCTTTATATATCTTTTTTATTTTTGTTTTTCTAAACCTTATTTCTGGGCTGTGCTAAATTCTTCTTAATGCATGGCTTAGGTAGTTTAAGTTACCTTGTTGTGTTTGCCCTCTTTAAGTCATATATTGTCTTGTTTGCTTGGAATTTAGTTGGCCAAAGGATTTTCACTCTTGAGATTTATGGATATGATTAATCTTCTATATGAATAAGTTCAAGGATTGGTTTGGGATCTAATATGCAGCCGCATATGTAAATTATTTGTGATCACTTTATCTATTTAGTTAATTTGTTTTTTCATCTAATTGAACTAAAAAAGGAATAAAACTAATAATTATGAATGAATGATATTTATGGGATCTTGGGTCTCTTTTCTTAACGTATAGGGTGATCATGGTTTGATTCAAATCGATAAATCAAATCATAATCTCTAAAATTGAAATTAGATCGAAACTGTTATCTAAATGATCTCGATATCGAACCATAATCGAAACTACTTTACACATGATTAAATTAAGATTCATGTAAATTTTTGACTGAAATCAAAATCGATGTTTCACAATGAATTATTTCGATTTAGTTCTTAATTAAATTAATTAAAAATATATAAAATAATTTAATTTAAAAATTTATAAAATAATTTAATCTAATATATATATTTTAATAAAAATATGATCATTTTATTTTTATTAAAAATTTATATTTAAACATAAAACACTTTTATTACAAAAAAAAAAATTTAAATCGACTTTAAATCTAATTTGAATCTAAATCATTTATGAATCGAATCTGATTCACTTTTAAATTGAAACTTAATCAGAATCAAAATTTAACTGTTTGAGTTTCGATTTATTCTAAACATTGAACAAACGATTCGAAATCAAAATTGAATCGAACTCTAACCGTGAACATCCTTGTTTACACCTTGGTGGTTTATTTTGGAGCAAGGTAAAAAATAAGCTAATACGATAAATAATTAGTTATTTTATTTAGGTTAAATAAAAAACTCATCTTATCTTTATTGTAATTCATTTTAATTTTTTATTAACATAATAAATTATAAATTTAATATCTTTATTAAAAATTAACATAAATAAAATAAAATGAAGAGAAAATTTTGATGCAAATTTTAAATACTACAACTTTGATCATCCAAACTTCATATTAAGGTTGAGTCAAAAAGGTCAGACAATTAAAGATCTAACCAAACTTGTTAAAACCTTATAGGGCTTCAATGGGGTAACAGAGAATGGTTTTATTTTAATCATTCTTATCAATAAAATTTGTGTATTATTTTTGTAAATACTAAAATACATTTAAAATTCTAAGTTCGCAATCATTTAATCAACTAAACCTTAAATTCCAAACTTGGCATGCACATTAAATTTTAACATTTTAGTTTGATGCAAATTGATAATTGTTTTCAAATAATTATAACCTCATTAAATTTAGAGGTTTTTTTTTTTGAAAAAGAAAATGAAAATACAAATTAAGAACATTTTCTTTCTTCTTTTTTTCTGCATATGAATCTCTCTAAATTGTAGAAAACTTTAATTATAAATTTGTTTGAAAAGTTTTAAAATTCAAGATTTTGTTTGAAGAAAGAGAATAAACCTCATAATTTTAATTATATTATCTTTACCCAAAAATATTTGAAAACAACATATATTCATGATTTATTTGTAATTTACTTTCTTGTGATAATTTTAAATTATTATACACTTATAATTATTTAATGCGCAAGCTAAACATGCCTTGAAAAAAAAAATCATTGATAACCGGTTTACAATTGACTTATTGATAAAAAGAGCTATAAAATAGGCGAATTAAAGATAAGGTAAGATTATGCCACATGTTATGCAATTCAACAAAACAGGAACCAAAAAATAATTAAACAATCTTGAGAACTAATTAAAGTATTGTCTAATTCAAGATTATAACATAATTTATGAATGAAGCAATGAGTTGTCCTAGGAATAAGTAAAAAAGGATGTATACTCATGACAACCTAACATGCAGATTGTTTTATGTATGCCTGTCTATTTTCAAGGAGGAAAATGTTGCAAATGCACGTTAATCACTCCAAACATATCGGAAATGATATGAATTAACAAGATAAGAGAAGATTACATGATCATTAATTCTAGTCTTTATCATGGAGGATGATGAAGAAGAATTCCTTGAAATTTGTTGTCAATAATTAAAAAAGAAAACAAATCTTTAATCACACTTGCATGATTTAATTAGTGACTTGTGTCTTTGAAGAAGAAAAATCATCCCTTTCTTTGCCTATCTTTTCAAAAGCTCAAATGAACCACGTTCTTGCAACTATTTAATCACCATTAATTTAATTTTGAAGAAAAGCATTAGCGCAAATTTGGGTTATCACATGCTTGCCGTGGGTTAGAGGGTTTTCTAATCAAACTTTTATAATCAACCCTTAATTGATATGATATAGCTGTAAACCTGATAGTTTTCTTTTTTTTTTTTTTTTTCCCAGTTTAAAATGATTAGGAAGGTGAGTAAAGTAGAGGAAACAGTAAAGAAATCCTCCACTTTCTTCCAACCAAACATCATCTGGAAAATTTAATCGTCCATGCATGATTGCCCAGCATCCATCTTTCACTATATAATGAAACCCAAGAGTTGGGTTGGTTACTCCATACGAACTAAACTGAAGCCTTTCTGAGTTTATTTAAGCTTGAGAACTCAGACCTCATTAAGCAATGGCCTCCTCGGGTTGTTTTATCTTCGCTTTCTTCATGGCATTGTCATTTTCAAGCATCCATATGGGTCTAGCGGCACGTCATCTTCTGCAGTTGCCAAGACTGCCACCACCACCACCACTGCCAACCATCCCTCCTCTGCCTCAAATAACTTTGCCTCCTCTTCCATCGATACCCCCCTTGCCCAGTATCCCACAGATTACTTTGCCTTCTCTTCCATCCACACCCCCTTTGCCCAGTGTCCCACAAATCACCTTGCCTTCCCTTCCATCTACGCCCCCTTTGCCAAGTATCCCAAAGATCAGTTTGCCTCCCCTTCCCTCCACCCCTCCTTTGCCCAGTATCCCAGAGATCACTTTGCCTCCATTGCCTTCTATTCCACCAATCCCCTCCCTTCCATCCCTCTCCCCACCTCCTGCTGCCGCTAGCCCTTGATTATGATGCTCGTTGCATGCGACTTAGCACAGCTAGAAGTCATTACTATTCAAATAAATAACACGTATTTAATGCTTCAGTATCCTGGGATCTGTTCTAGACAGTTGTTTTAAAACTACATGTCTTACATGAGCTCTATTTGTTGGCCCCTTTGTGGCTTGCTGCTGTACTTGTATGAGGTCCATTCCATTTGGTGTTTATTGATATGTTACTATTGAGTTTTACTTCTACAATCAGTGTCTTTTGGTTTCTCTTTCTGCCACTTTGTCCTTCTGCATTTTTCTTGCGAGCTTTTAAGACTGCAAACGAGCTTCTGCTGATCCGTTCACAATCTTTTACCAGCCCTCTTTAAACATAAAATGGTCTGACGGAAAGCAGGGCTTGCTCATCAAACAGTAAATTAAAGAAAATAACCATATCGAAGAGCTTAAAATCTCATGCATACGTAGCTGAATGATAATTGGTATTCACCACTATTGGTTATAGATCACAAACCTCCATATGCGTCTAATCTACAAGACCACAAAAGCACTGGTTGGTCTTGTTTAGCAGCTGTGCGACAACAATTAAATAACATAAGTACCTCCAGATAACAGGGCAATAATGCTTGCTGAAGCTTAGTATAAAAGCTGAAAGAGTGGATCTACCTACCAAATGTCATAAATTCTTAGCTCACTACTGCGCATCTTAATCTTAAACAAATGAATCAATCACATCATATACTCCAAAAACATTGGAAGTTGTTTTCAGTCCAAAACATAGATAAGAGGGTGCCGAACTTACCATATTAAAAAAAAATGAAATTAAACATATAAAAAGGAATACACTAAGCATTTAGGATACATATAAATGTTCCATTACAAACCCAGTTGAAGCTTGATCTGGTGTTTACAATACCCACATTAACCAACATTTACACCTATAAATAGGTGTAAGATGTGTTGGGTATGTGTGGAGACAATCTTATTTAAAAGGGTATATATTTATTTGAAATTGTATATATTTATCTAGGAGGGTATATACTTATTTGAAAGGATATATATGCTTATCTGAAAGGGTATATACTTATCTAAAAGAGTATATACTTATCTAAAAGGTATCTTAAGATTCTCACACATCTATCTTTTAGCCTTGAGCTCTACTATATAAAAAGGGGGCTTCTACTCATGAAAACGATCACAACAGAGAGAGTGAGCAAGAGTCTTAGGGTTTTATTGTAGTAGAGTGAGGGCTAGGGAAACAGTTATCTCTCTTATAATCTATTTTTATAGTGAAAAGGGTTTTCTGCAGTGGCTGCAAAGTTGATGTAACTTTCAATTAAGGGTGAACCACTAACTACAAGAAAAATGGGATTACTTCACACTGGATAGTTCACAGTTTTAATAACAACTGTGAATAAAAGTACTTTTATTCACAGTTGTAATAAAACTGTGAACAAAGACTCCTTTTATTCACAGTTGTTACTAAAACTGTGAATAAAGGGAAATTTTTGTTCACAGTTGTGCTTGTAACTGTGAACTAAGTGAAAGTTTTATTCACAGTTATGTTTATAACTGTAAACAAAAGTTATGTGCACCATGCATTGAATTTTTTTGCCTCTGTTATAGGTCTTTCTTTCTTTTCTTCTTCCGTTTCTTCAACCCCCTCCTGAACCAGAATGAGCTGCTGTTTGCCAAAATCGAGTACATGCAGAAGAGGGTAACTCTATGCTCATAATCCCTTTAAATTTCTAATATGGTAGCATAGTTTAAACAAGCATATTGAGTTTCCATTGATTCTGCCATTGAAAATCACTTCAGTAGCTTCATGTCTGAATTGAAAAATTAGTGTCCACTTATAACCTACAAATGTTTTCTTTCTGTCTCATTGAAACCATTCATGGGTGTCTTGCAGGAAATTAACTTGCATAACAATAACCAGCTTCTCCGAGCAAAGGTACTCTCTCCCTCTTTGTCCCTCTCTTTCTCCTCTGTTTTTGCATCTTTTTATGATTTTTTCGATGGATATACATATATATATATATATAAGCAGATATCTGAGAATAAGAGGAACTAGTAAAACATGAATTTGATGCCAATAGGAGGTAATTAACTGTGAGATATGCTGTAAAGTTAAGTCAAACCATTAATTAATTCCAAACGAATTAAGAGGAACCAGATGGAAGTCATGCCCTCTCCAGAAGGTGATGAGAACATATATAAAAAGCAAACCCCTCTGCTGCCTCACAGCAGTAGAAGGAAAGGGATGCTCACACACGCCCACCACCACCAAGCCGAAGTTACAGTCGACCTTCCTCAGCCCTCCCCCTTTTCTCCCGTGCTTTCTTTTTCTGGTGAAGCTGTGAATCCATGTGCAACTGAATGAAGGAGGTAGTGACAGTGAGTGAATAAAGTAACTAACCTTTGTTCATAGTTTTAGCCATAACTGTGAATAAAAGGTTTTATTCACAGTTCTAGCAGTAACTGTGAACAAAACTCTGAATCTTTTATTCACAGTTACAGCCAGAACTGTGAATAAAGAGTTTTATTCACAGTTTTGTCTGAAACTGTGAACAAAACCCTGTACCTTTTATTCACAGTTACTGCCGTAACTGTGAATAAAGGTTTTTATTCACAGTTCTGGCAGTAACTGTGAATAAAGCCCTGCATCTTTTATTCACAGTTTCAGCCATAACTGTGAATAAATCTTTGCATCTTCTCCAGAAACATCGCCAAATTAATTCATTCATTCGTTCTTCTTCTCCAATTACTCAAACATTTCTTCGATTCTTTAGGTAAGAAGTGCACACTGTGAGGACAGCTTCTCCAGGCTGTAGATGTGCAAACCAAACATTTAATCGGTCCTAACCATTTACATCGAAGGGATTAAGAGTGTGCAGTGTTGCTTGCTTTTGGGTTCCACATCTCCTCCCCTTTTTCTGGTAAGTTATATCTTTTCTCCCAAAATATTGTGCTCATCTTTTCTGTTAAAATGCAGATATTATTGTTCCTTGATTTTTGGCTTTTAATTTCATTATTATTAAGCTCAAATTCGGATGTGGTTTTCCTCCCATTGAGATTCTACATATATGCATGGTTTCATTTTCATCAAGATTTTAAATCTATTTTGAGGTTCAAAATATTTATTTAGATCCAAGATTTAGATGTATGAGTTCCCGAATGTGGGATGAGAGTTCCTGGTTAAGGGGTTCTAGATCTAGGCTAAGAGTTTCAGATTTGGGTGAGAATAGTTTCAAATCTGGGCTGGTGTTTTAGATTTAGGCTGATTGTTTCGAATCTGGGGGAGAGGAGTTCCAGATCTTGGCTGGAATTCTAGATCTAGGCTGAGTGTTTCAGATCATTGTGAGAGGGGTTCCAAATCTGGGATGGCGTTCCACATCTAGGCTGAGAGTTTCGGACCTGGGTGAAGGGTTCCAAAATGGGTTGGGGTTCCAGATTGGGTGAGGGGTGAGGGGTGAGGGGTTCCAGATCTGGACTAGAGTTTCCAGATCTGAGTGAAGGGTCTGGGGGTTCCAGGCCTGGCTGAGTGGTTCCAGATTTGGACTAAGAATTCTAGACCTAGGTGAGGGGTCTGAATTAATCTTTTTTCCCCAATTTATAATTACTTTTTTTTCTTTTTATTAGTATAAGCTTTTATGTTTTTTTGTTCTTTTTCAGCTATTGGCATGGCTCTTCTCCAGCAAATATGACCAAAAAGGAGCTTTGTGGACCTTGATTTAAGTTTGCTTCTCGAGAAATTTTTAATAGCAAGTGAACTATCATGCAGCCTAAATTAGAGCATGAGATAAATCGTTATCTAAAGTAAAAGGCAAATGAAATACTCATGGTCTAATATTCAGTATTATGTTATAAATAAAGTATTGAGCAAATAATAGTATTGTATGTAACAATCAAGGAGGAAGAATCTGTAACTTTTTATATTTTTATTTTCAATTCATTTACTTTTTGTTTATATATAAATACAAAATTGCATCAATTCACTTGTTCCTATACAAATATTTTTCCAGTATATTGAGTAACTTCACATTATGACATCGAAAAATCAAATGTCACCATAAGAAAGAAAAAATATCCCAATCGGTATTATTTCTCATGAATAATGGTAGCATAAGAAAAAGTTTTTAATAATACAAAAGAAGTGTAGGATGAGATTTAAATTAATTATTATAATTATTGATTGTAACAAATTAAAACATTTCATAACTTATAAATTATAAAGATTTACAAATTTATCTAAAGACTTTATGTGAAATGATGATTGGTTATTAGTTAAAATATTTTAATAATTTAATTTTATAAGATTTTATAATTATATTTGTATTTTTGTAATGATTATTAAAAATAAAATAGCAATAATACTTACAATGATCATCATTAAATAAAAATAAATTTATAATGATAGTGACCAAATTTGGGAAATTTGTTTCAATAGAGGAGATTATTATATGATCCTCAATTTCTACATAGGTCATGTACTCGAAGAACTATAGTGATATGCTGTTGAATTTTTTATGAAATTAAATGAAGCATGATTTATCATGTGCTCCACATAAATGTTGCATTTCTGAATGGTATAGGATCATCCTACCTGTAAAAATTGATTGACATGCACATATATATATATATATATATTTATATTTATAGAATCAAGTTAATGCTCTAACATATGATGTGTTAAATATTAGAATGGACAAGATTTGGATGTTCGCTGATAGAAGGTCAGATGAGTACGATATAGGTGTAACTAATCTCTTGGAATACGCCATTCGAAATTCTGATAATCCTGAGCATGTTCATTGTTTGTGCATTAAATGTGGTAATATGAAACGTCTGACTCCACGTGAGATACGAGATCATTTATTTGTTAATGGAGTTTATCGAAGTTACAATAATTGGATATGGCATGAGGAAGCATGTCTTGATGGGTCTTCTACAAGTCGAAATGCTACAGCTAATAGGGAGGTCGTCCAAGAGGAGGAAGTTGATAACACTGTAGAGATGGTTCAAGATGCATTTGTAGAGTACAATGGTAATGCTAACCAGTTCATGAAGCTACTTAGTGATGCTGAGAAACCTTTGCATTCTGGATCATCAAAGTTCACGAAACTCTCTGCTCTAGTTAAACTTTACAATTTGAAGGCGAAGTACAATTGGTCTGACCAGAGCTTCAATGAACTTTTAAATTTGATATCTGAAATGTTGCCAGAGAATAATGAAATGCCTACATCTATGTATGATGCCAAAAAAACATTAAATGCATTAGGCATGGAGTATCACAAGATACATGCATGTCCGAATGATTGCATATTATATCGAAAGGAGTTTGAAAATGAGATTCAGTGTCCAACTTGTGGTCTTTCTAGATTAAAAATAATGAAGAACAGTAACAAGATACAGACCGGGGTGCCAACTAAGGTGTTATGGTATTTTCCACCAATACCTAGGTTCAGAAGAATGTTTAGAAGCTTTGAAACATCGAAACATCTGACATGGCATTCAAGTCAAAAAGAAGTTGATGGCTAGTTGAGGCATCCATCAGATACACCATCATGGAAAATAGTTGACTATATGTGGCCAGAATTTGCAGCAGAACCAAGAAACTTAAGGCTTGCTATTTCAACTGATGGGATTAATCCTCATAGTACATTAAATAGTCGATATAGTTGTTGGCCAGTTGTTATGGTGATATATAATTTACCACTATGGTTAACAATGAAGAGAAAGTTTATGATGTTAACACTATTAATATCAGGCCCTAAACAACCTGGTAATGATATAGACATTTACTTGGCACCACTCATAGAAGACTTGCGGATATTGTGGGACACTGGTGTGGAAGTTTATGACGCGTACCAAAAAGAATCGTTCAACTTGAGAGCTATTTTGATGTGGACTATTAATGATTTTCCTGCTTATGGTAATTTATCTGGTTGTACAGTTAAAGGTTACAATGCTTGTCCTATCTGTGTTGAGAATACCAATGCAGTTCATTTGCAGCACAGTAAGAAAATGTCATATATTGGACATAGAAGATTTTTACCACGACATCATCCTTATCGTAAACAGAAGAAAGCTTTTAATGGGAAACAAGAATTTAGAGTTGCTCCACAACCATTAACTGGTGAAGAGGTCTTCTCTAAGGTTCAAAGTTTATCAAATTCTTGGGGGAAGTCGAAAAAACAACATCAACGAAATAATGAAGATGTAATTTCACAATGTTGGAAGAAGAGATCAATTTTCTTTGACTTACCATACTGGAAGTCCTTACATGTCAGACATGTGCTTGATGTTATGCATATAGAAAAGAATGTATGTGATAGTCTTGTAGGCACATTGCTTAATATTGCGAGAAAATCAAAGGATGGGGTAGCACCTAGAATGGATCTACAAGAAATGGGATTAAGGTATGAATTGGTACCACAACATCACAATAATCGTACATTTTTACCACCTGCATGCTATACATTGTCGAGAGATGAAAAAAAAGAGATTTTGTAAAGTGCTCAGTGAGATTAAGGTGCCAAATGGGTATTCTTCAAACATTAGAAATCTTGTTTCTATGGATGACTTGAAGCTATATGGGTTAAAGTCGCATGATTGTCACACTTTAATGCAACAACTCTTACCTATTGCTCTACGAGCAGTGTTACCGAAACATGTCAGATATGCTTTAATTAGACTTTGCATGTTCTTCAATTTGTTATGCCAAAAGATGGTAGATATTTCTAACTTAGATGGCATCCAACGTGAACTTGTGACAACACTATGTGTACTGGAAAAGTACTTTCCTCCTAGTTTCTTTGATGTTATGGTTCATTTAACTGTTCACCTAGTTAGAGAAGTAAAACTATGTGGTCCTGTATATTTAAGGTGGATGTACCCATTTAAAAGATACATGAAGGTGTTAAAGGGTTATGTTCAAAATCGTAACAGGCCTGAGGGATGTATCGCTAAATCATACATTGCAGAAGAGGCACTAGAATTTTGTGCAGATTATTTATCGAATACAGAATCTGTTGGGATTCTTGTAAGGAAGAATGTATTTGATTATTCAACTCAAAATGGAAGACCTTTAGCTGGTGGATGGATTGAACAAGTTTCCCATGATCTTCTTCAACAAGCCCATTTATATGTTTTAACGAATACAAGTGAAGTTCAGCCTTATATAAGGTAATATTTATAACTCATTTATTATACCATATCAAAGACAATTTCAATTGTTTACATGAATTGTTCTTATCATGCAGCGAGCACTTAAACCAGTTAACTGTTGACAATCCCATGAAGTCAAAAAGACGAAAGTGGTTGCATGATGAGCATAATCGCACCTTCATCAATTGGTTGCGCACACGGGTAAGTATCTTTACAAGTCCACCGTTAAGTTATATGTGTCCATAATCGTTGATCTAATACATTATTTATTATAGGTTGGGTATCAACTTTCATCGTCTAATCATAATATCTCAGTAACTTTACGATGGATTGCTCATGGCCCTCAAGTCACAGTAATCAAGTATCCTGGATACATCATTAATGGTTGTTGTTTTTACACAAAAGAAAGGGACAACTCAAGAGTGCACCAAAATAGTGGAGTCACTTTAATTGCTAATACCATGCAAATTTCTAGTGCAAAAGATAAAAATCCAGTATATGGTAACATGGTATTTTATGGGGTAATACAAGAGATATGGGAGCTGGATTACACTTTATTTAGAGTCCCAGTTTTTAAATGTGATTGGATTGAGAATAGTCATGGTGTTAAAATTGATAATCTAAGAGTTATTATTGTTGATCTTAATCGGATTGGGCATAAAAATGATCAATTTATACTAGCGTCACAAGCGAGACAAGTATTTTATGTTGAAGATCCAATCGATACAAAATGATCCTTGTAATGTCAACACCTCGAAAAGACTTTGATGAAGAAGATGATTTGGGTGACATTAGTTTGGATCATATGCCTTTTTGTAATAATTTACCATTTATTGAACTCTTCGATCAAATAGACGACAATGCAGTTATATATGCTAGGGAAGATGGTGAAGGAGTATGGGTTTGACTAATATGATAGATAATGTTAAACTTTGCATATGCCTTATATTTTTTTTTTATTTTTTTGTTAAAGTAAGTTTTTACATGTTACTTTTCATTGCTTTTAACTTTATATGTTTTTATGAATATGTATTGTTAATTTGCTGGTATTTATCTTGCAGATTTAATGAGTTCATCAGATCAACCTGATCATGCCTCACAGAAATGCAAAAAACGAGGCATTACCACTATGCCTGATGTTATTAAGTGTAGATCAATGGGACAGAAGATATCAGTCCAATTAAATGAGAAAGGACAGCCAATCGAAAAGCATGATGCAACGATGAACAGTTATATTGGTGTCATTGTACGACATACAGTGCCTATTACACTTAACAATTGGCATGCTGTCCCAGAAGAGTTAAAGAATAAGATTTGGGAAACAATTTCGGTACGTGTTATAAAATATGCAAGTGCTTACATTTAAAATTAAATTATATGCTCATGATTTGTTTTCATTGATTTATGTACATGTGTTTTATAGGGGACATATGACATTGATGTAACTTTGAAAAGGTATGTACTCCAATCTGCTGCACAAAAATGGAGGAGCTTCAAAACCATTCTTATGAGGAAATACATCTTGCCTTTTATGGACGACCTAGAATACTTGAGGCTGCCACCAGCAAAATATAGAAGTTTCATAGATTTAGATGTTTGGCATGCATTTGTGAACTCTCGCCTTTCAAAGGAGTTTCAGGTAATACATTAACTAAATATAGATGTTCATTTTTGAAACTTTCACTAAAGATTGATTATTTGTTTATATTATAGCGAAAGAGAATTGTTGCAATAGAGAGAAGAAAGAAAAATATATATGATCATCGTCTTGCTCGAAAAGGATTTGCAGGGTTAGAGATCGAACTTGTAAGTCAATTAAGTTTTTTTTTTTTTTTGCACAAAATTTTTAACATGTGTTGGATCCATTTTGTTCACTTTAATTAACTACATCAAATGTTTTTGTATGATTGCTTGTAGAAGAAGTCATTGGGTACTGAGGAAGAAATTGATCGTGCTACATTATGGAAAGCAACAAGATGTAACAAACGAGGACGATACACAAATGAAGCGACCAAAGAGTGTGCTGAAAGGATTGTACGTATTTGATGAGTCTTTACTTCCATTTGATTTGTATTTATTCAAATGTCACATTCATGAAACAATTGCATTTTGACTTGTAGGATGAGTTAATGACACAGGAGAGTCAAGGTACATTTAAACCAGTACATGTGAATGATGTCCTCACAAAAGCTTTAGGCACGCCTGAACATCTTGGTCGTGTTAGAGGTCAGGGATCTGGGGTAACTATAACCTCATATTTTGGGAAGATGAAAACATATATCGTACCAGTAAATGAAGCACCATATGATAAAGAAGGTTTTATGAACATGATGAAGTGGTTCTCGCAACATAAAGATGTTTTGGATGACATTGTGTTAGATAGAGTTACTACCCAACCGGACATCATTCAAATGTCATTTCGTTCAAGTAGAGCTAGCAATAACATAGCTGGAATAGATGATAATGAAAAAAGTCCGACATCGCCCCCTAAACCTTCACCAGTTGGTCCGTCGAAGCCTACATCATGCAGTAGTAAGGTATGTCACATGTTATATTTCTATTTAAGAAAAGAATTAAAGTTTTAAGACATTAAATTGTGCTTTGATTATTCATTATAGTGTGTACAATGCGATTTGTACATTGATTCTTTGGAGGATATCGTGGCCCATGGATCAGTTTTCATAGATACTACTATGAATCAAACTATCCATGGGCATCCTCTACTTGATGGAGATGTTAGGGTGATAGTGGATGTAGCTATTCGGGGTGATGCTCGTTTGCCTCGCCCAATAGTAGAGGCAGAAATTTTTACTGTGTTTGAAGCAGTTGGCACACATGTTGCTTGGCCACGAGATTGGGTCATCACACGTGACTGTGAGGTATTTTAAATCAAAAGTTGAAATTTTTTTAGTTTATTTATTGGATATGACTTCTTAACTATTTTATTTTTAGTCAATGAATGGAGGAAAGATGCAAAAGTTGCAAGTTAGAAGAGCATCAACATTGATGAAATAACCATCATTGCAACAATTGTCTTCTATTGGGTTACCATTATCATTGAAGGTATTGCATGAGCATGTCACAAAGGTAATGGATCATGATGGAGTCATCACCATTCCTTTACAAAAAGAGGTATTTGCTAATGAGGGCTCCATATATATGATGCGAGAAGATATAATACAATTTTGTCACATAGAAGAGATAAGCGTTACTATCATTCAAGCTTACATGGTGTACGTGTTTTATTCTTTTATTAGTTTATTGATCTTACAATTATGTCATATTCACATTTACATATGTTTTTTATATTTTCAGTAAACTTTACGAAGATTTGGTTGCACTGGACTTCAATCAAAATATTTTATTTGTTGATCCATCGATGGTATCAGTTGTGAACGGTATAAAGATAGAAGATCAAGCTCGTCATATTGCAACTAGATTAGCTCAACCATGTGACAAAGGAGTAGTGATCTTCCCATATAACAGCGCGTAAGCATGAACTTAATTTTTTTAATTGCATTAGTTAAATAACTAATAATTTAATTTGCTTAATAATTTAGGCATCATTGGATGTTGGTGATTGTTGAGCCGTGGGCGTTCACATATACAGTTTTTGATCCTCTAGGGCGTGGTTCTCGCACTGAGTTAAACATGCTCATGTCCATGTGAGTTTAATTATTTTACACTTACATTAGTATATGTAATTGCAATTTCAAGATTAGTAACTTTTTTCTTTTTTTTTTTAGCTCTTTTAGAATGTTTTTCGCAATTGACATGCCATCTGTTAGCCGACGGAATTGCCAAAGTATTGTTGCTAAGGTATTTATATTATGGACCATATGTTATATTAAATTTTATTATCTTTAGTCATAAAATGTAACATCTAAATTATGCTAATGCAGTGTCCACGTCAACCTTCTAACCATGAGTGCGGATATTATGTGATGAAATACATGAGAGATATCATTAACAGACATAACAATGATGCACCATACTCGAAAATAGTAAGTTTTTAAATAATTTGTTTTTATAAAATGTTGTATATAATATTGAAATTATAATTGTACTAACTTTGATATTTTTTACATGTATAGCTAATGGATATTGATACCTACAGTCAGTCTGAGCTTGATGATGTTAGACAAGAGTTTGGGCAATACATATGGAGCATTATATTAGGATTCAGGTAAAAGTATAGGACTTATATTTTAAATTTTGGAATGCATTATATAGTAGTTAGAAATTGAAAGTATTTGCTTTTTAACTTTTAATTTGTAAATTAATTTTCCTCTATGTGTTTCATACATAGTTGAAAGATCACATAGATGAGAATTATGATTCATTATAGTTTCGAAATGGTAATCAATATATGTTATATTGAAGTGTATTATGATAAAAGAAGTGATCATGAATGTACGCTATATTGAAGTAATGGTGGTGTCAAATTGTATTGAGGTATGGTGGTGGTGTAAGATTGCAATAAAGTGTGTGAATATTATTGAAGTGCTTTTTTGTTTGAAAAGTGGTGGTGGTGTGTTATATTTTATTGAAGTGTGGTAGTACCATTAAAATCATTTGTGATGGTTTACTTTTTAATTATATGCAATATTTTTTATATTTTTAAATTTTATTTTTAAGTAAATAGAAAAATGTGAAATCCTAAGCAAAAAATTTTGATTTTGAAAAAAAGTGATCAAATAATAATTAAAAATATGAATTATAATGACAAAATTAAGATTATTAAATATTAAATAATGATTTAATTTTAAATTATTATACGTTAAAAACAAAAATAAATTAAATAGTAATTTAAATTTTTAATTATTTATCAATTTGGTTTTTGTTTTTTTTAAAAATTAATAAATAAAAAGTAATAGTTTCATTCACAATTTTAGAACTGTGAACAAAACTTTAATAAACTGTGAATTAAAGTGTGGTATTCAAACTTTTATTCACAGTTATAGAACTGTGAACAAAACGTTAATGAACTGTGAACTAATGTAGTCTTTATTCACAGTTCTATAATTGTGAACAAAATGTTAATGAACTGTGAACTAATGTAGTCTTTATTCACAGTTCTATAACTGTGAACAAAACGTTAATGAACTGTGAACTAATGTAGTTTTTATTCACAGTTCTATAACTGTGAACAAAACATTAATGAACTGTGAACAAATATAGTCTTTATTCACAGTTCTATAACTGTGAACAAAACGTTAATAAATTGTGAACTAATGTAGTCTTTATTCACAGTTCTATAACTGTGAACAAAACATTAATGAACTGTGAACTAAATTCGATTTATTCACAGTTTTAGAACTGTGAACTATTTTCACTGACTTTTATTCACACCAACATAGTCCACAGTTTTACAACTGTGAACAAAAGTCATTAAAAGTCTGTGAATAAAGGGCTATTTTGTTGTAGTGATATATATACTATAAATTTTGTGTTCCTGTTGGTTGTTTATTTTTTTTTCTTGCTTTTATTATTATTGCTTTCAGATTATAGGGATTCGATATTTGATCCATCAACTAAGGATCTGGTTGTCAAATTCCCAACAACTGATATCAGAGCTTTGGGTTTTGAGATTGAAAACAATGAGTAGCGAAGAAAACTCATCACATGGGATCATCAAGTTCGATGGTACAGATTATGCTTTTTGGAGAATGCAAATCGAGGATTATCTGTATGGAAAAAAGCTGCATGAACCACTTTTGGATCAAAAGCCTGAAAAGATTTCAGAAAGCAATTGGGATCTCCTTGATCAACAGGTGCTGGGAGTTATTCGGCTGACACTGTCAAAGAACTTTGCTCATAACATGGTGAAGGAGAAAACAACTGCAAGTCTAATGAAGGTATTGTCTGACATGTATGAAAAACCTTCAGCAAACAATAAGGTGTTTCTCATGAAGAAGCTATTTCATTTGAAAATAGGTGAAGGTAATTTTGTGACAACTCATCTTAATGAGTTTAATATAATTTCTAAACAGCTATCTTCTGTTCAGATTGACTTTAATGATGAGGTACGTGCTTTGATACTATTGGCATCATTGCCAAATAGTTGGGAGCCCATGAGAGCAGCGATGAGCAATTCTGTTAAGAGTTCAAAATTGAACTTCAACGATGTTCATGATCGAGTTCTTGCAGAAGAGATTCGAAGGATCGATTCAAGTGAAACATCAGTTGCAAATTTTGCCTAAATGTTGAAAACAGGGAAAAAGAAAGCGACAGAAATTCTGATCATAATAAAGGTAAATCTAAGTCAAGGAATAGAAGAAGTAAATCTAGATCTGAAAGAAATCTGAAATGCTGGAACTGCAAGAAAAAGGGCCACATGAAGAAAGATTGTCGCTCACTGAAGAAAAAAGGTGAGAATAAAGATGATACTGCAAATGTTGTAACAAATTAGATAGATGATGCTTTACTTTTGGTTATTGATAATCCTCTTGAGTCTTGGGTTTTAGATTCTGGGACATCTTTTCATACCATTGCATATGACAAAATAATTGAAAATTATGTTGCTGGAAATTTTGGGAAGGTTTATCTTGCTGATGGAGAATCTTTGAATATTGTTAGTATGGGTGATGTTAAATTAAAAATGCCAAATGGGAATGTTTGGAAGATCCAAAATGTGAGACATGTGCCAAAGTTGATGAGAAATCTAATTTTGTTAGACAGCTTGATAGTGAAAAGCATAAGGTGACTTTCAATGATAACGCTTGAAAAGTTACCAAAGGTGCCATGGTTGTTGCTCAAGGGAGCAACACTGGAACTCTCTATATGACTTCAAGTTGTAAGGATACAGTGGCTGCTGTTAACACTGGTATTACTTATGGCATTGCAGACTTGGGTACATGAGTGAAAAGGGAATGAAGGTCATGGTGGCAAATGATAATTTTTCGGATTTAAAATCTGTAGAGCACAAGTTGTGTGAAAGCTGTGTCCTCGGTAAACAGAAAAGGGTCAACTTCTCCAAAGCAAGAAAGCAGTTAAAGCAGAAAAAACTAGAGTTAGTTCATACAGATGTATGGGGGCCTTCAACTGTGATATCTCTTGGAGGATCTAGCTACTATGTGACTTTCATTGATGACTTAACTAAAAAGGTATGGATTTATTTTTTGAAGAATAAACCCATACATTGATGGGGATTTCAAGTAGTTTTGTGCTAACAATGGGATCAAGATGGAGAAGACTATTCCAAGTACACCTCAGCAAAATGGTGTTGCAGAAAGGATGAACAGGACACTGGATGAGCGTGCAAGGAGCATGAGATTGCATGCAGGGTTACCCAAGGTATTTTGGACAGATGTAGCTAACACTGCAGCCTATTTAATCAATAGGGGTCCTTCAGTTCCTTTGGATTACAAAAACCCGAAGAGGTTTAGAGTGGCAAAAAAGTAAACCTATCTTTTCTAAAAATATTTGGTTACCTGTCATATATCCATATTGATGCTGCTGCTAGAGGTAAACTTGATCCTCAATCAAAAAAATATTTTTTCATTGGATATGGTGACAATGAGTTTGGTTATCATTTTCGGGATAGTTAAAACAGAAATATCATTAGAAGCAGGGCAATGAGCAAGTTCTCTACAAGGATAGTTTGGGCAAGAGATTAGAAGTAACAGATTCTGAGGTAAAAATGCTTGAAGTGATCCACTTGAGAGACATTCGAGTGAATCAGTTCTAACAGAATACTCAGGAAGTTGAAGATGACATTGCTGAGGAAAATCAGGAAAGTATGGCTCCAGAGGTAAATCCAACCACTCCTGTAACAGAAGTGAGAAGATCTTCCAGGATTGTGAGACCATCACATAGATTTTCACCATCTCTGAACTACATCTTTTTGACTGATAAAGGTGAACCAGATAGTTTTGATGAAACTTTGCAGGGTGATGAATCAATCAAGTGGGAGTTAGCCATGAAAGATAAGATGAATTCTCTCATGAGTAATCAAACATGGGAGTTGGCAAAACTACCACAAGGAAAAAGGGCCTTGCAGAACAAATGAGTTTATAGATAAAAGAAAAAATATGATGGCAATAAATGGTATAAAGCCAGGTTAGTAGTTAATGGCTTTCAACAAAAGGAAGGTATTGATTACACAGAGATTTTATCCCTAGTGGTTAAGTTGACTATAATCAGAACAGTGTTTAGGTTAGTGGCTCATGAAGATTTGCATTTGCAGCAAATGGATGTAAAAATAGCTTTTCTTCATGGTGACTTGGAAGGAAAAATTTATATGAAACAGCTACATATAAGGATTTGAAGTCAAAGACAAGGAGAAATGGTATGCAAACTTATGAAAAGTTTGTATGAGTTAAAACAAGCTCTAAGACAGTGGTACAAGAAGTTTGATAACATCATGGGTGACAATGGTTACTTAAGATGCCAAGCAGACCATTGTTGTCATGTTAAAAGATACAATAACTCTTACATTATACTGTTTTTATATGTTGATGATATGTTAATTGTTGGAGCTAATCTGTATGAGATAGAGAAATTAAAGAATAAGCTTTCAAAGAAGTTTGCTATGAAGGATTTGGGTTCTACTAAATAAATCCTTGGGATGAGAATTACCAGAAAAAAAGGGAATTTTCAAGCTATCTCAGGAGAAATACATCAACAAAGTACTTGCTAGATTCAGAATGGATGGTGCCAAACCAGTGAGTGCATCTTTGGCTAGTCACTTCAGATTATCCAAGAGTCAGTCTCCTTCAACTGATGATGAAATCGCATATATGAGTAAGGTACCTTATGCTTATGCTATTGGAAGTTTAATGTATGCCACAGTATGCACAAGACCAGACATAGCACATGTAGTGAGAGTTGTTAGTAAGTACATGAGCAATCCAGGAAAATAACACTGAGAAGCAGTTAAATGGATCTTCGAGTATTTGAAAAGTACTGCAAACTTAGCCTTGTATTTCAGGAAAACAGATATGAGCTTGCATGGTTATGTTGATACTGATATAGCTGGTGATATCGATAGCAGAAAAAGCACTACAGGGTATGTTTATACATTAAGTGGTACTGTAATCAGTTGGATGTCTAAACTACAAAAGATAGTTGCACTTTCTACCATAGAAGCTGAATATGTTGCTCTTACAGAAGCAAGCAAGGAAATGATATGGTTGTTATATTTTCTGAATAAACTAGGGCACAGGTTTGAAAAAGATATGTTGCATTATGACAGCCAAGTGCCATTTACTTGACAAAAAAACCCTGTGTATCATGCTAGAACAAAGCATATACAACTCAGATATCACTTCATAAGATCAGCTTTGGAAGATGGTGTATTATCACTTAAAAAGATACAAGAAAGTCAGAATCCAGCTAATATGTTGACCAAAGTCGTTACAATCGAGAAACTGAAATTGTGTACAACTTTAGTGGGACTTCCTAACTGTTGATTAAGAAGCCATAATCATTGCAGGTAGGAGAAACAATTGAGATAATAAATTAGTCTCCAAGTGGGAGATTGTTGGGTATGTATGGAAACAATCTTATCTAAAAGGGTATATATTTATTCGAAAGGGTATAAATTTATTTGGGAGGGTACATACTTATCTGAAAAGATATATATGCTTATCTAAGAGGGTATGTACTTATCTAAAAGAGTATATACTTATCTAAAAGGTATCTTAAGATTCTCACACATCTATCTTTTAGCCTTGGGCTCTACTATATAAAGGGGGGCTTCTACTCATGAAAACAATCACAACAGAGAGAGTGAGTAAGAGTCCTAGGGTTTTATTGTAGTAGAGTGAGGGCTAGAGAAATAGTTATCTCTCTTGTAATCTATTTTTATAGTGAAAAAGGTTTCCTACAGTGGCTGCAAAGTGGATGTAACTCTCAATTGATGGTGAACCACTATAAATTTTGTGTTCCTGTTGGTTGTTTATTTTCTTCTTGCTTTTATTATTATTACTTTCATGTTACAGAGATTTGATATTTGATCCATTAACTAAGGATCTGGTTATCAAATTCCCAAGAAGATGCCTTTCATATTATATGAAGAAGAATAAATGAATAATTTATTGGCTTTTATTATTATCTTCGAACCAATATCTCGCACTTTGTTTTTACTATTCATATCTGTATCTGTTATGCATTCCAAAATCAAATTTCAGGATGAAGTGCTTGCTCTTACTTATTCTATAAATACTGCCAAAGCTTTCATTAATTTGATGCCTTCTTTAATCTTAAACTAATTATTGGCTTTGTGTTTGCCAAAATGCCTTTAGGATTAGGCATCTAGGTAATGTAATTGCTTTCCCACAAATGGGAATGATATTTCTATGCTTATGTTTGATCTGGTTCCTGAACATCATGCACAACTAATTTATTTTGTTCCTACAATCTATCTTCTGAGTAATTTAGATTGTATGAAATAAAACTAGTTTATTCTTTGATCAAAAATTTTTTAAAAAATAAAAGAATTCGTTATTATTATTCTTTTGGTATTTTTGATGGTTTTAATCTTATTTCTGTCAAGAATCTTGAAGATTTTATTAATGAATTGAGATGCATATATTCATATACGCCAACTTTTACATTTCCTTTATGTTTTTTCCATTTTAAGGAGAAGAAGAGTAAGCTTGGCTCATAATATTCTTCTTTCTAAATGTTTACTTAAGTTTTGTGTGAACATATTAGATACAGCAGATCATTTTTTCTAGCCTTCGTGTATCGAGGCCTCCATGTGAACATATAAACTATGTTTGCAAAGAATTACTTTTAAATCCTGTGCATGTAGCTTTGTCATTTGGTCAATATTACTTTCACAGCTCGACATGCTTAGAATTTGCAGTACTTGTAAGTCATGATTTGGATTTTGCACCTCTTTGGTCAGTGTTTGTATCTGCAATTACTTTAGATGAGCACTAATAGATTTTGCACTTCCCCGCTATGATTGAACAAGATGTTATTTTAATGCATTTCAGGTTCATTACTAGAATGAATTATATGGAAGCATAGGCAGTCAATGTTCTCTAGGACTGCACTTTACAATTTCTTTGGTGTGATATTGATTCAAATACCCTTTGGTTGCTCAAAGTTCTTCTTCTATTAATATATAATTAAGCATTGTGTTTTTATATGAAAAATAAGCATTTAAATATTCTCTAGGACTGCACTTTACAATTAACAATGAAATTGAAGAGATCACTTAAGTACTATTTTGTAGAGCAGAACAATGAAATTGAAGAGATCACTTAATTAAGTACTATTTTGTAGAGCAGACCAATGAAAGGATTACTTTTCTGTTTTTAACGCTTTAGATGCAGAGAGTAATTTGTTCAAGGATCACTTACTAAGTTCAAGGAGTGATAATGAGGGTTAGGGGGCAAGTCTTTGTGACTGCATTTAATCCTCTAACTAAGTATGGTACTTGTTGCCATTATAAGCTTGCGCTTTTGTTTTGATAGAGATAATGTATTTAAGAAGATATGTATCAAGTTGGTTCTGCCCCATTTGTAACCTTTCTTCTTAATAACAAAAAGAAAGGACATTAGAAAAATATAACATTAAGAATTATTACTATTATCAAAAATCCTGCAAAAATTAATTTAGTACTTCATGAAAAAATGAGAAAATCTATCAAGTGAAAAATGAAAATTTTTAAAGTATTATTGAAATTATAGCAAATTTTGATCTTATGATACAAGAATAAGTTAAACACATTAAAATTTGTTCTAAGCTTAATCATTATTTTGGTCATAATGCACAAAATGAATTACTAATCATATTAACATTTGAAATTAGAATATAATTACAAAAAAAAAGTAAAAGAAATTCAATATTTTTCATTCATGCTTGATTGTACTCCATATCTTAATCATCATCAAAAACAAATCTCTCTTATATTAATTAAGACATGCAGATATTTCAATAAATATGATAACAATAAAAAATATTTTATATATTTTTAGGGGTGACTGATCGGGTTGAGAGTTTTTTGATGAATTTAAAAATACTATAAAAAAATCTTAAGTTAATATTAATGATATAAGAGGTTAATTAAGAATACGATAGTATATCTAATATGAAAGAAAAACAATAAGGTGAAAAAAAAAGATAATTAAATATAAATTGTATAGAATTTTATACACCATGTAGATGTCATAACCTTAGTTTGTTACTTTATAATATGACTAAATATTATCCTCAATAGCTGTAACATTTTTTCGGAATATACAATATATATATATGTATATTCATTTTCGTCTTCTTCAATAAAAAATAAAAAAAATTAGGAGATAATACTTCAAATTTAACTATTAAATCATTATTAAAAACACGTTGAGAAAGTAAAATTAAAAGTTTCAGAGGAATAAAATTAAATTAAAACTTCACACATAAAAGATATTTAACTTTAATTAGCACAAACTAGTGAACGACCTAAAACAAAAAGTAAAGTTATTTCTACTGTGACATATGATTTGAAAACTTTGAGTATTAAGTATGATTATTTAGAATGATATATATTTACAATTAATATAGTTATTAATAAGTACTTATAATACAAGATCAATATATTTTATTATAATGCAACTGACAAGTCTTGTTACTTTCTTTGCAAAATATAAAGAAAATAGATTCATATCTATATGACTTTAGCTAAAAAAAATAGCATGTGAAATGGATATAGAACATGTATTTCGTGATATAAAAAAATGAATGAAAATGTGTAAATAATAATTTAGCATATGATATGTTATTTGCAATTGACATAATTCGTAATTAAGTACTTATAATATGAAAATATGTATACAGATGTTGCAATAATTCAAGTGAAATGTCTTATTTTATTTTTCAAAAAAACTGAGTTTGCATCTATTATAATTTTAGCTAAAGAAAAAATTGATACAAAACATGTATTTCATGACATAGAAAAAAAAATTGATGAAAATATAAACAATGAAACATACTGTCAGTTAAAGATTTTTTTAAAATTAATAATTTTATATATGTAATTGATAAATCTATTTTCTCAATTCAGAATAGATATGAATAATTTATAATATATGAAAATATTTGTTGTTGTTTATTTAGTTTAAAAAATTAAAATTATTTGATGATGATAATTTAAGAAATAACGCAATATGAGTTATTATATATTAATAGTTTAGATTTATTTGATGAATTATGATTTCTCAAAGAGATTTTACAAATAGAAACATCAACACTTCAAATATTAAACTTAAAATTATTTTTAAATACCTAAATTATTTATAAAATATTACTAAAACTGTTGTTACCAAAAAATGAGTTTTTTAAAATTAAAATTAATAACATCTTATTTATGTTTAATTATGTCACAAAAAATTAAATAAATTATTTATATTATTACTTGAAAAAAATTATTATTAAAATTTAAATAATTTTACATTTGAAAATTAAAAAAATTATATGTTTTTACATTAAAAAACATTGAGAGCCTCATCTCCTCAGTTTGCTTAAGGCCTTAGTGGACTTTTGGAACAGGTCTTGGCAAGGCTTGGTGTATAATTCATTCCTAAGTTGATGTTTCCTCCCTTACCTCTGTTCCCCTCTATGCCAAAAATGGTCAGTATCCAGAGTTTAGTCGCCACCATATCCAAAATCTCTAAACATTACACATGCCCATAAACATTAGATAAGGATACGAATGAATATCGCACGAGGAATGAAATAATAACAAGAACTAGATGCATTAACAAATATTACATTAATATAAATATTACATAAAAATTATTGAATAAACACATGAAAATAATACATGGAGTATTGAAAAATAACAGAGTGTGCAAAAGCTAAACATTGCAAGAATCAAACTTTACAAGGAACTTTAACATAACAAATATTAAATCACATAATACCCAATTACTTTTTTTTTTTTGAATTTTTTTCATTTACCAAAAACACACGCACAATGTTTGATATGATATGTTGTGTTACTCTAAATCTTTCAAAAAATAATTAAATAAACACACTTTAAATCCACTTGAAACAAAAAAGTTAAAAGCTCTTAGTCTTAAATCAAATCTGACTATTTATCAAGAGAGAGAATGAGTATCTTTGGTTGAATATTTAATAAAATGCTATTACATGTTAAAATTAAAATACTTCCTTCAAAGTATCAATTTCAATTAACAATAATCAATTTTTTCTTTTTTAAATGAAAATTATTTTATGGAGGAAGAACCCAAGTACAAGAGTAAGAAAAAAGCTTCTTTTTCTTTTGGTTGGGGGGAAGAGTGGGAAATTAATGATTTTCACTTTACCCATTTTTGATGGAGTAAGTGCTAAAAAGAATCAAATTATTGTCATTTGTATTTTTGCAAACAACCAACCCTAAACTATGATTTGAAAAAATTAGTTCATGTTATTATTACATTTTTTTAATACTTTTTAGTAATCAGAATATCAAATTAGTCCATAAGCGTCAAATAATAATAATTGAAATGTAGTTTACATCAGTAATATTTTGAAATTTATTTTCATATTATATGATATTTACATATATATACATATATGAACAACTTACAAATTTTAGTTGTATCAGAATGTTTAGGGATAAAAGATAGAATTTATGTGCTTAAGTATAAGTTTCGTTTGAAGTATAGGTCCAAGAGTTTAGAGTTTCAAGTTTAGGTTTTTGAGTTAAGGGCTTGAGCCGATTTTAAGTTTGGAATTTACATTTTAATATTTAAGGTTTGGGGTTTGAAGTTTGAGATTTAGAGATTTAACAATCAGATTTTAAGGTCTTAGGTTTAATGTTTAGGGACGTTATTAACTTAAGGTTTAAGTTTATGGTGTTTAGGATATAAGAAACCCAAACATTAATGTGAATTGTTTGTAATAAAAAATTTATTTTATTATGTCAACCCGAAATTCTTTCTAAACAATCCAAAAGAAATGAAGATGAATAAATTATAAAGGGAATCTAATTCCTTTCCCTTTAACCTTTTTATGTTTTTTAGTGCTTAGTAAAAAAAGATAATTTAAATAAGTATTAGGTAAGCAATTAGAATTTTAGTGATAGGAACAAAAAAGCAGCTCATCTTTTTCATATATAATTTTATTTAAAAATATGAAGTTGGTGCCAATGGATAATATATATAATTTGTATGCTCCATTTTTTTAAAATTATTTTAAAGTTACTATTTTAACCATGCAACTTTAAATGAAAATTGACAATCTATTAGATAAGCTTAAAATTAAAGATTTAAGCACAATTCTGTATAAGTTTATGAAACTTTATTCAATTAATAAGCCATCTTAAATTAAAACTGATAGTTGATTTTTTTTCATTGGTTTGTTTATTTAGATTTACACAAGTGAATAAGATGAATTAGTTTGTTTATCCATAATACAAATAAAATATTACATAAAGTTATTTTTCAATTACCAAATTCTTTTGAAAAATGGATGTATTTAATGAACATTGTATATATATACTTCATAGTTATTTGATGTTACAGGTGATCATGCTTGGAATATGGTCACTCGTTTACCACGGGTTTGATAAAATAAAAAAGAAAATGCATAATAGTAAACCAACCTAAGTACAGGTTGTTATGCCAACTCTTTCCAAATAGAACATGTCTTGATTAAACTTCATTTCATGACTCAAAATATATAGTCAAGATATAAAATAACAAGGTACCCCAGAAGATTACGGGCTTTGATTTCAATCTTTCATGCATGGAGTTGAACAACTTTGTTGTTTTAAAAAAACAATCTTCAATCATACTTGAACACTCCTGAGCACGTTCTTCTAACCTGTTATTTATTTGATTACTCATTTAATTAAGAATTATGGGATGCTTGCTTGTTAGACATCTGTTATTAATCAAATTTTTAAACCACCTTTGTTATGATGGGGCTGACCAGGGAGGTGAAAACGTGATATTTTTCCAATTTAATATGGTTACAGATTAAGTTAAATAATGCAGGAAACAGTAAAGAAATCCTCCACTTTCTTCCCAACCAAATGTCATAGGACAATTAAATCATCCATGCATGATTGAGCAGAACATCCATCTTTCACTATATAAACCCAAGGCTGGTGTAGTAACCCACTTCATAAGTTACACTGAAGCCTTTCCGAGTTCATTCAAGCTTGAAAACTCGGATCTCATTAAGCAATGGCCTCTTCGAGTTGTTTCATCTTCGCTTTCTTCATGGCATTGTCATTTTCAAGCGTCCATATGGGCCTAGCGGCACGTAATCTTCTGCAGTTGCTGAGACTGCCACCACCACCACCACTGCCAACCATCCCTCCTCTGCCTCAAATAACTTTGCCTTCTCTTCCATCCACGCCTCCTTTGCCCAGTATCCCACAGATTACTTTGCCTCCGCTTCCTTCCACGCCCCCTTTGCCCAGTATCCCTAAGATCACTTCGCCTCCACTTCCATCCGCACCCCCCTTGCCAAGTCTCCCAAAGATCACCCTGCCTCCGCTTCCCTCCACGCCCCCTTTGCCCAGTATTCCAGAGATCACTTTGCCTCCATTGCCTTCCATCCCCCCAATCCCCTCCCTCCCATCCCTCTCCCCACCTCCTCCTGCCACTAACCGTTGATTATCATGTTCCGCCTTTTCACCACAGCAGTCTATTACCGTCTTGATTTTCGTCCTTGGGGATGTGTTCTAGCTAGGTTGTTGAAACTGCATGTGTCATGTGTGCTGTGTTTGTTTGCATTTTTATGGCTTTCTGCTGTACTTGTATGAGGTCCTATTTCATTTGGTCTTTACTTATATATTGATATGTTACTATTGAGTTACTTCTACAACCAGTATCATTTTGTTTCTCTTTCTGCTACTTTCTCCTTCTGCATTTTTCTTGCGAGCTCTCCAGACTGCAACGAACTTCTACTAATCCATTAATCCCCACGTTCTACGAACCCAGTCTAAACATAAAAGGCTTGGTGGAAAGCAGGGCTTACTCACAAAAAAAAGAAAAGAAAACAATCATAAGAAGGGCTTAAAATGTCATGCATGCAGTGAAAGCTCAAGCTCAAGCTCAGCATATATAAAAGCTGAAAGAACAGTTCTATATATATCTGCCAATTAAATTTCAGAAATTATGTCTCGTGGCTTGGTTTTAGACAAATAAATCAGTTACATAGTATGCTCCAGCGACATTGGAAGCTATTTAAGTTCAAAAACACAGATAAGAGCATCAGTATTCTCCAGAAACTCGCCCTTTTTTGAAGTGTCACCAACCAATATATCCATATTCGTGAAATGCTTAGTCCACCTGCTAAAAAATAATTAGATCCAAATTGTTTGCAGACTGTACATATAAAACAGATATATACAATTAAAAAAAACATTTTATGCTAACATTCTAGTTACATTAAATAATTTTATCTAATTGTTTCATTGTATTATATAAATCAAGTCATATTTGATGATACTAGTTATTTTAAAATTTAAAAATTATATAAAAATATATTTTAACATATTTTATTTAATTAAATATGATTGTTAAGTGAGTAGTTGTCAATTTAATTGAAACATACTCATCTATTACTAATAGTAATGCAATCATTTCTCAATTCTAAATTTTAATTATTTAATGAAATAAATTATTTATTTAATATTTTTTATTTATGTTGTTTACTTTGAAATTAGTGTATCACAAAACTTATGCAATAACATGTATAGGAGGTTTGTTATTTACATAAAAACCCAAATTAGTCAAAGGCCCGGTAAAGTAAGCCATGTGGAAGTAAGGTCGACCCGATCCATTACATTAATCAAAGAGCTTGTCAAGTTTTTCTAGGCCCAATTTGGATCTTAGCTCCGCAATTTTGTTCAGCATGGGAATTAGGGTAAGGCTTGACATAAGTATTGGTAAGAAATTTCATCACAGTCCTATATTAATTAAAAACCAATTAACAAGATGTAATGTAAATTTGGGCATATTTTTCACCTTATGAGACACTTTTTGAGGTATACCTCCCAATCAAATAGAATTGTGGGGTTAAAGTAAAAACAAATAATGATGATACTTATGTCTTAGAGCTAATTGGATTGGAAAAGGGATATACAGTTAATTAATACATAATTAATTATTGGCACATATATGTTTAATAAAGGCATTCCTTCATGTCAATACATTTAATTTTGAATTATAAGGTAGTAATTGGATCAAGCACAAGAGACATGAAGGCATTGTGAAGGAATTGCAGTCATTAGTATTATATATGCATCAATACCATGAACTTAAAACTATTATTGGTCAATGTATAGTATTGTCAAGACAAGGTATTAATAATGCTTAGAGATTAGTATATATTAAGGTTTTTTTTTTTTTTAAAGTTTCGAAGTAAGTGATCGATGTCATAGATAGATTAAAAAACAAATTTACTAAACATGACCCGCAATGAAGACTCCATTTGGTAGCTCACTCAAATGTTTATGAAAATGTTCTCATGTGGCAATCGTGCAAGTAGACCATCGACTTGAAACATTAGGTCATTTTATATATGGAGTAGGATGACCACATGTCCAAAAAGGATGTTTGAACACACTGAAAAAATGAATTGTCAAGATGGGATTCATCACCCCATCTATTTTTTTTTTTTTAATTTAGATTAACTAATTAAAATCTCTAGATAGAGCATGATGAATTGCAAAACATTATTTCCGGGAGTTCACAAGGTTAATCATGAATTAAAGAAACAATATAACATCTTGTATATAAACACCGAACATGCTTAATAACATATGTGAAACACATTGCTCCAAGTATTGCAATCCAAGAGAGGTTATTGGGTTTTTAAAATTTTCTTACTTATCTAGTAAGAACTCGAATTCAGTTTGCTAAAATTTATCAACTACAATAATTCAAGAGTACGGATAAAAATAAGAAAGATAAAGATTTTTTACATGGTTTGGCAATTTTGGCCTACATTCACAACTCCAAGCAACTCGCTTAAAGATTTTAGTAACTCTTTCTTTTAAGTCACACTTGATTATACCCCCAACCAAGATTTTTATAACAAAGAGGTCCCACACATTGTAAACTCAATCTCTCTTAGAAAGATCAAAAAACTTGATACTTTTCACTAAGATTTTTCTAATAAAGTGAATCGTTTTACTTTACAACAACTTCTCATAATAGAAAAAAAAAAGATATAATTTTTTCAAGAAAATGACTCTGTCAAAGAATGGATATAACTAATAAAAGCTCAATCCAACCTTTTGCTCTATAGACAATGATTTATGCAATAGATGAGTGAAAAACAAATAAAGAATAATAAAATTGGCTTGTGAACATTCAAGGATTTAGTATTCATTTTTTTAAAAAGGTTGTTATACTCATATTAAAAAATATGGTTGTTACACAGTAAAATACACTTTTTAAATATCCATGCCAATGCTACTACTCAAGAGACTGATAGTACCACTTTATATAGTTGGCACTCATACAAAATTTGAATTTTAAACATTAGATTAGTGTTATTACTCAAGAAACTAGTAAAACTACCTTAACAGGATTGCTTCCTAATTGACAAATGGTTGTACTACCTTAGATAGAGACCTAAAGGTGCTATTCTTTGTGCTACTGCCTATGTTATTGGCTCAAGCAATTCCTTGGGGTGATGGTATAACTATATGGTTGATGGTACCGCCTCTTATCTCTCTTACGATTTTTTTCTTCTTTTGCTTAAAAACTTGGGGAATTTTTATATTTAGCACTCCGCACATACGATTTTACAAAAATAACCAATATTTTGAATTCATGTTTTTTTAGCACTTTCTGAACAGTTTCGGACCAAGTTACCCTTAATAAAAAGTAACAATTACATTCTTACTCACTAAAAAGAATACCAAAAGTCAAACCAACATTTTCCCCCATTCTCTAACAGTGTCTTCATCTCTTCGCGTCTCTTGCAGTCTCTCTCACTAGATTTAAGTGATTTTGTGTTTATTTTTACAAATTGATCACTAAGAAACATCGAGGAACTATCGAAAGTATTAAAAATCTACAAAGGTATGTTTTAAAACGATTATTTTGACATAAAGTTTAGAGTTTTTGCATTTTGGATACCCACGAACTAAATCTTCTTATGACGTATGATTCTCCATTTTCTTTTACATGTTTACTTTTATTTTGGTATATGAAAACTTAATTAAATTCTTCTGTCATGTTTTAAATGATTTAAGTTGCTAGTTCATGAATCTCTAATGACTGGGTATATCAGTGTGTATTATTTTCATTTTTCTTTCAATACTTTGAAGTTGATTAATTTTTTTGAGAACATTAGGTATATTGATGTGTATTATGTGTGTGAACTGCGTTTTACTCTTTCATTTGTGATGCTTGACCTTAAATTTCACAAACAAATATTGCTAACTTGGGTTTAAGTCATATGAATCTTAACATATTATTAAAAATCATAATAACTTTTAGAAAATTGTTTCTTCATTCATAAATTCGTATCAACATCTTAAGTTTTTGTATCAATTTTTTTAATTTCGTATCAACATTTTATAAATCCTTAATACGTTCATCCATTATTTATTTTTTTTCCTGTACATATGGATGTTACTAAGAAATATTTGATTCCTAAAGAGAGTTGGAAGCTTTTAGCCAGAGTATTGAAGCACTGTGATACAGATGTTGTATCAAATATAAAATGTGTTTTGAATGACTCTCAAAGGTAGAAGTTCAATACCACCTGCCTTGGTCATTTCTTGGAAGTGAATGAGAATTTCATATTTTCTGGCTTAATCGTCCACAATTTACCACTTTGACAGATTGAGCAACCTAATGATGAAGAAATGTGGTTTTGACTTAGGAAGCACGAAGTACGTTTTGGTAAGAAAGAATTTTATTTAATCACTGGGTTGAGATTTGGAGAGCTATCAGACACAAATTTGATTGCATCAAATTAGTTTGGCATCCATGCTAAGTATTTTGATGGGAAGAAAAAGGTTACCACTAGTTCTGTTAAGTCAAAACTACTTGAAGGAGAATTTGATGAAGATTCCAATAATACAGTAAAGCTTGCGTTGGTTTACTTACTCAATGCCTTCATCAAAGGCAGTGATGAGCGACAACATATCCCCTAGTGACATTTTCATCTTTTTGATAACTTAGAAGCATTCAATAGCTTTCCTTGGGGTACCTTAGTCTACCGTAACTCATTGAGGTATTTCAAAAATGCTCTAACCACTCGAAATACTCAACGTAGAGAATTATCATACAACATATTTGGTTTTGTATGGGCACTACAGGTATTAAACTTGTTGATATATATTTTTATTTATTTTTATGTTTTTATTTACTTTTTCAAAGACTTTGCAATACCTAACTTATCTTTTTATTCTAAGATTTTTGCATTTGAAGTGATGCCTAGCACGAAGCAGCATGCCACACGAATAGTAAGATCACCATTGCCTAGAATTTGTTGGTAAAAATTTGATCATAAGCCACATAGTGGCCACTGTAAGAGAATTTTTACAAACAAGGTACGTTTAAATTCATATCATTATTGATTGAATTCATTTGCAATATATTATTTCATTGCATCATTCACACTATCGTGACAACACTTAGAAATCGTTATAATGATAGTGAAATCTTTGTTTTTTTACATAAACGTGTCAAGATTTATCATTTTCATACCAAGATTAACTATTTCGTGTTAAGGTTCACCATTTCGTGCCAAGATTCACCATTTTCGTGCCAAGATTCACCATTTCGTGCCAAGATTCACCATTTCATGCCAAAATTTACTATTTACATGACATCTTTTAAAGTCTAAATTCATTTCAATTTAGACTTTCGTGACACCATTACACATTTTTAGTTATATTTTTCATAATTTTAAAATTATTAATATGTAAGTAATTTTATTTATAAAAATTATTATTTGAATTAACATTTGATTATTGTTTTAGATGGTAATGAATGTCAAACTTGAGCCGAATCCTACTGAATGTGAAGCTTATATTACCTGGGAATTGATGAGAGCGTGTTGCTACATCTTGGTGCAACAAAACAGTATCGGCTCAATAAGCATAGCAATGCTTCGACCAGTGAAGATGATGAGGATGATGAGAATTTCATGGCTACAAGAAGAAAAAATCCTACAAAATTTCCTGCCTTATCAAAGGTAGACAATGTATACAAAACCTTATAATATTTAATTAATATTAGTTATATGTTAATATATATATATGTGTGGATATTATATTTTCATTATTTAATTTTTTAATTGATGACTAATTAATTTGTTTGATCGATGATTAAATGTAGCGACGATCTAGACACAATACTACTTCACGACTAAGAGATGAGGATGGAGATGAGGATGAGGATGAGGATGATGATGAGGTTGAGGTTAAAGATATAGAAGGAGATTGAAGGGAGGATGTTGGAGGAGAACAAGAGGAGAGGATACATACAGATTTCAGGGAGGAGGTTAGGGTAGAGAATACGAGAACGAGAACTGCAGCTATGGGTGAAGAATCTCAAGCTGAGAGATCACAGACTAAAAGCGTAGAGAAAGATACTGAGATTTACCGTCGTCTCGATGACTTAGAGGCGAAGGTAAATCTCATGAATGCAAGAATATTGAGTAATCACACCGAGCTTATGATTGCCGTATACTTTATCAAACACGCACTTCAACAAGTTGTCTCCTCTGATTGAGATCCTACACACACTGAGACTGGCACACGCCAAAATGAGGTAATTTTATCCTTATTTATGTACAAGATCATAAGTTTCGTTACAATATAATTCATTGCAAAATTAACTTTTCGTCCCTTGTAGGGTGGTAATGATGCAACTTCCAGTGCACACCCTTCAGCTGCTCATGGCCAATATTCTCGAGAACTTATTAATGTAATGGAGGTTAGGAGTGAGGACGTAGGGGATGGAGATGAAGCCGTTGAAGCTGAAAGAGAGACTGTGGCATGTTTAGTGGACTGAACGACCGTTCCACCAAGGGAAGATAATGTGATACTAGTTTGTAGGACGCGTAAGCGGTCTAGACAGCTGTGTAGTCCATATGTCGACCCCACTGAACATAAACGTGCTAGGTCCGAGCAAATGATTGATTCAAAGTTGCAGCTGAATGAAGACATATGTAATGAATATGAAGCGTTTATGATGGGATCATCAATGTCATAGTGAGTTAATTTATATATATATATATTTTTAATAGATATTATATATTTTTTTTATAAATATCATATAAATAACAAACTGACTTCTTTAATGTAGTCACAATGTACATATTAGTTATTCTGTCAGTATCGACTGGTTTCGCACATTTGAGATCAATGATCAATGGATCGATGATTCGGTATGTCACCATCATACTAAATCATGTCCAATTTATATGATTTGCACCTAGGTGTAATATTTTGTATCAAACATTGGGATTGATGCCTATGTTATATGCTTCTGTATCAAGTATTATGATTCGTGTCTAGTTTATATGCTATCATATTACGTATTATGATTCGTGTCCAGTTATATGATTTCGTCTCAGTATTATGATTCATGCTTCATTTTATATAATTTTATGTGTAGTTATTCATCTCTATATTTATGTTTTCGTGTCAAGTATTATAATTCATGCTTAGATTGCATCATTTTGTGTCAAGATTTCGTGTCAAATATTATGATTCATGCTTAGATTGCATCATTTTGTGTGAAGATTTCGTGTCAAGTATTATGATTCGTGCTTAGATTTCATCATTTCGTGTCAAGTTTTATGATTCGTGCCTAGATTACATCATTTCATGCCAAAGTTATATGATTTCGTATCAAGTATTATGATTTTTGTTTATATTTAATATTTTGTGACATTTTCACTTGATTTTTGCAGCACATTGATGCTTATTTATACCTACTAAGAAAATGACAAAATGAGTCTTCAAATGTATATAAGTAGGATATATGCATTTATGACCCTTTACTTTATGTAAGTTTTGATAATTTCAATTGGTCTTTTTTTATTACACTGCTTTTTGTTTATTGTTTGACAATCTCCTTCATTTTTTTTCCAAATGATTTTGTAGACATGTTTTTTTCATATATATAATAAGTACCAAGTAGATCTAGATGCTGATGGTCCTCCAACAAACTCACAATGGGACACCCACCAATGGGACGATAGTCTTCTAGAGCATGTGCGCGGAACATTTTATGATGGCTGCCCACCATGACACACTGTCAATAAGGTAAAAAAAATTTATCTTCATCACTTTAAGTAATTAATTTTAATAATATTTCATTTCACTGAAATATGAGCAATTGCAGCTATTAGTGTCATGCCATATTAATGGAGCGCATTGGCTTGTTGTTGTTATCGATCTGCAAAATTTTAGTTTGTGCATTTATGACTCGTATCAACAACATGTGCCATCAGAAGTGCGAATTCGATAGCAAAATTATTTCAGATTCATGCTTCCTAGTTTTTTGTCAAGCGGGAGTTACTTAATCGCCAAACTTGATATTGCAATTCCTACAGTTCCATTGTCATGCACATTACATCCAAAATCTCAAGTCCTTCAGCAAAAAAAAAACATCGTAAGTTTTAGTTATATTGATTTATTTACATTTATAATGTTATCAATTTTTTAACACATGCTAATTGGCATACTTTCTTTTTTTTTTATGCAGTGGTAATTGCGGCCCTCATATGCTATATGCCATAAAGCATTTATTAGCTGGCAAGCCACTAAAGTACACCGATACCCAAATGCCAAAAATTAGAAAGCACATGATTGTTTATGTATTTGCTAACTCAACTGATGAGAACGATGACTCACAATGACAGCTTATATTATTTTTCACATAATTATTTTATATTATATTTTTATATGTATATTTTATATATAGAAAGCAATATTGAATGACAGCAATTATCATATGATTTATATGAAAGATGTTATGAAATTAGGCCAATCTTACATTTACAATAAGAAAGAATGAGATAGGAGTAATTATGATAAGATTTTAACTAAAAGATGTTATGAAACTAAGCCAATCTTATGTTTAAGCCAAAAAGAAACGAAATAAAAGTAATAATGATAAAATTTTAACTAAAACACATTACAAAACTTAGACAACATGATGATAAAAAATAATAATAACCAAGATGTCACGAAATCAGACAATATGATACGATTTCTATCAAAATGATGGTACAAACTACTAACAATCATTATACGATTTCATCAAAAAGATGTCACGATATATGAGACTTTTCACGTTAACGGGATACTCCTACGTGCATTACCTGTGATAATCTCAAATACATGATAAGTCAAAGGTATCAAAAAATAACAAATCAATAGTTTGGTTCTCAATTGTACAATAAATTAACAATAATAAAAAACATTATATATCATAAGTCAATGATATTATTATCAATTATAGATAAATAAGGGGTAGTAGTACAAATCTGTGAGTTATGTCCAACCATACCACAATTGTAATATCTACTTTGCAACTATTCAAACACATTCACTGATTGAGATTGATTTCTTTAATCATGATATTGTGGATTTGAACATGTCAACTGATTGTGTCCATATTGGCTGCACCTAGAACATTTTTTTTCTCGTGTTCTTTCCCCACTAGAGGGTATTCTTTGCTTTTTTGAACGATCTGCATGGTTACCATTATTCGACGGTAATACAACAACATTTTTGACGTCTTCAAGCACATTCCAATCAGACTTGTCATCCACTGAATAGATTGGCTCATTGTATGCTGCTACTAAGTACTCTTGCTTGTAATAGTCAGAGCAAAGTGTTATAAAATCAATGTTACGCTCCCTGTAAAAAAAGAAAAATAACGAATTTATTAAAACAATAATGAAAAATAAAAAAAAATGTTATCAACAAATAATAAATATCACCTGGATGCAGCTAGTGCATATGCACATGGCAACAGATCAGTCTGAAACTCTCTACAAGTGCAAGTACATTCTATGAGGTTAACAACCACCTCTTTACCCTTGTACTTGACTACAAATACATTCCAATCAATGTTAGAAGTTGTCATCTATAATGAAACTTTTTGTCTTTCATTCATCAAAGAGTGGACCCATTCAGTTAATTGTGCTTTCCAAATCTTAGCTTTCTCGTGCCTATCATAAAACCGACGTTGCATCATATCTCTAATGAATTCCAATAAAGCCATGACGGGTAACTCGCGGGCAAATCGAAGACATGAATTCAAGCTTTCAACAATATTAGTGGTCATGAGTTGGTATCGTCTTCGAGGGCAATACAGACGTGACCATTTCTTCGGATCTTCCTTCATGATATATTCAAATGCTTGAGGGTGATTAGCTTGTAATTCAGTCATAAATTGACTAAATTCAGACTCTCGATATGTCCTTGCTGCACTATAGAATATCTTGGACACTTCTTCTCTCTTAAATTTATTCTTTATATTTTGGGCCATATGCCAAGAACATAACCCATGACAAGAATCAGGGAAGACATTTACAATGGCCTTTGCAATACCAGCATGACGATCTGATATAATAACCAAGTCATCAACATGACCAATAGCTTCCTTTAGTTGCTCCAAAAACTATTCCCAAGCCTCATAGTTTTCTGAGTCACCATAACCAAATGCCAGTGGGTATATCTGTTCATTTCCATCCTTACACATGGCTACAAACATGACACCATGAAATCTTCCTTTCAAGTGAGTGGCATCGATAGCAATACTTAAATCGATTAGTCTCATCTTCTATGCATATGTGAGCCTTAGTTCCTAGATTAACTATTTGTAACATGTGACAATATGATGGTAATTGTTGGTATGACTCAACTGGGTCACCATAAGTAAGACACAATGCGTATTCTTTCGTCTTCCAAGTTTTGCTATATAAAATTTGTATGCCATATAATTCTTTCATGTTACTTATGATATCTTTTGGCTTAATAATTCTAGCATTTGTAGATAACCGCTGGGCAATAATTTCTTCAATAATGGTAAAAGTTGCTTGTCGATGTCGTCGATGCAACTCCTCAATTGTGCAAGTGTGGGTCAAATCACAACGTCTAATTTGAAAGAATTGTCCTTGTGCAACTTTTACAGCACGGACCTTCTATGCACAATTTTCTTCTCTACAAGCAATCTCAAATATTGATTTGTTAGATATAGTGACTCTAAATTCAAAGTTCTCAGTCAATGCATATATACCCAAAAATCGCTTCAACTCTTTCTTATTTGAGAAAAATTGACCTCTAGTATGGGTGTTAGTCGGAGTCACTGATTCCATGGTAGAAGACGGAACAATGCAGTATAATTCAGCACCCAACACACTATACCTCTTATTAACACCATCACTTACATTATTATGTGCTTCAGGACATGCAGGTGGCACATAAGGTGGGATCGAACGTGGTACAGAAGGCAAGTTCTCATCATTAAGCCCAACTTCCATAATGGGTTCACTTTGCTCTTCTTCGATAGGTTGAGTGGGCTCAATATCTGGGACTGGATACTCACACCCAACATCATAGTCCATCAACTCAACTAAGTTGATTTCATTAGTATTCTGAGTGTTTTGGGGAGTCTCATTATGGAATAATGGTTCCATACCCAAATTTTTACCATGAACAATTTGGATGGGTCTGTACATTAGGAATTGCATTTGTAACCTCATTGCTCCTAATACAAGAGTTTAACTGATTGATTCGTTTTGAATTTTCATCTTCACATATACCATGTGTATTCTCAACATTATGTCGCTCTACCAAATCCACAATTACACGGGGTACTATGTTATCATCATACAACATGAACTCAACATCATCATCATTTACTAACTCAATTTTTATGGCAGTTTCCTCGAATCTCACTATGGTGTGCAGTGTAATATCATAATTAGAGAAATCCGTATCAATGCAAGATTTAACTAAACCCAATAACTGTGCATGTGTCAAATCCTTTTGGACAACATAACCTCGAGTTTTGATAATCCTACCAGTATACTCAAAACTTCATCTTGACTCGGACCACTCACCATTCCAAGTTACAATAACATGCATTCTGCAATGACCATGAAAATATTTCAAAAAAGAAGCAACATGTTTAAAGAAGAACAAACCTGAAGTTCAGTAAATAAATAACGATTTAGATAAATAAGCAACGATATTATCTTATGTATTAATTTCATTAAAGAATATCAATTATGAATGAAGTCACGATGGTTCACAAGATGGCACGAATTTGGTGACTAAGTCACGATTTAATCAAACATAGCACCATTCTTTGTCTATATCACGAAATAAGTAACAATATTATCTCATGTATCGATTGCATTAAAGAATATCAATTGTAAATGAAGTCACGATTGTTCACAATATGGCATGAATTTGATGACTAAGTCACGATTTAATCAAACATAGCACTATTCTTTGTCTATATCACGAAATAAGCAACAATATTATCTTATATATCGATTTCATTAAAAAATATCAATTACGAATGAAGTCACGATGGTTCACAAGATGGCACAAATTTGGTGACTAAGTCACGATTTAATTATAGCATGATCCTCTATACATGTTACGATATGCATGATACATCATGATTATTCTTTCCAAACATATAAAATCTTGACAATATTAAGATATATTATCTTTCAAATACATATTTGTTGGTCTATTGACCCATCCGAACACTTTTTGCTTTTGAAGAACAATGTGTTACCAAAAACATGAGCTTGGTTATGTAAATCTTAAATAAAATGTGAAGAGAACTTTCAAACACATAAAATCTTCTCAGTATTAAGATATATTACCTTTCAAATACATATTTGTTCGTCTATTGACCCACCCAAACACTTTTTGCTTTTGAAAAAGAATAACAAAAACGTGAGCTTGGTTGTGTAAATCTTAGATACAATGTGAAGAAAACTTTCAAACACATAAAATCTTGACAGTGTTAAGATACATTACCTTTCAAATACATATTTGTTCGTCTATTGACCCACCTGAACACTTTTTGCTTTTGAAGAAAAATAATGTGTTACCAAAAACGTGAGCTTGGTTGTATAAATCTTAGATACAATGTGAAGAAAACTTTCAAACACATAAAATCTTGACAGTGTTAAGATACATTACCTTTCAAATACACATTTGTTAGTCTATTGACTCACCCGTACACTTTTTTCTTTTGAAGAACAATGTGTTACCAAAAACATGAGCTTGGTTGTGTAAATCTTAAATATAATGTGAAGAAAACTTTCAAACACATAAAATCTTTGCAGTATTAAGATACATTATCTTTTAAATACATACCTGTTAGTCTCTTGACCCACCCGAACACTTTTCACTTTTGGAGAATAATGTGTTACCAAAAACACGAGCTTAGTTGTGTAAATCTTAATTATAACGTGAAGAGAACTAGCCAAAATCAATTGATTTTGCTTTTGATTCCTTTTCTAGCTTCTGTGTAGGTAGATCTTAGATACAAACATGAAGAAAAAATTTGGGGAAAGAGGCTGGACAAAGAGGGAGAAAGCTCGATGAGAGAGAAAGTTCAATGGGAGAGAATACTAATACTGTGTACTGTTTTTTTTTTTTTTTTGAATTTATTTACTTTTTAAGGGTATTATTATCTTTAGCATGGGTATTTTAGTCTTCACAGTACATTTAAGTGCTAAAAAATATAAAAGTTAGAAAAAATGGTTTGTTTTACAAAACAAGGAACAAGAAGTGCCATTTTTGTCAATTTCCTCTAAAAACTTCAAACAAGTTCTAAAATCAATGTTTACAAATTAAAGTCTTTGAAAAAAACATTTCGTAGTTGTTTTGAAAAACATCTTTCAAAACATAACTTCACAAAAACTTGAAAGAAATGCATGAGGTGTTTGTGTAATCATGCATCTTAATTAAGCAAACCTAAGGCATCACATAAATATGAAAAAACTAATCCTACCATGGACCTAATTATTCCTCTCTTCATCCTCATCAAGCACAAGTAATCCTTAACTTCTTTTTCATCTCTTGCACTACATACTTGTTGAACATATTAGTTTATCATAATGTATTTGTTATCATCAAAATCAATCCATTATCCTCTTAATGGTAATATAATGCTAATAATGTAAAAATCAAATTGTCAATGATAGGATTGTAGGTCCTAGTAAGGCAATCCAAAAAGAGGTGAATTGATTTTTAAAAATTTTTTTACTTAACTAGCAAGAACTAAATTTTAGTTTTTTTCTTTTAAATCTATCAACTACGAATACCCAATGAATAAATATAAATCCAGTGATAAGAAGAGACAGACACGACAATTTTACATGATTCGGCAACCTTACCTATGTCTACACCTCCAAATTACCTGATTAAGGATTTGTTCTAAATTTGCAAATGCACAACCACTTGGTTCTTCCCAACCAAGTATTACAACCAAGGTAAACACAAACTTTTTTTTTCTTGACCTCACAAATATTCAAAAGATTGTTACAACAAAGATGAACTCTCTCAAAAAGAATGTTGTTACAATAAAAGTTTAATTACTCATAAGCTTGCCTAAGGAAATTGAAAGTTGATGCCAGAGAGTGGGTAAATAAAGGAAAAATAATTGCTTTAACTCTTGAATGAATAAATAGTAGTTAAAGCTTGTGCATATAGACAAGATTCAAATGCTTTTTGTATCTCCCTTTGGAAATATGGTTATTATTCACATCAAAGACTTTTAAATGGCAATTTGAACACATTTTAAAATAATTTGATTCACTAGATAAAGATTTGTTACAAGAAAAAATTTTAAATCACAATAATTCAATCAACTAAGCTCATGATTTTGTTGAGGCACACCGAATAGAATGGATATGGTTGCCCATTAGGTAAAGGTAAATTACCTCATTCCTTTTTGTACAATTTGGTTGAGCTAAATTCTTAGTTTATGTTTGTTTATTCTTAAAGTCAAGATTCAACTAACTTAGATTATAAATACGACTTAGCTAAATTGCCCAATTTTATGCATACAAGAGAATTTTCAAATTGAAGTTTTTATTAGGTTTCAAATGGCACTTTTATGATATTTAGCCTAGCTTTAGGTTTTAATTGATCCTCGGATCTTGATCCTTATTTGTTGATATGTCTTTCTCTTTGAATCACTACTTGGCTAAGGTACACATATCTTTAAGGATCATTAGTTTCACAATTCGTGTATTATCATCAGAATATCACATCATATTATAGGAATATTGATCTCTTAAACACTTAATGATTCCATAGTGTTAACATTAATATCCCCCTTTTATGATAAAAACTTTAAGAACAAATAACTTGAAAATAATAAGTTTGTTGGTCATGATTTAGAATGTTCATTTGTGCAATTTTCATGATTTTGAAATCAATTTACATTAATTTTAGTTTAGACCGCCAATTGCTTTGCACATTCATTTGTTTTTCTCTTCCTTTGGACATCAATAAAAGGATAGAAAACATTGGGTTTGAATGTTTGGTAAGCTAGCTGCCCCTTGTTAAAAGGGTGTTAACAAACTTGTGAGACAATTGCAGAATGTGACTTTAAATTGTACTCTCCTTTTTTTTAAAGATGTAAAATAAAAGTTTCATGGTACATTTTTCAAAGTATGAACTCAATTTTCTAAAATCTCCCCTTTATGAAAGTGCTAGGCAAAAGCTACAAAAATGTATTGTTTTAAGGAAAAAAAAATTAGTTCAAATTAAGAGTCAATTAAGTTGTAAACACGTTGCTTTCATTTGCTTAACCCTTAACTCAGTTTTGAAATTTTCATTTTAGCTTGTCAAAGAAAAATTTTTAAAGAATCAAAACTCGCTAGTACGTGGTTTGTTAAATCTCAAGTACTAACAAGTATAGCTTCCATTAAAATAGCCATTTAAATATATATCTGAAGTATCATTTTATATACTTGAGAATCTAAGACTCTAAAATTGGAAAGTATTTGAACTAATATTTTATAATTTTTGTTTTTGTGAAAACTTATTTGCATTCTTTTTTGTTGTAGCAAAGTGCACTTTTTGGCATTTTTTTTTTATGTACATTTATCTCCATTCTTTTTAGTTATAGTCGAGCACACTTTTTGGCACTTTGCATTTTTCATAGAGATTTATTTACATTCTCTTTATTGTAGTAAAACATGCTTTTTGATATTTTTTTCATTTTTTTTATAGAGATTTATCTTCATTCTCTTTTGTTACAATGAAGCATGTTTTTTTAATGTTTTTCATTTTGCCTCAAAGAGATTTAATTATCTTCATGACTTCTTTTATGACAACTATGAGCAAATTTACCATTCTAACAATTTTAAGCAAAGGCAATTAAGCTTTTCCTAATTGTTAGCTTAAAGAAGTCTCATAATGTGTGTCACAACAAGGTCTAAAATTGGTGCCGTGAATTGAAAATTTTTTTCGTGCTTGAAATTTAATTTTAGTCAATTTAAAAAATTTTAAAAAATGGATTATCATCTATTTTTTTAGTGATGTCATTTGCCACCAATTAGTTTTTAAAAATTCTTCTAAAAAAATAAAATATAATAAAAAACAAGGTGGTTGTCTAAATCTCTAGAAGATTTAAGATTAAAAGTCAGTATGTGTAGAAGGATTAACACTCCCATGAACACCCAATGCTTAGCTAAACAAAATGATATCCATCTTTAGAAATGATTCTAGTTTGATATTGTTCTCATATCTTAATTAATTCATGTATTATATTTTATATATATACACAGTTACAAAATTAATTTCGAGATCGGATCTTAATTTGACTTCTAAAATTTTAGGAAAAATTATGTACCAAATTGTACTAGACATGATCAATTCTCAAAATATTTTTTATATCATTTTTTACGCAAGAATCTCAGAATTAGATATGACTAATCTTTAATTCCAAAGATAAATACCTTTTATTTGAAGAATTGAAACATAATTATATTTCTAACTTCCAAAAAAAATTTACAAATCATAATGTGCAACAAAATATGCATGTACGGGATATTAGATATCATACTTATTGAATAGTGATGATTTTAGAGATAATCAAGAAAGGAATCAAGAACTCTCAATAACTCAAAAATTATTGAAATTTTGGATCAATTGAATCCTTTTAATTTCATTCATTATAATTTCATTCAAAGTATAATTATTCAACTATTGCATATAAATAGGAGAGACTATATATGCAAGATTCAGATCTTGAAGAGCTATTGCATCCTCTCAAACAGAAGTTTAAAATCAAAGGCTCTTCTCTAAGACTTAGACTTTTCTTAAGCTAAACTCAAAAAACTAGAAAAAGTAACAATCTAAAGTTGCTATAGAATTTAGAAAATGAGCAAAGGTCCCTATACAGTTAAATTGAAAGCTATTTGTAAGGAATTTTGGAGTCAAAAACATGATCAAATCTCAAGAAATGCAGGTTGTGAAAGGGGATCACGATGCATTTTTATTCGATCTAAGTGATGTATGCATTAGTGCATATTTCATCAAATAGCCTGCGCACCTTCCACAGCCTTCTTGATTATCTTCTGATCGAATCAATCTTCAACTTCGTATACTAGAACCAGTCTCTTATAAATCATTAGTCTAATTTTGACATTGGGATCAAGCTTCCGAATATTATCTCGAACCATTTCGTCGATAGAATCAGGTCCAACTTTCCATTTTTTGCGTTCAAATTCTTGGATCTTTCAGGACATATTTTTGACATCAAGATCAGGCTCATCTTATATCTTATAAGCCTAACTTCTACATCGAGATCAGGCTTACAAGCCTTAAACAATTTAACCATGCTCAAAGTCGATGTGGCATCAGTATAAGCTGCCACTTTAACCATGCCCAAAAGTTCTTGTGAGATTGGTAAAAGGTGCTACTTTAACAATTCAGAATGTGAGGTTGGGATAAATTTGTGCCTTTAATAACTTAGGGATGATGTGGGATTGGTACAAAGTTTTGCCTTTTACAGCATAATGGCTTGAAGTAATGAAGGATAAGTTGCATTGTTTCATTGCCAATCAAACTTCAGAAATTGTAGATAAGCCTGAAACAAGAAGCTTGTGGATTTCAAATGGGTCTAGCTTAAAGAAGGGGATGTTGCTGACTCAAAGGGGTTCAGAGTTAGGCTTGTAGCTAAAGGATTTGCTCAAGTTGCAGGTACAGATAACAATATGCAGTTTTCTCCCTGTTATCAAGTGTAACAATAAGGGTGGTGCTAGCTAAAGTATATAGATGGCCAAGAAATTGAGCAAATGGATGCCAAGAAAACTTCAGTTCATGGAAAGCTGGATGAAACAATATATACACATGAGACAGCCTGAAGGCTTCAAGCTGAAAGGTGGATAACATCAGGTGTGTCCTTTCAAGAAGTCACTAAATGGACTTGCACAATCTCCTAGGTAATGGTATAGGAGGTTTTGACACTTATGTTCTATGGCAAGAGTCCAGTAGACGCAAATTTGATGTTTGTCTATACACATGTTTGTTGGTAGTAATAATTTTGTCATCTTACCATTCCATATAGATGATATATGTTGATCACAAACAGGAGCAAGCAACCTGTTGATTTGGTTAAAGTCATGTTGAGCCATGATTTTGACATGAAGGTTTTAAGATATACAAAGAGGATCCTAGGAATCCATATGCAAAGAAACGAGGCCAAATATTGGCTGAAGCTAACTCAAAAGCCCTATTTGCAGGAAGTCTTAGCATTTTTATGGGAAACCACTTCGAGCTAGTTATCTGCTAAGTAAAATAGAAGATAAAAAAGAGAAATGATGGCTAATATACCTTACTCAAGTGCAGTAGGTTCTCTTAAGTTTGCAACGATCTAAAGGAGGCCAGTTATTGCCTATTCTATTAGCATGCTGAGTAGATACATGGTCAATTCAAAGAAAGAGCATTAGCTAGCTATTACAAGGCTACTGAGTATGTGAAACGTACAATTGATTATGGTTGATCAATGAGAAGAAGAAACAGTTGCAGCAAGCATTAGTTGGCTTTGTAGACTCTAATTATGCAGAAGACAACAGCAAGAGATGTATCAACATACATTTTCTAATATGATGGGTGTTGTATGAGCATCTAGTAGGTTGTCAATCTTCTCTGTAACACATTAACTAGAGGTTGATCAACACTGACGATCATAGAGAACAAGTAAACTGCCATTAGAGGTCTTCTCTATACTTCTTGCACTCTTATCTTATCTCTTTCTGTTAGTGCATATTTGATTTCCTTACTTCAGCAAGAATTTGTCAGTCCCCGTAAACTTTAAGCTAAAACCACTTAAATTGATTATGTGTTTGTGACTGTGAGCGTTGTTGCCATTGCATTTACAGATTTTGGTTTGTATGCTCTGTCTTACTGCTTCTAAGCAGAACTGAGTATGCTTACTATTTAGCTGCTGTTTGGTTGAATCATTTATCATTGTTTTGTTATGACTTAAGACCACATTGAAACTTAGATCAAAGAGTCATTAGCTTGAAATCAATTAGCATTTGATTGCCAGAATTTTAACAAAAGCATTGCTAACAACTTTTTGTTACCTTGAACATAAAAATTACTAAAAACAAAAGAAAATTGGATATATCTAATGAACATTTTGTTATAATTATACTTTTGCAATTATTTAACATGAGCAGTAAACAGGCAACAATTTAATCTAAGATGAGGGCATATTGTCTAAATCAATCAAATACTTATCCTGAGAAAAAGAAAATGCATAATAATAAACCAACCTTTGTGATGAGGCTGACCAGAGAGGTGAAAACATGAGGTTTTCCCAGTTTAATATGGTCACAAAGTTGAACAGTTGAACAAAGTAGAAGAAACATGACAGAAATCCTCCCACTTTCTTGCCAACCAAGCATGACCAGGAAAATTCAATCATCCATGCATGATTGCCCAAGACATCTATCTTTCACTATATAAAGCCAAGGCTTTTGTAGGTTACTCCATACAAGCTAAACTGAACCTCTAAGTGCATTCAACCTTGAGCTATGCCCTCTTCAAGTTGCTTCATCTTTGCTTTCTTCATTGCATTGTCATTTTCAAGCATTCATATGGGCCTGGCGGCACGTCATCTTCTGCAATTGCCAGAACTACCACCACTGCTACCATTGCCAACCACCCCTCCTCTGCCTCAACTAACTTTGCCTCCTCTTCCATCCATACCCCCCTTGCCCAATATCCCAGAGATTACTTTGCCTCCTCTTCCATTCTCACGCCCCTCACCTGGCACGCCAAAGATCACCGTGCCTCCATTGCCTTCCATTCCTCCATTTCCTTTCTTCCATTTGTCTCCCCACGTCCTGCTGCCACTAGCCCATAATCATCATGTTCCTCCAATTTAGCCTGCAGCACAGCAGTGGTTAATAGTGTATCAATAACACATATTTAATACTCAATTAGTGTCTTAATATGTGCTGTCCCAGCTTTTAGGATGTGTACTAGCAAGATCGTCCAAACTATGTATGTCATGTGAAGTGTGTTTGTTAGCCTTTTTATGGTTTATTGTTGTACTTGTATAACGTCGGATTTCATTTGGTGTTTATTTATATGTTGCTATTGAGTTACTTCTACAACCAGCGTCATTTGGCTTTTCTTTCTGATACTTTTCTCCTTGCTGCATTTTTCTTGCAAGCTTTTAAGACTTCAATGAACTTCTATTAATCCTTTTAACATCAGTCACCAGTCCTTTTAAAATATAAAAGACCAGATGGAAACCATATAGAAGGGCTTAAAATTTGTCATGAATGAGCTGAATGATTATCTTTCTCCATGTCATTCTAAGACCACAAAGGGACTGTTCACTCTGGTTTAAGCTCTGACATAACAAATAACATATGTACCTCCAGATAACTAGGACAGGTTTAGTCAATGATAGCTCAAGCTTAGCATTATAAAGCTTAAAAAGTAGTTGCATCTACCAATTTCAGAAACAGACCCATGGTTTGGCTTCGGACAAATTAATTAATGACATTCGATACTCCAACAACATTGGAAGCTATCTAAATCTTAAACATAAACAAGAATTGTCAGAATCACCTGAAACTTACCAACCGTTATATTCATTCATGAATGCTTAGTCCAGCAGAAGAGGCGGCTAAATCCATTAATGCATTTAAAGCCATATCACATAATCTGCTACTATAAAAACCCAAGACCAAGTTCCCTATTCTTCACAGCAGACTCATTTTGTATTCTTGGTTGGCATTATAGGTCAACAATCTCTTTGTTCCTAGTATTACCAACATATACAAGCCTCATTTCACAAAAAGCAATGACAGCTGATTACCGTTTGATTTTTATAGGATTTATCCTCATACTGTCCTTTTCAAGCACTGATGTAGTCTCAGGGGCTCGGCCTTTTCCATCTCCTGTGACCGGTGTACCAAACATTCCTGACTTCAGGTTTCCTCCCTTGCCTCCATTGCCTCCCTTCCCAATTACACCGTATCCAGAGTTCAGGTTGCCTCCACTGCCACCAACTACTTCAATTCCTGATATCCCAGTTTTCTCTCCACCTACGTTTACTTCCCCTCCATGAATACCACTATCCGAATACCACTATCTGCAACTATCACCAAATATGCGCAATGTGTCCGTCAATGGAAATATACCAGAATATATGGAGACAAAGATGGATATGTATGATTAAATAAAAGGCCACGACGTATGATTAAGCCTTGCATCCTCTGATCCTCCCTTCAAGACTTTGTACTGTACTTGTTCTTCAGGGATCTTAATTGCTGGTTTAGCTTGCAATGACATTAAATCATGAGGTTTCGTATGTACTATTTCCTATATGAAAATCTTAGTTGGCAGTTGGTAGCAGAAACCTAATCCTACCTTTTAATTGCATTATTAATATACTGCGCTGGGCAATAACCAAGGGAAGTATTACTTCTTTTATTGGTGCTTGAAACAGGTCACTCTCAAATATCAAAATTGAAACCCACTAATATTTGCCGCCAACAAACGACCAATGTAGGTCTAATTTCATTATGCCCCTAATTAAGTACAGAAAGTCACTAAGTCTACCAAAAAGATCGATAAAAACTACTGAATCGCAGGCATAATTAGCCTTCATCATCTGCATACAGTAAAAGGGAGGAACACAAATTAACCATTGTCTTGATAACATTTCAAATTTGCAGAGAAGACAAACAAAAGTGTGAGGAGAATATACATTAGCATTCAAGTCATGATTGAGAATCCACTTTTATATGTGTGTGTGTGTGTGTGAAAGGAAGTGAAACTTGAGAGAAAACAATTAAGATCTAAATTACCTTCCATGGCAGCTTTAACATTTAACAAGATTGTCATGCTCGTGCCAGAACAGCTTTTCTCTTCAGAAATTTGCTGCTGAGATCTCCAATAACTTCCACGGGAGCCCATGAGTTCTTAGTTTGAAAAAGAGGCTTTGTGGATTCAACCTTGTAACAACCAAAAACGTTCAATAAACCTGCCGAGCAGCTTGAGATTTCATGTCCTTCACATAGTTTTGCTAACTTTTATTGGACAACAAATTCGATGTTTTTTCTTTAATGAATGTATTTCTTGTACATGTGCAGGCAGGTATTGGTGACACAGTTTAAAGCAGTTCATGTATCTAGCATAATTATATGAATCTTAGAGACTAGGTTCATCAATGATGATGGGTACATATATTGTTATAGAGCATTCAAGTTGCCTTGATTAACATAGGACAATTAGCTAATTCATGCCAATTCCATGAACCAGACAAGCAATAAGCTCAGATACAAAAAAAAATACAGACATCACCATGAAAGCTTTTAGAAAATAGAGGAAACAACTCAGGAGAGTTAAAGAATGACATAAAACTAAGGATATATGGCACTAACACTAAAACTCCTCTGATTTAGACTTAAACAGTGGGAAGGCTTTCTATAAGACCAGTCACTCTGGCGTTCCCTCCTCTTCTAATAATTTGCCATATCAAGATATAGTTCAAAGTTCAGTGATTGTTTGTTTATGTGCTATGGTTATCCTTAAATTAATCCCATCATCTCCAGAATTTGATTCTCGAGTAGATGAATCATGACTCAGGCCCGTTTTGAGCAAACTTAATGTGATTATATATGATTTGCATGTCATTCTAGTGTGCAGGCATTTGCTTCACCATGTGCTAAAAAATATCAAAGACAACAATTTAATTGAAATAAGAAATTCGCTTACGATACTCTGAAACCTTATTTTCATAAATAAAAAAAGGTAACATGATGAAAATTACAAGAGTCAGCATAGGAACATAACTCCTAATCCCATTTATTAACAGAATGGGAATTTATTTGTTCTGCCTTGCCAACAAAAGTAGAGGGAAAACCAAAAATACCAGAGAAAGAAGACCTAGCAAGTAAGTCAACCCCACCACTGATGTACAGCAACTCCTTCATCCCTGAGCCTTCCATATAAAGCCAAGCACTCCCAGTAAGCCCTCTGGTTGCTCTCCCTCTTGTTGTCCCTCTCCCCCCAATCTTCCCATTGGCTGTTGCACCACAAAAACAATTCATCCACCAAGCATATTGTCCCATTCTTTATCATTTCCTCCACCACATCCGCTTCTGCTTTCATCACAACATATTCCTCTTCCTTCACATTCTTCACAAACCAATTTGAAACGTCAAATTCGTGCACCACCCTGCTTGACTCTTCTTCAGGCATAATTTCTAGATTGTACACCTCGAATTCTTGATTCCTCGTAGGATAATTCTGATGAAACCATTGCACTGTATCACTGTTTTCTCCGGAAGAACCCACACTAACAAAAATTCTGCGTGGATAACTCTCAAGGGAATCACCCAGCAAATCAGGAAGGAACCTCAGTTTCTTCAGGTACTCATGGGATTTTGGTAAAGCCTTCCTTGGTGGTTCAAGCAGAGCATGCTCCAATCCTTTCAATGATGCTTTCTTGGCCTCCGACCTCATTAGCCATGGCTGCTGCTTAGATGGGCAATACACAAACTTGCTGATTGCACCAGTTTTCTTTGCTGTCACAATGGTAAAATTACACTGTTGTAGATGGATAATTCTATAATTTGATAGCTCTTCATCAGCATCTGGAAGGTAGATACTGGATTGTACAGCCAGAATGCCCCCCCTCTTAAGTACGCGATTAACAAATTCAGTGCCAACTGGGCCAGCTGCAAATACAAGATTGAATTCCTCATCTAGTAAAGAGCCTTGCCGCTCCAAATTGAATTTAGACATCAATTCAACCTCATTACCATTTACAACCTGTGAACTACCAAGCACAGCATCAATTAGTGGGCTTACAATTAGAGCCTTATCCCCGCTTTTGATAAGACCCTCACTTCTGAAATCTTGCAAAAGACAATCTAAAACCTCCAAAGTGATCAATTTATAACCAGAACTACATTCAACAGCACTGAAATGCGAAGTTGAAGACCCTCTTAATATGGTGCCAATCCAAGGTAGTGACAGTATGACAAAAGCAAAGAATGTGCACCGAGACATAACGCGCAAAACCCTTGTATGTGGAAGCTTAATCACCAAAAGGACATTGGAATTCGACCCAACTCCCCCATTTTGGGAATGTGTCACATTGTTCCGGCAGCTTGAGCTATACCCATGGTCCGAATGCATGAGAATTCTGCCCTGCTTCCTCTCCATTTCTCTCAAAAAAGAAACCCTCTTAATAGAGTAGATCAATATCTGTTAACAAGCAAAGAAAAAACTACTTCTGCAATTCGAAGAATACCCAGATGCAAAATGTTTGTGGAGAAACTAAAAAAATGGAGAAATCACCAAAAAAAAAAAAGTGAAGAACAAGAAAACAAATGAGAGGAGAAGACTTGCTTTATCGAGTGCAGAACCTAGAAGCGGTGTGGTTACCACCCACAAGGGCCACGCGGGTACTATGGACGCTACAACAAAGGAGCAACAATTCCTTAAATCTTTCAATTTCCATGTCTTACTCAATCTCCTCTCTTTCTTTTTGCTTCACCAAAAGCATTTCGGGATTACTCAACTGTCATCTGTAACTGATCATCTGAATCACACCCACCATGTACCAAAAGAGCGTGCGAAAAAGACAAGACTTATAAGAACATGGACAGAGAGAGGGAGAGAACACAGTTAAATCTCTGAGACAAAAAGAGAAGAACTTAAATAGTGAGCTAGATAAGTCAAAGAGCGGATAAAGAGACGGATGAGTGGGGAACTTGTGGAAGGTCAAGAGATGGCGTTATTGATTTTATTTAAATCTGTTCAGATGCGTTGCAGATTTCCGTTTTATACCTCCTTATAAGATAATCTTAATTTCTTTATGAATCTTTGAATTTTCTTAGCTTATTAACTTGTTCTGTTTGATTGCAGTTTAAAATCACCGGCTAATCTTAATCTTATCCACAATCATAAAATTACACCAATCAAGTTATTGAAAATTTAATTAATTTCAAGCTGATCTGATTAACTACCAATGTTTCAGTTTTTTAAAATGCTTTTTTAAGGATAATTAAATTTTATAGAATAAATATCTCTAAACCAATATCATTTTTAAAATTTAAATTTTATATATTTAGTTTTTAAATTTATTTGAATTGAATTTTGTTTCAATTAAGTGAAAAAAATATTTTATTATTAAAATATCTTAAATTTATTCATTAAATTTAAATAATATTTGAATCATAAATTATTTTTTATAAATTTTTTAACTTCTAATAATATAAAATTTTAAATATATATTGATAAATTTTAAAATTTATCGTATAAATTTTTAATTTAAATATCTTAATATTTAATTTTTTAAAATTTAAATTTAATTAAATTAAAAATAAAAAATATATATATATAATAACTTAATTAAAATAAAAATAATAAAAATTACTTAAAGCTTTTAACTATACTATCTATTTTAATGTTTTAAAAATAATAAATTAAACATTAATTTATAAGTTAAATAATAAACATCAAAAAATTTAAAAATTAAAGATTCAGCCAAAATTTTTTTATGAATATAAAAAATAAACATTCAAGTTATCATCATAAAAAATTTTTATTTTTTAAATATTAAAAATATTTTTAAATAATTTTTATTATAAAAATTTTTACAATTTTATAATAAATAGCTTGTAATTGAAAATTTGTTCGAAATTAAAAAATTGAAGTGTAAAGTTTATTTGACTCATTTTTAAATATTTTTAAAATAAAAATATTTTAATTTTTTATATTAATTTAAATTAAATTAATAAATTAATATTTTATTTATTATTTTTTAAATATTAAATTCAAATTTAAATAGTTCAAGATTTTAAGTAAGTTATACTAAGGCCGTCTCCAACGAAATGGTAAAACGACATTTTGCCATTAAAAATATAGTGAAACCGTCTCCAATGAGACGATAAATTGGTCTCTTCAATTTGGTGCAGCTACAGTACTGCACCAAATTTGATGCAGTACTCCACCAAATTGGTGAAATCTTAAAATAATTTTTTTTACAAATTATTTTTTTAAAGGTTTTGAATCAAATATATTTTTGATCAATAATTTAATAAATGTATGATATTATTAGAAAAAAAATTATACCATTAAGAATATCTCATCAAGATCTTCAAAATAATACTAATATTTAATATATAATTTTGTTTTATTTAAATTATTAATAATAATAATTTATTTAATTAATAATAAAATTATATATATTATTAACATTATTATTTAAAATATATGAAAATTTAAAATAATTTATAATTTATGATATATTTTAAATTTTTGCATGAACATGATAAAAATAAATTTTTTTCAATTGATAACATAGTATAATAAATATAATAATACATTAACGATTATAACTTAAACTGAAATTACAACATTAATTAAAATTAAAATACTTCAACAATAATAAACTAACCTTAGAACTATTTAAAATGTGAGAAAGTCATCTCCACTTCCTCCTACACCATCAAAATATTGATCAAAAAGATTAAATGATCCACTAACTCCTTCAGATTGGTGATCTCGACCTCGTTTTACATAAATTTTCATTTGCTCATTTCGAATAACTTTACGTAATATCGGATCTTTTATAGAATCAATATCTTTCTCTAAAATCTTGTTTTCCTCTTTTTGTTCTCGTAATTCTAGCTTTTTTGCCTCATTTTGAGCTCGTAAAAATTGGAGCTCAACATTCTTTTGGAGTAGTGATTGCACTTCTTGCATAGAGACACCGTTTCCTTGGATAATTTCTTTCAATTTATCTGTTTCTTCCTTCATAGATTTGAAATATTCTTTGAACTCTTCATTTTGTTTTTTCTTCATTTTCTCTTTGTTCCTCCCAAGAGGACGTTGAGATTCAGTATTATCATTATACAAATCCTCATCTTCAAAATCATCATTTAAATCAATACAAAATGATGACGAACCTATGGACTTCGATGAGTTAGATTCTAAATGAGATGCGTTGTTGTGATTCAGTCGCTTCTTACGGATAATAGTTTGATTGGGATCAACATCAGCAAATTTCTCAATATTTTTAAGAATAGGCCATACATGATCAAATTTGAAACCTCTTTTAAAAGTTGGATCTTCTACTAGTAAAAATTTGGCTTTATCTAACTGCAAGACACCATTAACTAAATGATGTGAACATACAAAAATTTTACTAAATTCAGTAAAAAAAAATAGAATAAGTACTTATAATATCTTGTTCCGAAGCACTACTTGGATTCAAATTTTTAATTTGACGAATACATCCTCATAACTTGGCAACAGCTGCTATGATTGTTTGCATTCGTGTTTGTAGAGATCTCCTCGGTCGAACATTTGTAATGTATGCTGGCAAAGCTTTATGATATTCTTCTTCAGTAAGAGACCAAAATTAAAGAGTTTATTGATTTGTGCCAATAATCGCATTTTGAGAAATATCAAGATAAATATGGCACAAAAGTCCATCTTCCTCGTTAGAATATGAAGCAGTACGCACACTACTTTGGGTTTTTTGCCCTAACTTTGAACTTGAAGACATAGTTGAAATAGTGTAGGCTTTAATCTTGCAAGAGATTTTGAAAAGGTAATATGAGAAATCTCTTGATTTTAAACATAACAATTCACTACCTATTTATACAATTGGTAGAGTGTACAATAATTTATAAATATTATTTTGTAACAAACATTGCATATTGTGTGATTTGAAATGAATGATTTTGATTGAATTGCTTTTTTCATCCAACGGTTCGTGCAAGATATGTTGTATATTGTCACATGCCTTATAGTGTATGACAGACATTGGATATTGTGTGATTTGAAATGAATGGTTTAGATTGAATTGCTTTTTTCATCCAACGATTCGTACAACATATGTTGTATATTGTCACATGCCTTGTAGTGTATGACAGACATTGGATATTGTGTGATTTGAAATGAACGGATTAGATTAAATTGCTTTTTTCATCCAACGGTTCATACAAGATACGTTGTATATTGTCACATGCCTTATAGTGTATGACAGACATTGGATATTGTGTGATTTGAAATGAACGGTTTAGATTGAATTGCTTTTTTCATCCAACGATTCGTACAAGATACATTGTATATTGTCACATGCCTTATAGTGTATGACAGACATTGGATATTGTGTGATTTGAAATGAACAGATTGGATTGAATTACTTTTTTCATCCAACGATTCGTACAAGATACGTTGTATATTATCACATGCCTTATAGTGTATGACAAACATTGGATATTGTGCGATTTAAAATGAACGGTTTAGATTGAATTGCTTTTTTCATCCAACAGTTCGTACAAGATATGTTGTATATTGTCACATGCCTTTATTTTTATCTATAAAAGACCTTGGATGTCACCATCTATTTTGTTATTCAATACTTTCTCCACATTTTTAGTTAACCGTCCATAAATATTACAAGCAACTATGAATTTTACTAGTAATCCCTCCCACATATCATCTTCATCTTCATCTTCATTTTCATTCTCAAGCACTGATGATAAACTAGATCTTACTCCATTTATTGAAACACATTTGCAGACCCTTCAAGCCCAACAATAAGCATTACTGAATCTATATGTCTGCAATAATCGCTTGATGCTTAAGTATATGAATAACCAAACTAGCCAACAACGACATAGAGGCTCAGTTCATGGTCATAGAACAATCAACCGTAATAGAGCAGCAGCTGCACATAATTTATAGAATGATTACTTCGCTGAGAATCCAAGGTTTGATGATTCAATGTTTCGTAGATGATTTCGAATAGGTAAAAATATATTTCTTCGCATTGTCAATGCTGTCGAAGCTCATGACAACTACTTTGTGCAACGACGAGATGCGTTAGGTAAACTTGGATTATCTAGTTTACAAAAAATAACAGCAGTTTTTTGAATGTTGGCGTATGGTGTACCTGCAGATGCGACTGATGAATACATAAAAATTGGAGAATCTACAACAATTGAAAGTGTAAAAAGATTTTATCGAGCGGTTGTGGAGATCTTTGGAGAACATTATCTAAGATCACCAAATGCTGTTGATGTTGAAAGGTTGCTTAGAATTGGTGAGAAACGTGAATTTCCTGAAATAATAGGGAGTTTAGATTGCATGCATTGGAAGTGAAAAAATTGTCCTACTACTTGGGCAGGACAATATAGTGGACGCAGTTGATCTCCAATTATTATTCTTGAAGATGTAACTGACTATGATTTGTGGATTTGGCATGCATATTTTGGCTTGCCTGGTTCCAATAATGATATTAATGTGCTGGAGGCATCCCACTTGTTTTCAAATCTTACTAAAGGTATAGCACATCCAGCTCATTATGTCATTAATGGAAATGAGTACTATATGGGTTATTATTTAGCCGATGGTATATATCCTAAATATTCAACTCTTGTACAAACAATTCATGATCCTCGAGTTCCAAAGAAAAAATTATTTGCGAAGATGCAAGAAGCATGTAGAAAGGATGTTGAACGTGCATTTGGGGTTCTTCAATCAAGGTTTGCAATAATTCAAGGACCTGCACGCTTTTGGAGAAAAAATGTGCTCCATGATATAATGACTACATGCATAATAATGCATAATATGATTATTGAGGATGAACGCGATATTGATGCTGATATTGAAAATTGGAGAGAAGCACCAACCCCAGAAGTTAAGATGATAGTAGATGAAACTGTAAAGTTTCAAGAATTTTTTACTCGACATAGGCAAATCAAAAATAAAGAGGCTCATTTTACACTTCGTGATGCATTGATTGAACATCTATGGAATCGTCATGGTAATTCAGAAAACTAAATATTGTAATGTGTTAGTGATTTTATTTTGTCTTGTACCAATTATGTAATGAAATTTTAATATCGATTTGAATCATGTATGTAAAATTACTCTATCAAAAAATTATATATTATCGTAAAAATATAAGTAACTCATAAAAATAATTAAGTTAAAATTACGGTAAAAATATTTTTATGAAATTTAATTGATAATTATTAATTTTAAAATTATTAAAAATTATAATTTATTATATAATATTAATTTTCTAAAAATATATAAATAAAAATAAAAATTTTAAATTATATTAATTATGTTAAAAATATTTATAAATTAATTAATATTTATAAATATTTTTATTAATAATTATTATTTATATTATTAAAATAATATTATAACACCAATTTAGTGTATTGGGTTGAAGATGGCCTAAAAAACAGTTTTTAATGTTTAATATATATATATATATATATATATGTGTGTGTGTGTGTATATAGGAGATTTTTTTTTTTTTTGGCATTATAAAATGACTTTTTGCAAAAATATTGATTTTTACTAATTTAGTTTTTTCTTTTTTTGAATTTTTTAAAAAATTAAAGGACAATTTATTTTACAAAAACATCATTTTTTTTAATTTAATCTCTTTCCACTTTTTCTCTTTCATTTTTCTCAAAGAAACCTCTCAAATCTAATTCTTCCACCTCTCTTACTTAAATACCAAAGGTTTTTTTAAAATTCATTAAGATAAAATTTGAATAACAGTAAAGAAAATTACAAAGGAATGAAGCGAAATAACAAGATGATGAATGGGTTATGTTTTTATTCACACCTTTTTGCAGAGTGAAATGAGTATTTATATACAAAGAAAACAAAAATTTGTTATTAACTAATCATAAGAAGTCAAAAACAAAAAAGAAATAATTATAATTACATTAGCTCAACATCGACTTGATACATGATTTGGTATATCAACTCAATACACTTTTTCATCCCCCCGCAAGCTGATTAGTCACGTGAAGATAGTAAGCTTGGTTCAAAAAAGACAAAAGAAGTAGAATAGGCTTAGTGAGTTAATCTGCTATTGAATCTTTTGAATGAGTATAATAAACTTTGATACTATAATAAGCAACTCATTCATGGACAAAACGATAGTCGATATCAATGTGTTTTGTTCAATTGTAATCGAATTCACACACACATAGATGACATAGATATTGTCACAATAAATCAAGGAAGGTTTAATAAATAAGATTAATAATTCTCAAAGAAGGTGTTAAAGCCATAATACTTTATCCACTCCATTAGTAAAAGCATGATACTCTATCTAATTCGACATAGAACGAAAGACTAATTTTTTGCTTTGTAGATGGCCTGAAAATAAGATTATAACCAAGATAAACACAACAGGCACCAATGCACCATTATAATCTGAAGAATGACTCTAATAAACATTAATATAACAAATAAAAGATAAGTCAATAAAACGAGCAATTGTTAAACCAAAATAAACAGTGCCCTTAAGATAACGGAGAACATGTTTGGCAATATTCTAATGAATATCAATAAGAGCATGCATAAATTAACAGACTTTGTTGACTACAAAAGTAATATCTAGTCGAATAAAAGTACAGTATTAAAGAGCACCAATAATATTACGAAATAGAAAGCCATTGACTAAGGGAGTGCCACCATGAAGTGACAAAATAGAATCCATGAATATGGGTGTTGAAATGGGCTTGGAGTCAGCCATCAGCTTAAACAAAAAGATCAAAAAAAAATTTTGAGTTGACTAAGATAAAGGCTAGTAGCCACGAACACTAAAAAAATAATGTAGTGATCTTAAGTCTTTTTTGGCAAATTATTACTAAAGCACTATTTTCAAGCGAGATAGATGAGCAGAATTTGATCCTATCAAAATAATGTCATTCACGTAAACTAAAGCAACCAAAATATCTATCGACGTATGAAAGATAAACATAAATGTAATGATTTTTGAACTTTTGATCCCCTAACCAAGCAAAGCTAAGCTAAGCTTACGATACCAAGCATGAGGAAAATGCTTGAGACCATAAATAGCTTTTCTTTAACTTACTAATAGATTATAGTCGAGCAATATCAATAAAACCTTGAGGCTAAGTCATATGCACTTGAATATATCACCATGAAGAAAGGCACTTTAAACATCAAGTTGTCGAATACACCAATTGTGAGAAAATAACTATAAGATAATTCAAATAGTGGCAAGCTTTACAACAGAACTGAAGTTCTTAAAGTAATCAATACTTGTTGTTTGGCCATAACTTTTAATAATCAAGTGAGCTTTATACCAATCAATACTCCTATTAGGTTTGAGTTTCAGTTGATAAAGCCATTAAAAGGAGAATAATGTACCAAAGTTCAAGTATGATTATGATGTAGGACATTAATTTCCACTTGCATAGCATCTTGCCACTCACTTTATTTGGCAGCCTATATATGAATAAGATGTAGGTTTATGTGGAGAGGAATGCACATTGCTTAAATACACCTAAGGATTAGGGATACTTATTTTAGCTCTAGTGATCATGAGATAAGTGTTTATGAGGGGGGAAGAAAGAGTAAAGAAAAAGGGAATAGACTATGGAGCTAATTTAAATAGTAGAGAAAGAATAGAATAAGTAAAAACAAGAGAAAAAGAAGCAAGAGATAAGGTAAGAGGTTCCTGAGAAAGAAAAGAAGGTAGTGTAATCGTAGAGAAAGCGAAAGGAACAAAGACATGAGAAGTAAGAAAAGAATTGAAAGAAGAGGAAGAAGATGTAAAATGATGTTGATGAGGGAACAAAGCTTCACTGAAGATAATATAATGAGAAACCTAAAGACGATTAGAGGAAAGATCAAGACAAAAGTAACCTTTATGTTGAACGTTGTAACCGAGGAAAACACAATCTTTAAAATGATATTAGAGTTTATGTTGATTATAAGGATAAAAAAAATGAAAAGCATGAGCAAAAAAAGACACAAAGTAAGTCATAAGAAAGATGATAATGATAAAGAAGTTGATAGGGTGATTTGTCATGAAATAGAGTAGTAAGAAGACAATTGATTAAGTAACTGATTATAGAAAATGCATAAGGCCAACTAGCAAAGGGTATATGACTTGAGCTAGTAAGAAAAGGCCCATTTCAATAACATTGCAATTCTTTCTTTAATGACAATCATTCTGATCTAAAATATATAGAAAGACAACATGATGAAGAAATCCAAAATAGTGAAAAAAAAATTGTAAGGCATGAAATTTCTCACTTCAATCAAATTCAACTTGATTAATTATTTCTGCAAAATTATGTCCAACAATAGTTTTGAAGTCTATAAAGAAAAAATAAGCTTCATCTTTAGATTTGGATAAGTAAAACCATGAAAACCTGTTATAATCTTCAACAACGAGTATAAAGTATTTCATGTCAATAATAAAGAAAACAGGGAAAGAATCCCATAAATCTATATATATTAAATCAAAAGGTTTAACAACTTTAGATTGAGACTAAAACAAAAAAAAAAAAAAGTATATGGCTCTTTGCATACTAACAAGTATTGCAAAATTGAAAATGAATAGTCTTAAATTCACTAATATTATAAAACTTGATTAATGATTAAAAAAAAAAGTTGGATCACCTAAACACTAATTCTAGAGATTGGTGTCACTAGAGTTTACAAGAAAAACTTGAGGAGACTAGATAAACATAAATGATGACACATTGGATAGTGGTTTGAGTTTATAGAGACCATGATCAAGGATTCCCTAGAGCATAATTTATTTTGTTGACTTGATCTTTCATTAAAAAATAGTTAAGATAAAATTTTACAAAAGCTCTATTATCTCTACATAATTTAATAACATTGAGTAGATTATTTAAAATAGTAGGAGTATGAGGAGTATGTCTAAAAGCTAAAGAAGTTCCATAAATAGGTAAAGATATGTGACCAAGTTGTGTAATTGGTAATTTCTTACCATCTTTAACTTGACCTTGATTAGATCTAATGAAATGGTATGGTTGCATCAAGTAAACTAAGATTTGTTGTGAAGTGGTAAGTAACACCTGAATCAAAGAACCACATAGGGTCTATAATACTTTGAAGTGTTGTTAAAGGTTATATCTTTGATGAAAATATGCACTGAGAGGAGAAATTAATATTAGTAGGCAACATTGTATCGAATGACTTAAGAGGAAAGGTTGATAGTTCATATTCGACTAATGATAACAAGTATTAGTCATGTGGCCAAACTTTTCATAAATTTGACATATGGATTTAAGAGAGGTACCAATAGAGTTCATGAATGATGTCCAAGATGGGATAGTAAGTCACCCTTGAGGTTTTCCTAAAATGTTAAAAGTAAGGGCAAAAAATATTAATTAAAAGACTTTTTTGTGGAGTTTCTAGAAACATTTGTAGAAGTATGACTATGAAACTATTTGGGTTTGAAACAAGATTGATTGTAATGAAAGAAATTTGTTTTAGGATAAATAAGAGAAGGTAGTGTTTTTTAACGCTCAATATTGATTTGTTGATCAAGAAAGCGAGGCGGATATGGATGAGATCCATTAATAAAATATTCAAGATCATTAGCAATGATGATGTTGATAAGTCGATTTTTTTTTCAAATAAAAAAATTGTTCTTTTTAAGCTTAATAGTAAGAGATTGACTCAAAGAAGGCATAGTGAGTAGAACAGTTGAGATTGAATAGTAATGTCTGAGATAGAGAATCATAACATTGGCATTGAATGAATTCATGAAGGTAAAAGACATCTTAAGCTTTAACACCAAGATAAAATTTAAATACAGCAAAAAAAATTGTAGAGAAATGAAGCAAAAGAAGATGAAAAATTGGCTATTATTTTATTCGTACCTTTTTACATAGTGAATAACTATTTATATATGAAGAAAATAAAAATTTGTTATTAATTAATCAAAAGAAATAATTAAAATTCTTAGTTACATTAGCTCAACATCAGCTTGATATATGATCTGACATATCAGCTCGATATACTTTATCACATTGAAATCGTTATTGATTTTTAACAAATAACTCTTAAAACATTATAAAATTTGTGATAGTTTTTTCTTAGTGAAGTTTCACATATGGGTATTTTTTTTGTTGACATTCTGAAGAGGAGTATTATATGGATAATGTTTCATGCCTTTGCAAATTTCGTATGATTATGTAATCTTGTATGTTTTTGTGTAATCTTTTTATGCTCTTTGTAAACTTCAAAGTATAGGTTTCGTGTAAAATTTATTATATAGGCTTCATATAACCTTGATAGTGTAAGCTCTATACAACCTTTAAATACTAGATTTTGTATCACATTGTTTGTAAATTTTATGTAACTTATCTATAAACTCCATATATGCTTTTGCGAAAGTTGCAGTATACTTGGATTGTAAAGAGACTTTTTGTCTAATTTTTTGTCTTCATAATTTAACGCGTGTATGTAAGGTGTTTCAATCTTTATCGAAGGCATGTTTTTACCTAAATTTGAGATAACATAGGGTAGACACTATAGTCATATGCTTTGACATATAAGTTATTAAGATGCAAAAACAACATATCAAACAAATGAAAATTATATTCAAAATTCATAAAATATACAATAAACCATAAATATGTATACTCACTTAAATGTGTTTTCATATGGCAAAGATGGGACAAACATAGTCAATTTTATACGAAGATACAACTTTACATGAAAATATAAAATTTTATGATAGCACATATGAAATTATTAGGTCGACACCATTCAATCCACATTAGGCTCGTAGGCTGACTCATATTTGACAATAACATCTTTATACGAACCAATAACTTTACATATAATTATATCTTTACCAAAATCATATTACATGAAATTATTTTTTCATGGTGTCAACCCATATTGAGCTTGTGTCATCCTACATTTGGCATAACATCTTTACACAAATCGACAATAATACATGAAATAACACTTTACACGAAACTATATTACATAAACTATATCTTTATATGGAACCACATTACACAAAGAATTAATAAACTTTACTTGAATTGAAAGATCTCACCAAAAAAAAAAAAAAGAGGAAAATAACAAAAAAAAACTCTCTTTCAACCTATCTCTTAACCAGATCTTAAAAAAAAAATAATACATGTACCTCATACCTAAAAAGTAAAATAAAAATGTTAAGTTTTTTCAAAGATTAAAAGATTTGAATAAGAAAATAAAACAAAAAAAAAGAGAAGATGAAAAGAAAAAAAAAGAATTAAAAAAGATAAAAGAGAAAAAAATAAGTTACATCAGTTTTCATATGGTAAACAACTTTTTTGATATTCCTCAAGATGCACACTTACAAAATGAGTTACAAAAAAATAACAAAAATTTGGATAAATGTTAAAAAAAAAAATCTTAGAGTATACCTCCACTTACAACTTAAACCATGTTGATTAAAAAATGGCATAACTAACCTTAATCTTTTATTAATTACCGAAACAAACCTTAATGCGTAACTACGTCAAAAAAGCATACTAAGTAGGCATTAATGACTTTTCATTTCATTTCAGTATATTTTGATTTTCTTGCTCTACATATCTTCCACTTTCTCCCTCTAGGAAAATCCATAAATTCATGACTTGAAAATTCAAAAACTCATCGTTGAAATCTCATAGATGTTATTGATTTTTCTTTCTCCTTCATCTCCTAACTTTTCCTTTGTCTTAGGAAATTTCTTCCTTCTTCACTTTCTCATAGGCCAAACACCTAATGAACCCAACATCTCCCTATGGGTTAATAATTTGTTTTGTCTCACTTCATCTTCCAACATCCTTATCGAGTCAACAATAGATACAATAATTATCGACTTTGCTTTTTTTTTCATTGACTTACTACATGAAATAATATCTCGTTTCTTCCTCTAGATCTTTGTCTATGAATCAATAAAGTCGTTAGAGTTATTAGTTTTTTTCGTCATCATCACATCCAACAACTTTATCTTAAATCTTAAATTAAAAATTAAAAAAATTAGTTTGAAACAAAAATTATAAAATAAAAAAATTACATGAAAGAGATGAGTAGAAAGGGAAAAAAATTATAAAAAAATAGGGAAAAGAGAGAAACAGAAGAAGAAATATTGCTCTTAATTAAAATTTAATTATTATTAACAAAAAATATCAACTCATATAAAAATTGATAATTTGTTTCAAACATTTTTAAAGATTGAAATTTAAGATGACATTAAAGATATACTTCAAAAATTTTTAAAAATATTTATCTTAAAAATTAACTTTGCCACTGAAATTAAAAAAAAAATTGTAATTTTTGAATATATATATACAAAGGAAACGGAAAAAAACAAGGGGATATTTCACAAAGTTACTTATTATAAAGGAAAGGTAGACATCGGATGTTGGCCATTAGCCCAATACTCGAAGCAGCTAGCGATAGAAGAAATGGGAGTCGAGAAGCAAGTTCTGAGGCCTGGAACCGGTCCCAAGCCGGTCGCCGGTCAGTCAGTTACCGTTCACTGCACCGGTTATGGTGACCTCTCTCTCTCTCTCTCTCTCTCTCTCTCTCTCTCTCTCCCCCTCCCTCTGTTGGACATATCTGTGCATGAATGTAAGATGTGGAGAATCAGTTTGTGATGTCTCTCTATTACTGTTTGGATGCCGCGAAAATGTGGGAAATTGAATGAAGGCTTAGAATTTTTTGATCTGTTGTTGTGATATGCAGGAATGTTAGGATTTTGCTTGTTCCTCTTCGATCTTATGATATAATAACCCTGGAATTATAATATTTTAATTTTCTTGGTTTCCGGACAGTTGTTCGAGTAGTTTCATTTTCATACTATTCCAAATAGTATTGAAACTCGCCAAATTCATATGATTCATACGGTTTGTCTTTGATTGATTTGTTGTATCTCTTCTGGTGTTAGCTATCATTTTAGATTGTTTGTAGGTTTAAAATGCTGAGAACATTAGGTTAACTTTTTAACGCTAGAGAATTTGGAACTCACCTTTTGAAGCTTATATGCATTTGTAGTGAATTTCCAATTTTTTGTATATAAATGGGAAAGCTGCTATCGCATCCTTTTCGTTGATTTTTTCATTTTAATTATCAAGGATGTCATACTTATCAAACAGAAATAACAAGGATGCCACAGAAGTTATATGCTTGATGTATACTGATAAGGGCTGTCAACAACAAAATCAATTCGTCAAGCAACATGGTGTTCTGTTATTAGTCTGAATAAAAAAAAATGGTGTTCTACCATTTGCATATTTGTGAAATTCTCTCCTCTGTTTGTTCGCCTCTTCTTCATGAAAGATGTACACAAAGCCCTATTCATGAAATACTTATTCCTTCCTTTCATTTTTCACTAAATCTTGTCCCCTTCTTGAGATGACCAAACAAATAGGTGGAAGTGCAGATATTTATCCCAGATCTACTCCATATCTTCTCATACTATATTTTCCTTGCTCTCCTTTTCATTCCCTCCCGTGGGTCAAGGTGTCAGAGACAATAAATTGAATAAACTATTGCATTTCAGGTGTTCTTAATTGCATGTAAACCAACCGAGATTTGTGAGACTAGGTTCATCCTTATTGAGTGTTGATAAATTGTTTGTTCCAGTTGGTATACATAAAAACGAATCATAACTGGAAATTACTTTTTTTATTTGTTCTACTCTTGATATTCTTCTTTTTTGCAGGTAAAAATCGTGATCTCTCTCAGAAATTTTGGAGGTGAGGATTTAGGATATTCTTGTTTTGTTTAAACTATTTATTTCAACTTGAGTTCAGCTTGTCCTTCTTCTAAGCCTGCAATCCAAAGATTGGACTTTTCTCATCTGTTATTTATTTTTTTTTTAGCACAAAGGATCCTGGACAGGAGCCTTTTACATTCCAAATTGGCAAAGGCTCGGTTATTAAAGGTATGGTTACCTTGTTGGCCTCTACCAATGCATAGTCCAGTGTTGTCCTTTTTTATCAAAGAGTACAAGTGCAGTTTTAGATACATTATCATTCTGCAGGATTTTATTGTTGTTTTAACTAATTGTTGCCTAGATGCTTCTTCTGCTTGCATGATGAGGTACACTTTTAACTGTTTTGGATGACTTATTCTCAATGTTCAATCAATCTGTAGGATGGGATGAAGGTGTGATGGGAATGCAAGTGGGAGAAGTTGCTCGTCTGCGGGTACTGTGATGTTCTTCCAATTGGTTTTATGCTACTTTCACCATTTTAATAATTATATATTTCATGATTGACCAAATGGAACGGGGATTACATGCATTAAATTACTAATGTCCTTATAGAAAAGAAATGTAGCACATTGTTGGGATCCCCTTATTTCAATGCTGATGATTCTTTGATATATTTTCAAACAGTATATTTCCCCTTTAGCGCTTGTCCTAACCTGATTTGATTGATGTGTGTGTACTTTGCTTTTAAATTTTAATATTTTATCACTCATTAATTTCAACATGTAAGTCTGAATACATCATGCCTCCTCTCCTCTCTCCCTGCCCAACCCAGAAAATATCTTAGATTTTCATAACCCATGTTATTAATTCTATTATTAACTTTCCTTTTGGGTTGGGGGGAGGGGAAGGGGAAAGAAGGTCATTTTGTTATTGGATGCTTTTTGAAATAACTCCCACCTGCTAATGTTCTCAATTGTCACTACATTCATGAGCAGTTGAACTGCTGTAACAGTTAATGTCTATATGGTTACAGAAGCTAGAATCCCTTCAGTCATTCTGCCTGTCAGTTGCCTTCTGCATCATAAAATGGAATTTTACCATTTTTAGTATCTAATATTCTTGTTGGGTGCATTTGCAGTGTTCTCCTGATTATGCATATGGTGCTGGTGGATTTCCAGCATGGGGAATACAGCCAAACTCAGTTCTGGATTTTGAGATTGAAGTGTTAAGTTTGAAGTGACCATCTGAAATGCTTCTAGTGACTGTCTAAAGAGCCATATAGGTACCCTAAATGATGCTCCTTGTGAAGGACATATGTGAATGGATCCTTGTGACTTTTGATGAGTATCTTATTATGTGGGTGTCATGGCCTTCTAAATGGTAACTTGCATGTTTTTCACAGTACCAGCTTTCCTGTTGTTGTTGTCCTGGATGATTGTTGGCTTACTAAATATGCTTTGCACTGTTCCTTGTTGCATATATTGGTTATGGAAAAGCGAGGGCACTACACTAGTTCCTGGGAGATTTATGTGACTAGGGATTTTCGAAGTTTATCTTGGCACTAATTTGTGCCAGACAACATGTTATAGGCACACAAATGTTATGGAGACATACAGCGAGAAGCTTTTTTCTTTTTTCTTTTTTCTTTTTTTTCTTTTTGTCAAGGAAACAACAAGAAGTTAGAATTATATACTCTTGGACCCTATAATGGCTAATTGAGTTCTGATAAGGTATTTCTGGACTCTCCTTTGGTGGCTGTGTTTGTTTTGGTATCAGTGTTTGGCGTCCTTGGGATTTTGGGGATTAAAGTATGTTTTGCGAGGATAGAGATATTAGGATGATTTGAGTCTGTATTAATTTTTTTTAATAAACAGTTATAATGATATTTTAACAATTTAAAATATTAATATAAATTAAAAAATTAATCATTAATTTTGTTAGATTGTGATATATTTTAATTTTTAAAAAAAAATCAACAAAGCTTAAATCACACCTATTTTATCATGTTATGTTCCATGATGGTTAATGCATCATCACTATCCACTTTGGATTAATATCCATTATTGATTTTTTTGTTAATTTTTATTGTGCACTATTACATAATATATATATATATATATATATATATATTTTGGTTCGCATTTTCCTAATGGAATATATTATTGACTACTTTGAATGGATGTACACTCAGCGAGTAAGGTATAATTGCATTGGATTAATATAATCATTTCATTAATATGTAATTAATTAAATGCAACACAAGGAACAGCATGTTTACTCATAGTCTCTTGTCATTTTTTATCCCAGAAGAAAATACAAACAAAGTGTTATGGTGCCACTAAAATTTATCCTTTTTCTTCATGATTGGTTTAATTGGGGTGATACTCATTGATCCAACCAATGATGCAAGTCACCAATTCTAATAAAAGAAATTAAGACGTCAACAATCATTATTTTTAAATAATCCATGTATTTAGGTAGAAGAATTCAATTAGAAATGAAGATTTATTTTTTAAAAAAGTTTTAAAAATTAACGATAAAAAAAATTCATTAGTTTTAAAATCCTAAATTTAACCTATATTTTGTTTGTTTTAAATCTCAAAAAAATATTTCAAAATAAACAATATTTATAATATAATATAAAGCAAAATAATATTAAGTAACTATTTGTAAAAATTAAGCTTAAACTATTATAAATAAAAATTTAAAAGGTTGTGTTATAAATAAATAACAATTTTTAAATCACTAAGATGAATAATTTGTAAGATTTTTTATTTCTCATATTTTATAAATACGTTTATAAATCATGAGGGATAAATAATATTATTTTATATTAATTAAAATAAAATCATATAATAATATATAATTTTTTAATCTTGATAATAACAAAAACTTTCTTGCAAAAAAGCTAAACACATTTTCAGTGATCAACTTTTCTTAAAGCAAGAAGCTTTAACGTAAGACCTCTAGTTGAATGCATCTTTTCTTATAATGAGCTTACTAGTATTAGTGCTTTCAAAAAGCACGTTCACAAAAATTCAAAGTCATAGATCCAAAGTAACACTATATGTTACAAAAGAAAAAGAAAAACAATTCTTTTTGGAGTAATTGATTCCTTCATTATTTAATTAGGTACACAAGATTAAAGAGATCCCTAATTTTCGGCATCTCTTCTAAACCAAATTCATGACCATTTTTAGTGTCACCAAAAGGGGCGAACCTTATAATGCAACGAATAATTTTAATTGGATGCTAATTCTTGTTCTGGCGGCACTAACCAATATTGTATAATAATGTATTTTGTTAATCATTATTTATTGCAAATTATTACATGAATTTATACTTTATTTTAGTTTAATATCAGTGGATGAAAGATTACAATTGGTGTGAAAAAAGTTAGCACTAGCATCAATTTGATTAATTTTTCCAAATTTAATCATACACATGACCCCTTCGTACAAAACTTTAATCAATCAATTAGGTAGGTGATCATACTAAATTAACACTACGCGTATAAAATTACTATTAATGAATGATACATATACACATGACAACTTACAGCTAATCATAAAATGTGTAAACTTTATTACAATGAAAAGTAATAATTTGGAAGTTAATTAAAACCAGTATAATTAATTTTAATGATTTTCACGTAAAAATAATTGATGGGCTCTGACTTGGGTCATGGGCCTGAGATGGGATTTGGAGTTGAAAGGTAGAAACGGCTGAACCCAATCCCTCTACAGGAAAGATGGATGTCTAATGGATCAAAATGGCAAGTGTTTAACCCTTAGTATCATTTTGTTGTTAAATAGATTTTTATATTAGTTTTAAAATAATAACATTTTTATATTTTATTATGTTAATATAATAATAGTAGTATTAGTAGTTTGATTTATTTATTTTATTAATTATTATACATTAATATTTTTAAAAAAAATTATTAAAATATTGTCATCCTTGGTATTGTAATGGATGAGTAATCATCATCACTCCATGAAATGCCATCTTTTAAGAGGGAATAGCTCCACTAAGAGAAGGGATGATAATACCCTCATGCTTAGTATGGGAGTCTGCATATGAAACTGTTCAAATTTAGAGGAATAAGAGAAAAAAGTTATGTTTTCTGAGTGAATTCTGCTAATAAAAGGAAACCCGATTCTTGATCTAAGTCAATTAACATATCATATTTTCTAAATTTATTTTATATTTTATATTTTGAGATATCGATTGAATCAATTTTATACATATATATAATATTTTAATTTATTTTAATTTAAATCATGTCAAAATTTTAAAAACTAAAAATATTTAAATATGAGATATTGTATAAAAAAATTTGACTTTGAATTTTTTATAATAAATATTTAAATTATAATCACAAAGATTTTCAAAATTTTTAAATATTGAAAATATTTTTAAAAAAATTTTAAACTGTTTAAATTTGAAAAATAGATTCAAAATAAAATGTAAAATTTATTTATATTATATTTTAAGCATATTCACAATGAAAATATTTTCAATTTCTTTTATTGTAATTTGAATCAAAATTTAATTTATATCAAATTAATATATTAGATATACAATTCTTTTAAATAATATATTAAAATTTAAATTAAAAAATATAATATAATTTATATTTATGTTTTTTTCTCTAAATCAAACTAACAATTCTAATTAAAGTCACATGGAAACTAAGGGTTATGCCTTTGTCATGATATAAATGTCTAGGGCTAGCTGAAAATCCTTGAAAAAAGGTTACCTAATAGGCTTAAGTAGCTAAATAATGCCATAGGCCACGTGAATATAAGATGAACCTATTAGATTAAAGCAAGTACATAGTTAATTGTTGCAATAGATAAGTGGGAGATAATCCAACATAAATTATGAATATGGGCATGAGTGGTTACCCATTTTATATTAAAAATATTTTCATTCATCTAAAAAAAATTAAATTTGAGTTAAATACTTTGATTTTTGTTATAAGGAATATGTTTTAATACTTAGTATATGACTAAATTATTTTATAAAATATGATAAAATAAGGTAAATTTAATTTTTTTGAATTATTCATTTAAATTTTCATTTACAATAACTTAAAATAAGAGTAAAAGAAATAAAATATAATGTTTATAATGAATTCTAAGTATACCTAAATTAATTAATAAACATGGATCCAAATTATTTGTTTATTTTTAAAGATATTATATTTGCATAATCTAAATAAATTTGTTTATTTAGTAAACATAGCAATGATAATTTTAAAAAAGAATTTTATTTAAATAATTTTGTCTCACCAATTTTTAAAAAATAAATTATCTAAATTTTATCTATCACATCAAATATATAAAATTAAGATAAAAATTATACAATTTCAATTCTGTTTCACATAGTAAACGGATCAATAGACATAACTTTTGTTTAGATTAAAAAAATTAAAATTATTATAAAATTATGATAAGTTTAAATAGAAAAAGAAAATGTTAAAAGAGTGACTTATTATAAAAATTATTTATTAAAATATGTATATAAATTTTATTAAAAAATAGCTTTCCACTAGACTAAGACATTTGAAATCAAATTCACAATCCCTTGATAAAAAGCAACCTCTATTATTGTGATCACCAAAAAGAATCAATTGGACAAGTAGGAGAGGACCAACTACTCAATGCCCCCACCAAGAGCACCACCTACCTCACAATATGAGTTTTCAAATTTAAATTGCCCCAGGAATGGGGGGTAGTAAAAGATTTTCGAAAAGTAAAAATAATTATAGAATAAAAATTAGTTAAATTTTAATTTTTTTTCTTTCTCTTCAATTAAATCTCTAATTTAAGAATAATTTTGTTCAAATTGGATCTTATTTCAAAACTACTATGAAAAAAAATAATGTTAAAATATTTAAAAAATAATAAAAAAGTTCATATTTTATTTAAATTTTATCATTTAGATATAAATAATTTTTAATAAATGATTTTTTATGAATTTTTAAATTTTTGTTAGTATAAATTTTTTAATGATAGTTTGAATATATATATATATATATTAAAATAAAAGTTATTATAAAATATTTTAATTTTTAAATTTTATTTGATACAAATTGATAGATCAGATTTTATTTGAAAACATTTTAAAAATCAAAATTTTTTTAGACAAAATACATTTAAAAATATATTCTAACAAATCTTAATATATTAATTTTGTTTGACTTGAATTTTGGTTCAACATGATTATAAAAAATTAATATTAAAATATCTAAAAAAATGACATAAAAAGATTTTATACTCTATTTTAATTTTATTCTTTAAATTTAAATAATTTTTAGTTAACAAAATATTTTTTAAAATTTTTAATTTTTGATGATATAATTTTTTAAAATATATATTTTCAATGCTACAATTTTTTTGAATGTTTTTGTAATGATATTTTCATTATTCTGAAATATTTTTAATTTAAATATCTTAATTTAAAAATTTTTCAAGTTAAATTTGATACAAATTAATACACCAAATTTTATTTGAAAACATTTTAAAAGTCAAGATTTGTCTAAACACAGTGTAATTCAAAGTTTTAAATATCTTTTCCAAACTTATAAAACTAATTCTTAGTTAAAAAAAAATTAAATCCACAAAAATATGAAAATATTTATACTAATTATTTAATTTTTCACTTAAATTTAATAAAGCACATATATTTATATAACACAACAGTTTTTCAAGATTTAATTATTACAATGGCATAAAAACATACACTAATTATTATTATTATTTAGTTCTATATTATTTAATGCCTCCACATCATATAAAATATTCGCATAATTTTATTAAAAATATTTAGTTATATCAAAAACTTTAAATTTTATACAATTTTCAAATTAAAACTTATTAAAAAATATCAATAAAAAACTTGAATTTTAATAGTTTCTAAATTCAAGATTTTGCCCAATAAATTCCATTAATTATAATACCGATGATATTTTTTTCTATGTTACCTTTTAATACCATTACCCTTAGGAAAAATATATAAAGTAATAAATGAATATATAGTTTGATATGATTATTTTTGGCACAAAAAGCAATAATTTTAAAAATTAATAAATGCATTGACAATAACCAAAGTCTTATAGTTTAATATTTTAAATTCTGCAAAAGTATTCAGTCAGTGAGAAAAATTCATTTCATATTATTTATTTTATTATAATTTTAAATCAAAATCAGTTAAACAATTTCAAACGGTTTAATAAGATTTTTGGTATATCTTTATTTTGACATATTAAGCCCTCACAAAATGGAATCTTTTGGCGCTCTGGGTAGGATGTGCAAGGGTAATATCGTCATCCGGATCTCTATATGATCTTAGCCTCTCCATCCTCAGTCACTTCTTTAGACACGGCGCCCATCACTTCTGTTCACTTTTCACCCATTCTCTTGGCTTATTGGTTTTGTTGTTCACCCACCCTTCATCTTGTCTGTTGCGTTGCCGAGTTCTCAGGTTTTTTGGAGTCAATTCTGGTTCTTTGGATCTGAGTAAACGGGGCTTCATTTCCACTGTAAGTTATCGAATTCAACTCCCATTCTTTCCCTGTTCTGATTTTCTTTTTCTGTTTCCTTTCTGAGTTTTTGTTTGTCATGCTATATGCTTCATGGGTTTGCTTTGTCTTCTTCTATGTGATCGCTGAGGGAAGAGGAAAAGGAAACTGGATTTTATCCTGTCTTAATCTTTTGTTGCTGAGATAAACATTTTGAAAGGATCTCTCTTTTTTATTATTAAGTGATTGGTTGTTTGACTGTTGACAAAATTCAGGTGTTAGGTGAAAAAAAAAATCATTTGATCTCCATTTTCGTGTTCTGCCTTTGTTTTTCAGGTTTCTTTTCCCTTTGGTCAGGGGGGTTTCTCTTACAGTCTATCTAATTTGTGAAAATAATCTACTAAAGGAAAGAATGGGATCCAGTTATGAATAAGGAATTATACTAAATTAAACTATATATCTGCCTTGGTTTAGGCAAACTTTCATTACATGGAAACAGGTTGATTGACTCAGATGCTTTTCTTGTTCTTGGTTTCCTCTAACACAGATTCGATATATAATTTTCAGTAGTCTTCTGTTTGAATTTTGTCTTGGACATAAAAAATAGGTGAATTTAAGTGCTGGAAGGTCAGTTTGAGATCATATCTCTATGATTTCCCTGTAAGAAAATGGTTGAATTGGAAGGAAACTAAAATTGTGTTTTACTATTTTTGATGAGCAATGACTAATCATCAAATGATGATACACCAAATTTTTTTTTTTGTCTGGAAAACAAATATGTCAGGAACTGTATGAGAGCAGCTCCTTTTTCATCAATTGTCATACCACAATGTATTACTAACGTTATTGTTGAGACTCATGATGTGTTATTATCAGTTAGTGTTCTTGATTTGCTTTTAAACTGTTCTCATGCAGGAAGTCTAGTGGTTATATATGTTACATTAGAGCAACCAACTCTGGAAAATCTAATAGCATATAGTGGGGAGCAGCATGCCTTGGTTGAGTTTATCAGTTGACGTGTTCCGCAAAGTTGTGCGCTTGAATTTATACTGCAGGGTTATTCTGTAAACTGTTCCTTGTTTACCTCGATATGTGTCTGTTACCTTGCTCTTGACAGGCTGTCAATGGGATCTGATGACTTTTTTGTGTTTTACTGTGATCAATATAGGATTAGCTGAAAGAAAACCAGTCAAATTCTTGTTCTGGGTACAAGCTCCTCTAATAACCTTTCCTTACTTTTTGTTTAATATCCTTCTGTTTCAAAGTTGCTTCAGCAGTTAATCTTTATATCTAGCTAGGTCCTTCTACGTTTTAGGATACTTGTTCTGTGTAAAATCCTTCTATTTGGATATTTAAGTTGTTTAATCAAGGGCCAGAAGAAGTTATGGTGTGCCAAGCAGCCAGTCAAACGAGGTTTCGGGCATTAAAGCATGAGAATGGGATTGCTGGAAAACCAACAATTGTAGTTCGAGTTATTGCATGCTTTCAACCTATGAAGGGCTGCCAGGTTGGTAAAAAACCTGTGTATCAATTTTCAGTTTCATTCCTTTCTTGTTTGACCGTCTCTTTGCATCTCAGCTAATGTTAAATTCTTATACTGTTTTGGGTTGAAGTGCCTTCAAGTTTATACTTTTTGATCATCTGGAAGCCATGACATTAACATGGTTATCTTGCTTTTCTCCAGGCTGAGTACTTCCGTCATTTGCTTAAACCTGTCACGTAGGCCAATTCCAAGTTGCGTTGTAGTACCAACTATCGATCTGGATTTTTAGTTTTCTCTGTTTTTATCTTTGTTACTGAAAGAAGCAACAAGTAATTCAACTTTGCAGAGCGCCATCCATCTCCTGGTATGTCAGATAGAGTTGCTCTGTTTATGCAGTAAAAGTTATCTTGATATCTATATCCTTTGTTTGTGGAGGTAATTGTAGTACTTACAGGTGGTTGTTTTGGCTGGATGGTTAAGGCCAACAATTCCTGGCTATATTCACAGAATTTCCCGTGGCAGTTGCCTAACTTGAATTGCATGAGCACACCTATTGAACCCGGGCATCTAGAATGTCTGCCTGCAGGTGTAAATCCTGGCATGTTCTCTGAGAATATGACAATGCCAAGGTCTGCAGGTCCTGTTATTCCCAGTTTGAAGGTAGAGGAAGCATATGACACTCATTCATGGCTTCAATATTTGCACTCTCCATTCCGGACTTTGTTGAATTCTACCAACCTGTATCCCAAGGAAAGGCAGTCTGTATTTACTTATGGACTACCCGGGAAGTCTACACTTGTAACATCTGGCTCATCCCAGAAAAGACTTCTCGTCTTTGATCAGTCAGGGAATCATACACGGCTAATATATAGTTCTCCATGTCCTGCAGTGGTTCCAAATGCTGCTGTTTCGAAATTTGTTTGTGGTACTAATTTGCATGAGGAGGGGAAAGCAGTTAATGTAGCTCAATTTACTCCGAAAGAGGCCATTTTGCCGGGAAAATCTGATGAGAATGATGTAAATGGTGAAGAAACTGAGATGCATGAAGACACTGAAGAAATCAATGCCTTGCTTTACTCGGATGAAGATAATGATTATGGTGAGAGTGATGATGAAGTAATGAGCACTGATCACTCTCCCTTTGCAATCGAAGGAACTTACAACAAGCAAGAACATGTGAATATGATGGAGGAAGTTGCTAGCTCTGGTCACGCTCAGAAAAGGCAGAAACTGCTTAATGGTGGGTACAATAAAGTATCACTTGTGGGCACTGCAACTTCAGAAAAACTGGAAGGGTCTAATGAGGATGACATTGTTGTGGAATCAAGCTATGGCATTGACCAGACCAAAAGAGAGGAAATGGGTTCCACTTCAGGCAGCAAGCAGTCAAGAAAAGATCATATCCACTGGACACTGAGAGTTCTTGAGAGCATAATTCCTGGTGTGAAGGGGAAGGACCCATTGTTGGTTCTTGACGAAGCTATCGAGTATCTGAAGTTGTTGAAGCATAAAGCAAAAGATTTACAAGCAAATGACAATTGAGTTCTGATGTCTCCTGCCCCAGTAGGTTTAAAGGTAGCAACCCTGAGAATTCTTGGCTTGAATAATTGATGAATTTGAAATCACTAAAACTGCGCTTGGTCATGTGGGGTCTCTCCTGTCACTGTCTTGTTTCTGTGACAGCTGTAGATAAATGGAACAATAAAGGAAAGGAGCAAAGGAGATGACTCTTGGTGCCTTAAGGGGATGAAGGGAAAAACATGAGTTTTGTTTGGTGAACATTAATGATTATCTTTGAGCTTTTTAGGGATGATTTATTAAAGAGTTGCAGAGATTTTTGAACGCATGAGGGTGGTGTTAGTGGTGGTGTGTGCTGTAAAAAGAGAAAGGGAGGGGGGGGTGGTGCAGCCTCTTTTGTTGAAAACCCCATGGGCTTAGAGCATGCGCGTTAGGTGGCCGAGGTGTCCCACCTTGCACCCTTCTCTTTTGTATCATGATGTTGGTATGAGGCTGTCATAAAGCATGGATAAAGGTGGTTTTCTGAGTGAGCATGGGGTCCCAATCGGGAAGCCTTTGTTGAAATCATGTAATAAAAGCTTGGTTTGTTCTCTTATGTGAAATGGTTGAGAGTCTATGGTACTTTGTAACGTGTGTTGCTGTGTTGCTGTGTTGCTTCAGGCTTGAGTGCTTTTGGAGTGTGGTGTTGTATGAGCAGATGCCATTAATTATGGCTCTGCCAGTCTTTTTATGACTGTCAATAAGTGGGGTCTTCATCTATTTTACTTCACCTTGTCTCCTGTGTTCCTGTTCTTGTTCTTGTCCTAAATATGTTTTGCTTTCTTTTTTACTCTTTGGTTAGGTCTTAATTTTGATTTTGACTATAATAATAATCTGAATTTGATGTCTAGTTATTAATGATGTTTTTTTTAATCAAGAATATTATTACTAAATTTTCCAATGAAATTATTATTCATATTTTAAAAAATTTATGCTAGAATAAATGTTTTGATAAATTACTCAATTCATGTTCGGTCCATTATAGGAATCTTATTTTACATTTTCAGGCAAATAAGACTCTTATGTTTGATTCAAGTTGTATATTATTTTTTCCTGATTTGGATTTTTAATTTTTTAAAAAAATCTTGTAAATCAAATATATATATATATAATACAGTTTATATTATTTTAATTTATTTATTAATAAAATATTAATAATAATATACCAATCAATTATAAATATAGTTATTCTTATTATGTCTTATGATTTCAATTCATATGTACAAGATTAAAATACACACAAATTCATATGCTAATCAAATAATTTAAAAAACACGGTAAAAATAATAAAAAATACATTCATTGCATAAAACATATCAAACAACGAGTTCCTTTCAATCTTCGTATTTACTTCTCGTATCGTAGCATACATGTAAAATATGTTTTCTTGTAATTATTTAATAAATTTAATAAATAAATTAAGTTCTTTGTCCTCCTTAAAATATTTATTTTATGTTTGGTTGTTTCAATTGTAAATGCATAAGATTAAAGAGAAAAAAAATTGAATTTTAAAAATATTATTTTTTTGGGTTTTTCTCACCCAATTGACATAAAGTAAAAGTAAAGAATAGCTCAATCTACCAAACACAATTCATACAAGTCAAATGCATTTCTTAGATGATAATTATTATAAATCATAATCCATCAATTGATATTAGAGTACAAAAATAATTTTTTGGTTAAAGATATCTTAACCAAAATAAATATTATTGAACAAATTAAAACTAAAATTAAAATAGGGAATATTTGATAGAGAGGATTGGTGGCCTTTTTGGGCCTCAAAGAGCTGAAGTGAAAAGGGGAATGGGTTCCCATAATGGGCACAACTGTAGTCACTTATGTTTGTCTCCCAACGATGGACTGGTAGTTGCCCACTTCCGCAACCGCCAAGATCTGCTTGCGTTGACATTCTCTCTCTCTCCATCAGTGCTTTCGTCTTGTCAATTGGTCCACTTTCTCTGCTGCAAATACTACATTCTTCCCCACAATCAGAGATGCCAAATCCTGCTTTCTTCCTGCCTTTATACTATTCAAGGTTTTCCTTCTGCAGCGCTAATTCACAATGGTTTGTCCAATGAGATTGGTGATATTTCGGGATTCAAGTTTAACTATCAATATCTATTGGTTTATATGATCAACGTCTGTTAATATTTTGTTCATAATTGCAACTTTGTTTTTTCAGAACACCAGCAGCTTAATTGAAGGAAGTTATTGTTATCAGAATGACAGTGGCAATAACGTTTTAATTTGGGATCATGTTGAGGCACATGATGTTTTCAAGACACTGCTCTTCTTTTAGTATAAAAGCCAGTTTTTTTGTTATTATGCCTACACAGAGAAATTGAGAGAAAATCAGTGAAGAGGAATCACTGAGAAATTCCTGCGTGAACTTGTTTAGGTAGCTGGAAGCTTTCGGAGAATTCTTCGTAAATTTTTTGCTTTTGTTGGATTGTTTGAGTAAGTTTGAAGATGACTTCATTGTGAAGATCTCTGTACATTTTTCTTTTTAAATAGAAAGGACTTCAAGAAGGTAGGTCTTGTTTGATCAAACCTCTTTAAATTTTATATTCTATAGTTTTTTTTTTTGTTTTTTCCTTGACTTTATTTTCCTAAAAAAATAAATATGAGATTATTTTTGATATTTTAAAATAATAATAGCAATAAATAAATAAAAAGTGAATGAAAACATCTTTGTTGTGTGAGCTCTTCCCCTCTTAAAAAAGCATGGTGTACATGCTAAAGGTATTTAGTAATATAGCTTTTTAGCATCTTTAATTTGTATAAGTAATATCAATGTTATTGATGCCATTGGAAAATATCGAGCAGTTGGACGTGGACACAGAAAAAAGGATTTCCAAAAGATGATGGATGTGTGAGGATTAAAAAAATTTGTACGACAAAGAAACTATCAAGAGGTTGTCACGCTCGACTAAAGTACCTCCATTGCTTAAGCTAGTGATGGGTTTGACAGAATTTGGTTATAGAGAAGACAATTTGAGTGCATCATACTTGAGGTCTTATTTATATAGTTAGGTCGAATGGTGTTTTGAACATTTTCATAGGAATACGACTTGTCCTAGTATTGGTGGATGAGATGTTGACTTGTCCTTGTAATGATCTTCCAAGCCTTTGATTTTCAGCTTATTTGTCAACCCTTAAACTATGATAAAATTATATTTACTGTATGACCAACTGTTTCACAGTTTAACATCTCATTCGCTAATTCGAGGGCATCTCTATCCTGACTTACCTAGCTTTCTAGTTTTACGTAGTCTTGTAAAAAGCGTACACCTTTGGTAGGTTAGATCATATAAGCCCATATCTCATGGGCCTTGTTGTGAGGTCCAGTTTGGATATAGCAACATTAAAAGTCTTGCACTCCTATAATCGAACGAGTCATTCCTATGTACTTCAGGAAGATAAGTGATATGGTGCGTTAGGTGAATTACCTCATGTTTCAAGTAAGGTTGGTCAGTTAGTATTCCTTACGGTTTGGTCAATCCATAAGCATTTTACTCTGAATATGGCCAATCAAGGTCAGTTGGTAAATTCCTATTCATAGTTCAAGCTAGTCTGTGAAAGCTTTATTACGGAAAAGACCAGTTTACAAGTGTCCTTTTTACGGCTTAGGTCATCTTATTAGTACACTTTGCTGACCGACTTAGTCTATAAATGGTTTTTTTTTTTTTTTTTGGATAAGGTCATTCCATAAGTACTCTTTGCAAACAAGGTCAGTTTATAGTTTTTTTTAGATCATTGCACAAGTACTCTTTACGAATTAGGTTAGTCCATAAATGCTTTTCTATTGATAAGTTATTCCGCAACTTCCCTTTATGGACTGGGTCAATCCACAAATTCCTTTTTACAGGTAAGGCCGTTTTGCCTTTTTTTTTTTTTTTTACAACAAAGGCTAGTCCATGGTAACTTTTTGATTCTAGCTCATTATTATTTGTTCCACATGTGTCTTAACTAGCTTTCTTTGCATGTTTACAAGAAAGGTCAATGATGACTCTCATAAATTGATATGTTTTTTGATACTTCAACATCTCATTTCTTATGAGATTTGATGTGCCCTAGCGCAACTTTATTATTTCGAGCCTTGTAGTACCTTTTTAGCTTTCTTGGCTGGGGTATTACCATGTGTCATGCAATGGTTAGGTCCTCTTCTTATAACTTGACTTCCTTGGGTAATTTTTCCATTCTTGCCTCTTTTTTTTTTTTTAATAAGGTTTTTCCTCCATTTTTTCTTTTATTCTTATATTTTCTCTCACTCTTTTTTCGCAAAGATGGCTAAGTCCATCATTTTTGCTTCCTTTTATTCTAGTGTCAACCAAGCTACGCTTAAGTCTCTTAGGTTTCAACATAATTTTAGTAAATTCATCACCGTGTATCCTCTGATGCCAAAAGATAAAGCCAATGATTGCGTGTACAAGGAATCCCTAGTGACTAGGATTAAGCTTCCCTAATTTACCTTCATTTAAGAAAATTTGTTCATTCTTTTGCAATTTCCACTCATTTAACACCTAAGAGTTAGTATTTAGTGATAGTTCATCTAGGAGCCATTAAGAAGGTCATTTTTGAATATTATCCAATAAATGTCTTTGATGCATTGATTTCTTTCACTTCACCCACCCTATCTTCTTCTCAACCATGGGCGAGAATAATAACACCTATGGTTTCATAGCTACTTTCTACTTCCTTTACCCAGGTTCATGTCAGCTTAGTTAGTTAGTGTTTTGAATTTCATGCAAAATCTTCACATGACTTTCAACCTCGCCAACCATTTTGTGCCACATTGGACAAGTATATTGTTTCTTTTTTCTTTTTTTTTTGTTTGAATCTTTCCTTCAGTAATTTTCTCATTTCCCTTTAGCTTAAATAGCCTTTGACCTTTAAATGGCGGTGAAGTGTCTTCTCTGTGAGGCAAAGAAGGTGAAAAATACTAAGACTGGACTTCTCACTTACCTTAATGAGCTAACCGTCTTTTCCTAAAAACTGAAGTGGGTGGGAGGATAGAGGGACTAGATTTTCCAATGCATCACTGCCAAGGATAACGCCCTGAAGGTAAAGGTTAAGGGGTTGGTTGCTTCACTATTAGCAAGTTATAGCGTTAGACTGCAAGTTTTTACTCTTCGAGATGAGATGAAGGCCTGTTTATCAATGACTCATGAGGAAGTTGTGAAATCCTATAAGGTCTTAGATGATTAACTCGAGGAGAAGAGGGAATTCTCCTTTAAGGCCTAGGTTGCAGCTCTTTAAAACACCAAGCAACAATTGATGATGGCCCACCTAATGTATGACATTGATTACATTGATTAGATGGACTATGCCATCATTCCTTCTTCTTCGATGTAACCTATCTTTGACGTACTATAGTGTTAATTGATGACTTCATCTTTATTATTTAGGATGCCATCCATCTAGGCTAGGACTTTCTTATAACTTTTCTTTGTTTTTTTTTTCCTTGTAACTTCAGAATCTTTTGAATTAATGAACATCATCTTCTAACTTTTTACTTCATATTTTTGTTTCCTTGATCTTTTATTGGCATGAGTTTTTCTTTGCTTTTCTAACTTAGTTGAATATCTTGAGGCTTTATGTCTTAGCCTTAATAGACCAGATAGTAGACTAAGTTATTGCAAACTAGATCCTTGTGGAATATGTTTCTGTGAGCTAAGTCTCCATGGACTAAGTCCCTGTAAACTGAGTCCTTGCAAACTAATTCCTTATGGATTAATTCACTATTGACTAAGCCCTTGGATCCTTGCAGATTGGGTCCTTACAGACTATGTCCTTTTTAATTATTTCACTATTGACTGAGCCCTTAGATCCTTTTGAAATAGGTCTCTATAAATTGAGTCACTATCGACTTGATGCTTTTAGATGCTTTTTACTTAGAAATTTTTCTTAGACCCTTGTGTCTTAGGCTTTTACAGCCCATGTTTCCTTAGAGTTTGAATTTCTATGCCACTCTGGTCTTACCTAGATTCCTCTACTAGTTTGGTCTAAATAAGTTTTCTTTACTGCTTTGATCTTAGTAGGACTTCTTTGCCACTTTCTAGGGCCTAGGGATTTTTTGATTAATTTAGGTAAAAGTGTAGCATAATAACTTTGCAAGTAAATGAATGGTGGAATACCGCGGTTTCATTGATACTTTTTGACATTATAAGCGCTATACTAGTATTATATTTTTAGGTTTTTAGTGCTATAAGTCTTAGATCTTTCCTTGTCGTGCAAAGTGGCTAACTTGTAAACATTTCTTCCAATAATTTTTATCACCTTGTGAGGCCTTTAATTTGGAGGAAGCTTTCCTACAACTTCTTGTGGTTCAGAACACTAGCCTTCTTCATAACTAAGCCTTTTTCAGAGAACTTCCTCTTCCTCCTTAGCTTTTGCCAACTTAAGTCATTGATGTTGGGCCTCTAGCCTTTTTCTTTTTTTTTATCCTCCTCTTAGTTGATGTATTCTTTTGCCTTTACCAATAGTTCCTCAAGGCTCTTTGAAGTTTTTTACTTTTTTATCTCACCTATTTCTTCCTCTATAGTAGATGTACAAGCACTCATTCGTCACTTTTCTTCCTATAGCTTGATTAACGGCTTCTTCATCTTTATCTCTTTCCTTTGGTTTGTAATGGTTCTGTGCCACCTTATTTATAGACATTGATAGCATTGAAGCCAGTGGCTGATGCACTAAAGATCAAGAATGGTGTTGACCTCCTTAGGAATTTATTAGTGCACGAAGACATTAAGAATGTTGATGGTTTGGTCAATATGTTAGCTTAAAGCTGCTAATATATTAATTTAAGAAAATGTAGGAGAAGGGTTGAAAGTGAAGGGTCTTACATTTGGGAAAAATAGGATAGTTAACAAATGGTTATAGGGTAATGTCATGGGTGGAGGCAAGATTATGTGAGAGGTTATGCCTATTAAGGTCATCGGGGGAGGCAGGATGGCATGAAAGGTAACGCTGACCTATAAGACTACTCCCATTATTGTCATTGTTAGTGATGGTTGGTGCAAAGCCACAATAACAATGAATGGAGGCAAAGAGGAGATCACCAAAGGACATGCCGCAATAAAGGATAAGGTGGACTAGATGGCATGAACTATTAAAGGTGGTTTAAGAACAAGTTGGTATTTTTATTATTCACCACTTGACTAGTTAAGCAAGTTTTTTATGACATGGTTGTCGAAGTCACTTGAGTTATTAATAGCTTGTCATTGCAGTTTCCCTAGATAGCACCAAAGATGTTACTTGAAAATATTAGACAATTAGATGTAAACATTTGAAAAAGAATTTCCAAAATCATTATGGATGATGCAAGGACTGAAGGGATCTACAAGATAAAGAATTGATCGAGAGACTATTAGGATGTAGAAATGATCAGAAGACTGTCACAATGTATTGGGGTACCTTCCAATGTTCAAATTAGTGGTAACTTTGACATAGTTTGGTTATGGAGAAGATAATTTGAATGCATCATACTTGAGGTATCATTTATATAGTTAAATGGAAGGATACCTCGATCATTTTCATGGGGACACAACTTGTCCTAATGTTGGTAAGTGAGATGGAGACTTAGACTTATAATGATCCTCTAAGCCTCTGATCTTCTTCCAATTTGTCAACCTCGAAACTGTGATAAACTTGCATTAACTACGTGATCAGTTAAGGACGTTCACAGTATGGTTTGTCAGTTTATATATATATATATATTGCATACCAAACCATTGATGCTATTTGATGACTATTTTTAATCATGAAATTAAATTGCATCAAACCATACTACAAAATATGGTACGATTTAGCATGGTTTGATTTATCAATATACTTTCAAAATAAACTCTAAGCAACATTAATTTATTAAGAATTAAAAAAAATCTAAATGCCAAGCATAATCAATTTAAAAGTTGAAATCTTTCGAGACTTATGTAAACAAATCAAAATATCAACTTAAAAATTCAAAATCAAAACTTATACAAACCAATCACAATAAAAATTTAAAAATTCAAAATCTATCAAAGCTTAAATAAACTACAATAAATAAAATCATATGTTCATAATATTAAAGTAACAAAAAAAAATAAACAACATAATTCATGATAAAGCAAATTAATAAAAAAGTAAACAACATAAGTTAAGCTTTTATCAAATGCGACATTGTTTGATTTTAAATCAAATTGTTTACTTTTTCAAAAAAATTATATCATATTTATTTGATTATAATTTATTAAATTATTTTAAATTATTAACTTAGAAAATTATTTAATTTGATTTGATATAATTTAATTTGATCAATTTATAAAATTTAATAATTTATTCTAACACCCACACCATTAAGAACGTGACATTTCGGCCTCCCATTCGTTGATTCAAGAGCTTTTTGCTCAAATTTAACTTTATTATGGAACAATATCTCGTGAAAAGCGTGCCCTTTAATGATCTCGATCCTTCAAGCCATGTCTCATGGATCTTGCTGTGAGGTCTAATTCGCATATAATAATATCTGTTATAAAATAGAAATTTTTTGATAATGGAAGCCCCATCCCATGGCATCGTAAGGGAGCGAGGCCATAGTAAGCCCAAATTTTGGAAAGCTTAAAAAATTGTTAAAAGAATAATAAAGAAGAAAGCACTTCTGAGAAGAAAAAATGGAACAAAAACCAATTGACTAAAATTTGTTGGATAAAAGGTATAGGCCTACAAGACCCACATCGAAAAGAAGATCAATATGAGACGGGCAGGATGAATTCCAATGGGCTTGCGGACTCTTGAAGGGAAAGAATCCTGGGTTTATTGAACTCAAGATTGCTTGGAATTCTTATGTCAATCACGTTTGGTAGGAGAGAAAATGAAGGCCCCGTAGAAAATCTTTTAAACTCTATGGAGTTGTTTGCTGTTTCAATTCTTGGAGATGTTAGTACTTTAGGCCTTGAAAATTCTCCCTCAAATCAGAGGCTGGGGCCTGGTTTCTCTTTTCTTGAGTACTCAGCTCTTAGCCTTGCCTTTCAACTTTAACATCTGATTAAGCTGTCCTTTGGCAGATTTCAGCAAACTATCCTCTCTTATTTAAGCATTTTTTTTCTTAGGTGATTCTGCTCACAGCTCCTTCAAGTAATGGTTACATTCGCAGCAATTATTTCTCCATATCATTCAATATTCTTTCAAGTTGGAATCCCTCCATGTTGAGCCTGTTGCTTGGAAGTATTATGATACATGAATGCTGCCTTTTCAGCGAAATGAATAGATTATCTTGTTCTCCAGTTGGTATCTTGTCATGTTTCCTCCTCTCTATTATATCGTTGAATTACTTCAAAGACAGAAAATATGGTCCCTGCTCCATTGCAGCCACTAGTGTACTTGGCTTTTCCATGCTGTTGATGGGACTTTGCCTTTGTCATCAACTACGTAAAAGGAAATTTAGACAATAATAGTCCCATCATGTACATGAAACTTTGATGAGATTCTAACTTTTGCTTTTCTTGATACATTGTATGTCAGCACAGGGCTCCTTATCAGTGCAGACATATCAAAGGCTATTCTGCCAGACTGTTCTTGATTTAGTTCATGTGTCCTCCAGTTTTTTGCTGGTCTGAATGTAGGATATGAAACAAAAATCACATACTAACTCATTCCCTGGAGAAACAGAGTACAAATTTGGATGACAAATTGTAAAATTTTTGTTTTTCTTTGTAACTGCAACTACTATGAGAAAGAAGCTGCACACCCTCAAAGTTAAAAACCAAAGAAAGTAATAAGGAAAAATAAGGGAAAACAAAAGATCATAGAGGAACAGAAACTCAAAAGTTCAGATCATAGTTCTTTTGAGGCAATCCATTTCTCTCCTGATGTTTTCATCTTTTCAGGAAATTGAATTTCTCCACCTTCTTGGTGTCTTTCGAGACTGTTCGGCAGCAGTAGGCACCTGATGTCCCACATCCTGGTTCTCTAAACTTGTCATCTTAGTCAGTTTGCTCAGTTTCTTCCACCCACTTGTCCATGCTGATGTCTGTTTCTGCTTTGTCATCTTCTCGAATTGCCTCTGCAAGTTCTCCATGTCATTTTGGAGCTCTAAGTACTTCGTCTTCACGCTTTCAAGCTCAAATTTGAGTGTGTTAATATCCTTCTTTGCAGCTGCCCATCCTTCTTGGAATGATTGTGGTGTCCCTTCAAGCAGTGTCTTCCGGTTTGGTATCATAGGCTGGTACTGACTTTCTCCTGGATCTTTCAGTGTGCTGTTAGCCAATGCATTGCTTATCTTCACCTGCTCAGAGAAGAGGACTTGCACCACAACTCTCAATGGCAACCTTTCATTTTGGGCAGCATGCATGCAGGCATCTATAGAGAGCTTTTGGCAATCCATTATACGGCAGAGTCTCTTCCTTTCATGCTCAGTGAGAGTTGGATGAGCCTGTTAATGCATTTGAACAGATAAGAGTACCAAACAAAAAGGATTATATTATCTGATTTTTCGGAATATCCTGTGAGGATTTGCATAATTCATCGCATTCTGTGGCACTCTATATGGTACTCTATATGGTTCTTTCAGTTTTGGAACCATTTGCATTTGCAATTAGGCTTTAAGCAAGTTCAGGTTCAGGTATCACACAAGTAAATTCAATTTTCCTTTGGGACTGATGGAAATTATAAGAAGGGCATGCTCAGAACCATATTCAACAATCTACCCTTCGTGTTGGATTTCTCTGCTAAAAACCAGAAGAGACAAAATTGAATTACCTTAAGATAAGAATCAATTGCTCGATAAAGTCCATCATCGCAGGTCCTTGCAGAATCTGGTAATGCTTCTGCCAACACCTGGAACTTTGTTAGAGACAGGTTTCTATCTCTGGCCACCTCTGTCAGATAGCTATCCACAAGCCTGGCTACTCTCATTTTGGCATTGGAATTTCCACCCCTTTGAGATCCTTCATACATATGTTTTTCAGAAAATGATCTGCTTGGACTCGAAGTTTCTGACTGTTCTTGAACAAGAAAATGCTCCAACAGCCTCTGAATAAGATCAACATCGTATATAGTCTCACCCTTACTGTAAGAAGGAATGAGAAGATCTGGCAAACTAGCCTGTTCAAACTGCATTCCCACTCTTTTCTCCAGTTCAGTCACCAAAGCAGGTGCTACTTTCAACATGTTTGCCATTCTCAATAGCCGAAGAAGGAAGCCACATGACACACTATCTTTCTGTGGTGGAATTATACTGATGAGGCTCTCGATGATCATTCTTTGATCTTTGGCCTGGACAGTAGGAGGGTCTTCTTTTGTTCCTGCAACAATCATGTGGAGTCCTCCTTCCCAGCTGCTGCTGCTACTGCTGTTACTATTGCTACTCACACTCACTTCATCTCCTGCAACTGAGCCTGACCCATCTTTGATCCATCCTGGAAGCCATTTTGTAGCGTAATGCATTATGGAAGCTCCTATCAACTCAAATCTCATGCCCTTCACCTTGATTGCAGTAATTACTCTGACAAAATGATCAATCCTGAGGATCGAAACATCCTCAAACCACCAGTCAGGAGGCACTGGCTGGTTTCTACTCGGGCTTGAATCCTTCACGTCATTCCACTTTGGACTGGAGACTTTCTGGGACTTACCAGTGTATGCCCACCTTATTCCTTTTGGATTGGCACAAGCTTTCCAAGCTATAGACTCGCTGCATCTTCGCACAATCTGAAGGTTTTCTGCCCACGGGGAGAGCTTCTCGCAGCTCTTCAACACCAGGATAGAGTCTCTCCAGGAGGATAAAACCACGTAACTGAGGAAGGCTTCAGTTTTGAATATCAGATTGCCTTCTTCTAAGTCCTCTGTCATTTCAAGGTACTCGGCAGCACATCTCAGGCCAGATATATTAGCTGCTGTTAGATCAACAGCAATTCCATAGCAGAATTTGGCTGCTAGCTCAAATGCCTCAGGCCCTCCAGGAATATCATCCAAAGATATCCTGTTCAGCTCGGGGTCTCGAGATTCATAGATGAGCCTGTTCATCTTCCCACTCCGAGAAAGCAAGGGATACTTTCCAAAAGAAAAACATAATAAACGCAGATGATTCAAGACCTTATTCAGGTAGCAATCCAATTCTAAAGGAAAACTGAAAATCAAGAGTCAATACCTTGTGTAAGTGGAAATCCACATTTCCAATTTGAACAAGAATGTCACTTGGAATATCAGTAGCCACGTACCTATAACCAAGAAGAAATCTATTAAATCAATGAATTCAAAAGAAAACTTGCTTCCAGTTTAGATATCTGCACAGGCATTAAAAGGCAAACAATACAATAAATAAATAAATAAAAACTAATTATCCATACTTTCCCAACATTATCAAGATAACACTGAGAACATGTACGCAAAACAAATTCAGCATTACAGTTCCATAATTATAGATACTTTTTCAGACAAATATCTTGATGATATTGCCTATGCAAAACAAAATTCATGAGATTAGAAGGAGCAAATGAACCCTTAAATGGCGTGAAAAAAAAAACTCCATATCTTTCATCTTCAATTCTTATCCACAAAAGGGTAGTGTGATTCTGTTTTGATGTCTACATACCAAGACTGGCCCCTGCGCTCAAACCCATCAGTCTTGACACTATGTTTGCTTGAGCTGAGGAGCCCATTGCCATACTCCCGTCCCCCAATAGACTCATTCTCTGATTCCCACATGGTTCAGAACTCAGAAAGATTTTCACAGGAAAGTGCTGCTAAGACGTACAGAAGTAAGAGAGAAAATCTAGAAGCAGGAGAACAGAAGCAGAAGAACTGGCAGTGAGAGTGTAAGAGCCGATGAAAAGGGAAGAATCCCACATGGGTTGCTTGGAATTATCTCAGGATTGTCGGCTTCTCATAGATTTCCGAGGCTTACAGGCTGTGGAGTAATGGGCAAATGTAGCAGCACTGTTCCTGGGATCATTTTTGGTCCCCAAGGCAACCATTTTTACTTCGCTGCTAATTATCTTTGCAATGTAAGCTGCTTTTTCTTTAAAAATCTTCCCTCATGTGAGCCATGTTGGGTTTTCTTTAAGAAACAAAAAATATATATAAATGATATTTTTTTAGTTTATGATAATAAATAATACAATAAATAAATAAATAAAAACTAATTATCAATTTTATTAAATAAGTATGTGTCATAATTTTTCAAAAATTTAACAAAATTTAAATCAACAAAAAAATTAATTTATTTCTTAAATACACTGAACAGTGAAGATTCAATTTTATTTTTTTTAATTTTCTCTTCTATATTGTCATCATTTAGCACTTCCAGAGTTTCTTAGAATCCCAAAAAAACATTCTGCTGTTGACAGAGAGAGAGGGAGAGGCATTGGTTAATTTATGAATATCAATCAGTCAAAATTACCAAATTGCCACTGCTTAGGACCACATTTTTTAGTGGATTAGATTGCTCCTAAATGGATTGCTTCTTATGAATTTATTAAAAGTGGCAAAATTGGAAAGATTGGTAATTTTTGCATTTTTTCAATTGGTCATCAAATTAATACTAATTAACAATATCTCAGGGTTTTTCATCAAATGAATAAAAAATTAAAATGTAATTATGCTCACAACATTTAGATAATAATTGATTTTGATTTTCCCGGCTTTGTGGTCATCGATAATAATTAATAAAAAAATTTCATATTTTACAAAAAAAAGATTTTTCTTTTATTCATTTTCCTAAGATAAAAAAAATTGTCATAAAACTGTGTAACCTTAATACTATTTTTTAAAAAAGAAATTAACTAATAATCATTAATTTAATTATTTGTTGGACCACAAACATTTTTAATATTGAGTTTAGGTAAATGTTTAAAGATTGATATAATATATCGTGTGACAGAATAAAATCTTAATTTAACCTTAAAGTAAGAAGCGAACTATACATCATTTGGTATGATCACATGCGCATAAGCAGTTATTAATATAATTGATTGCAAACTTTATGTTTTAGGTAGAGTTAGTAACATACCATAAGATAAAATTGTCTAATCAAAGAAAAAAAAAAGGGGATAGGACATGAAAATTAACCCAACTTTGTTTTTTTCTGTGGCACTCGTGGTCGGTCCATTTTCATTAATGGTTAATAAATTACCTTTTCTCTTAAAAGAGAGAATCTCTCATTTTTTTAATTTTAATTTGACATTTTCTTTTTTTTTGTTATAAAATTATAAAATTATGGAAAATAATAAGCACGCTGACATTAGTAAAATTTTGTTTAATCTATTATCTTGCGTGACGGTTTCATTATTATTTACCAAGATATAGGAAGCTTCGTTATAGTAATCTTTGAAAAGATTCAAATGATTAATCAGCAAAATTGATTGTTAAAGTATTAAAAAAATTGTAAATATGATGTGATTAATATTTTTATTATTTTTTAAATACTATTATGACGTGTTTATTAATTAAGATTGTGAAATTGGAGTAAAGAATTATAATGAATTTTTTATTTATTTTTATTAAAAATAAAAATTAAAGTATGCGGGTTTCATGTGAATTTGAAAATAAAAAATGCGAGCGGCAAATCAAGTTCTCCATTATTGAAATTTTTTATAATAAAAATTATTATTTTGTCTTATTTATTTTTAAATTTATAGATTAAAAATTTAAAAATGTCATTATTTTTGTATTTATGATTTTGGAGTTTACATTCTTTATGAATGATTATATATTATCATTTATGATTATTTTGATAGATAATATGAATTTATTATTTTTAAAAATTTTATTTATTGAGATAAAAATTGATGTTTAATTTTTAATTTTTTATAATTTTTATAAAAATATAATTTTAAGTAATATTTATTAGTTATTTTATAAATAAATATTTATTGTAAAGAATTAATGATAGGTAATTTTATTTTAATTTATTATAATAAAATAAAATATTTTTAAATATTAATTTTATCAAATTCTTATGTGTCAATATTTTTTTAAAACATCAATACAATTTAAAATAGTAAAGAATTATAATCTTATAAATAAATATTATGAGCTAATGAAATAAAGTCCTTTATTAATCTAAATTTATGTTAATTCTTTTAAACAAAAATTTTTAAAAATATTTTTCTTATAATGTTAATTAAAATAAAAATAAATTCTGATTATGTTAAATTATTACGAACGCATAATTTTTTAAAAAAAAATTAATACAATTCAAATAAATAGGAGTTGATGAGATTTAAGATTTTCTGCTCCCCCAAAGCCATGGATTGAAGAAGAAAAAGAAATGGTTCTCTCTCTCTCTCTAATATGATTAGAAGAGGAAGGAAGAGGGCTAATCCAAAAGGGCAAGACTTTAGAGTGTTGCCTCTGAGGCCAGTCCCCCTCAAGACAATGAAAATTTAATAATGTTAGTGATGAACACAACCTTGCTATCAGATTCAGAGATAAGAGAAGTAGGGTCCACATGCTCCATTAATTAGGAGCTCATATTATCCAAACTTGATTGATTGATTGAAAACATTTCAATTTAGAAATTTTCTTTGAATTTTGTTGTCTTTTTTTGGATTCTCAATTACATCAATTTACACAATAATATAAAACATTAATTATTGCTATACTTGTTTTAGTAAATTATTCCTCCAAGTACTAAATCAATCTTCCCATTTTTTGTCACTTACTCTTTTGGGTTTCAATTATATAATATATGTGGGTATCTAACACATAGGGGCAGCATAAGGTAATTTCACATGAAGATTTGGATAAGATTTCAGTCAAGATTAATGGAACATTTAATTTTCATAATTTTTTATTATGTTTTAAAAAAAATTAATTAAACATTTGTTAGTATAAATAAGATGTCATCGCATCTTTTAAAAATATATATATATATTTTACTATCACTACTATACAATTTAATGTATTTTTATGATAAATTATGAGCTCATGATTTGTTTATAATTATTTTGGTCTGTCTTTAGTAAAGTGGCAACATAGAATAGTTTCAATGTGACCACACAGCTTTTTTCTTTAGTTAAAAAATTTCTCACATTTTTTTTACTTTTTAAATAATTTTTTCCTTTCTTTACTTTTAACTTTTTGAAAATTTTACAAATAATAATAATATAAAATAATACATTTTATAAAAAATTAAATTTTTTTGTGGATACATAAATTATTTATTTATAATACTTATAACAAGTGCTTTAATAAGAACTTTTTTAAATTAAAATTAATAAGAAATTTTATAGACTTTAATATATCACAAAAAAATTAAATAAATTAATCATCTTATCAATTAAAACATATTATTATCAAAATATAAATGAAAAAATTTTAATTGATAATCATTTTTAAAAACAGAGTAAATCATTATATTATGATTAAATAAAAAATAGATTAATAATGTGGGCTTATATGTCTCAAAATATGTGAGGTTGACCAAGTCATGTGTTTGCATTCATGACTGTAATGAGTGAAAAGAAAGAGACCAAAGAGAAAAGAGAAACAAAAAGCCAAAACCTGGTGGTGGTAAAACCTAACACTGCCTTGTTTTGACACCCTAAAGACCCAACAACACAAAAGTGCTAGACTTTCTTTTCTTTTCTTTTCCTTTCCTTTCCTTTCTTTTCTTTTCCTTTCTTTTCTAGTTTTAACCTTTATTGTCCTGAGGGAATAGTAGGATTGTCTATTTCTATTGGGAAAGAGAAGAGAAGCTCCTCCCTGGTGTCAAATCTCTTTCTGCAAGCCCTTTTTTCTCTTGCCCTTTTTTCAGCTACCAGAGATATCAGATTCATTAAGTGGAGTATCTATCATTCATGGTCGGTCATGCCCACTCCTCCATTAATGCCTCACTCCAACAACACATGCAAATTGCCATATGTACATCTTGAATTATTCCATGAAGTTGCTTAAATGCCATTAATTGCAAATATTTTGATTATTTTATGAACGTATTAATTGTGAGTCCAATCCAACAAAAATTAATAATCCCAATATTATACTATATGATTTATTTGATATAAAATTAACTAATTAATTCTACTTTGAGAAGCAAATAATGTTGGAAAAATTATGGCGGTTGAACCGAAAAGTATATTAGGTGGGGGCACACTTTCTTGGACCGTTATTTTGTCATTTTATTTCTTTCAGAACTTATAAATTCATGCATTGTTATTTGAACCATAATCCATGAAAATTATAATGACTTTCCCAGAAAAAAAAGAAATCGTTCCATTAAATTTTTAATTTCAATTACTTCTTAAAGTGAATGATCGATTTCAACAAAATCAATTAGTGATCCAAAAAATTATAGATTTTATTAAAAATCATAAAAAAATATATAATTTATTTTGATATTTATGTTTAGTTAAATTGATACCCCTAAACTTAAAAAGTTCAAAATCTAAAATATTATATTGAATCTTATGTATATAAACATTATTCCTCCAATCTTTCAATAAAACAGATCTCAATAAATAAATCAAATTTCTGTTTTTTTTTTGTCATTAATTTATATTATAATGGGCTTGAAATACTCTGGCTATAACGCACAAGGAATGCTTCATGATTTGATCATGTTTCTATTGATAACAACATGCTTAAAAAAAGGCATTTTTTGCAATTTTTGTGTGTGATAATTTGTTGAGGTATTTTGATTGCCAATTTAGGGTTTTGGGTAGGGAAAAAGAACTATACTAACCTCGTCATTTGTTCATTAATTGGAAGTTGAACTCGGTACCAAAATTATTAAAATTTTAGCATTACAAGCTATTTCATGTGTAATCCGAACATTCTTTAAGATTACATATGATCTATGTTTAAAATGACTTCAAATTAAAATAAAAATAATTTAACTTGATATTTATTATAAATGTAAACTAATTTTAAATTCACACAATGCATAAGATAGTTTTATCATATCAAATATTCAATAATAATAATAATAATAAATAATTTAAAATTATAATGTTAATATTAAAATTAAAATATTAAATAATTAAAATTTTAAATTATAAAATTGCATAAAAAATTGAAAATTTAATAAAATATTTATAATTCAATATGAACATCATAATAATAATAATCATAAAAAATATTTAGAGATATCTTCTTTATTAATTAAAACTATGATGCATTCTTTATCAAATTAAAATATCCTAATATATTAATATATTAATAATTTAAAAAAAACCAAAGAAGATCAACTCTCTAATTGCAACAAACTTTTTAATTTTTTTCGGTCTTATTATTTATAATTGAACAATTTTAGCAATATCAACTAGCAAAATAAATATAATATTTGTTATAATTGCAAACATTCAAATCAACTAATTATAAGAAATTCATTGATAATAATCATATATTAATCATAAATTAACTATTAATAAAAATAAAAAAATATCAAATAAAGTTAATATAAAAATGACTTGATAGTTTGAAGAATAAAGATTTATTTCAAGAATATATGTAAGAAAAAAAGTTAACACTTAATAGAATTTTAGTATTAATAAAGTTTTAATGTAAAAAATTTAAATACAAATAAAATTATCATTAAAATGAAATTTAAAAATTATTAAAATTATTAAATTTTATTTATATATAATTATAAAAACATAAAATTCACGTCAATGTCTATCTTAGGCTAATGTAAACACTTTAAAATTGGTTCAACATGATTTTCAGTTTTTTTATTTATATTACATATATCATAATTGATGAATGTATATAAAATTATTAATTTTTTAAAAATATTTATATTATTTACATAAATTGATTTTTAAAAAAAAAATCAAGAATCTGGTAGATGTAAAGTATTGTATTCTTTGGGTATATTATGATTTCTCTATTTTATTTTTATTTTAAAGAATTGGTTGTAATGGATTAGATGCTTTTGTTGGGAATTGAATCCAAATGTCTTATATATATTGGAAATGGAGAATTGGCCATTTAGCATTTGTCCTTCAACTTTGATTCACTGCTTAACCATTATGAATATTTTGCTTTCTTTCTTGTCTTTACACATTCAAACAAATGATTATTACTTTTTTTCACTAATCATACTTAACGTCTCATAATTCCACCCCAATTTTCTTATTCATGTGTGTGAGATTTTCACATTCTAATTTTTTTCAAGAATATGCACAATTATCACACAATAGAGTGTATCGATTAAGAAAATACTTAGTGTTAGATGACAATTAATTTTCGTATATTGTCTATTTGCAAACCTATACTTAGTGTTCTTTTTGATGAAGATAATCACATAAAAATTATGCTTAAGATTGATATAATAATGCAACTTTAATAATTTTAGAGTTTGTGTTGGTATAATGATTCATTGTAAGGGTAACAGTATATTATTGTATATTTTTAAAAAGATTAAATGTATCAAACTTGTTGATAAAGATTTAAAAATATATATTTTTAATTTTAAATATTAATACAAATATAAATAAAAATTAAAAAAAATTTACCATTCGATTATATTAAATTACTACGTATCATAATCTTTTTAAATTTAATATAATTCAAATCAACAGATAATTAAAAGTATAATGGAAGGAAACTAATTTAACATTATTATCATACAATATTAATTTGAGATTTAGGGGAGAACTATATATCTAGGATGGCATGGGCAAATATATCTGTAAAACATTATTATTATATATATATATATATATGTTTAATAAGTGAAAATATCATGTCAGGTGCTTGGTAAGGTATGCACCTTTCTTTAACAATATTTATGGAAATGGATGAAGCAGAACAAATTACTAGAAGGAAGTTTTATTTTTATTATTTTTCTTTTAAAAGAATGTAGACATACCAACTATAGTAAGGAAAGACACACGTGACCGTAACCTTATCAGAAAATTGGAGGGCATGATATCTGTTGGGCATGTGGACGGGAGATGTGGTGGCTGGTAGGCGTACAGCCACGTTGCCTGTCCACCTCTCCCCACGTGCGTCCCCGTCGCTTGCTGAGGTTTGCCCAGACATGCCTCGTTCCCACTCTTTCCCACACAACATTCTGTTTATTTTAATCGTCACTGTTCCTCTTTGCGTTTCTTCTTTGCTGTTGTGTCCATTTCGGGTCATATTTCTACGGAGTCATTATTCTCCTGAGTTGTCATCTGAAATTAAAAAGAGAAGAATTCAGTGAAGCTTAGAAAAACCAGTAATTATTCTGCTAGTAAATGAGAAAACGGGAGTTACACGTTCTGATATGCTGAATGTCACCCATCTGCATTTATTTAGCGGGTGGGGCTGTGCCGGTTGGATTCCGGATTTCGATAAAGAAAGGAGAAAAGTCTTTGAAGGTGTTTGGACCCACTTGGAATCAAAAAAGGGTTGGAAGGTTAACCCCACTTGACCCACACACAATTTGTCAATTTGAAGCCCATGGGGGAAAACATCACTATCTTTTCAAGGTCCATTTGTTTCTGATTCATTTCATTTCTCCAAACATTCCATCTATCAATTCACTGCTGCAAGACTTGTCAATTCGGCTAAGCTACGCTCACTGAATACTTGGGCCTAACCCATTTCGTCATTTTCCGATTTCGTCGATAAGTTAGTGTTCTAAAGTAAGATTTCGAAAGCAGAGCGGAAAGAGACTTCGCATTTCCAGGCCTCTGGTGTTTCATCAAATTCCCCTAATAGAATTGCATGACAACAGAACTGGAATTCTACAGTTAAAACACTAAAATTAAACTTATCAAACAAAATTGCAATGGTAGATTGTTTTTTGTCAATCCAAAGACATTCTGAGAAGTCGTATCAGTTAAATTGGCAATCAAGAAAGCATCAGAACTTACTAGTTCAAAATTAGAACCTATGAAGTGTATACTACCTAAAATAAATTATAAAAGATTACGGCAGCAGCGAAAAAGAACCTCTTTAGTTTTAATCCTGGCAATTAAATTGCTGTGGTGTGACAAGAACTGCAAGGCACCGTATGCAGTTATGTCCCTCTCAAACATGCAAAAACTGCATAAATCCTTACATTAGTTGCGGCAGCAAATCAAATATACTCTCACTTTGGCTCCTTTGTCAGGTTACCTTCCTTCTGATTAAGAAGCAGGAGAAAGTCATTGGCTTTTTCAGTCAATCCAATTTCAGCAAATGCATCCACAATCCTTCTGCATGCAGACGCATCAAAGGCTATGGCAGTAGATTTCATCCATTGATCAACAACTTCTCCCACTTCTTTCAAATGCCCTAGCATGAGATATGAACAAAGAATGCAAATATAGTTTCTGCTTGTCATTTTCTGTCCAGTCATTCTCAAGGATTTCCATATCTGATCAATTTTATCTTTGTTACCCAAACCTGCATGCAGAATGATGAGGAAGTCATATGTTATCCATTCTCTTTGTGTAATACCCTTCTCAGCTTCCACTAAAGCACTAGACTTGACATTCACAAGGCGACTGGCAGCAACATATATCTTTGCAAGATCGATGTATCTAACCCAACCATCACTACAAGCAGAATCATGGCTCATTTCATCTAGAATCCTTCCAACTTCATCGATGTTAAGAGAGGCAGCACATGAACTTATCCACAGATTGTAAGTGAAGATATCTGGGGCAACATTCTGCCGTTTTAGTTCTTCAAGAACCATCACCACCTTCTCCACCTTTCCAACTGACATGTACAAGGTCATCATCTCATTGTAAGTAAGGGCATCGAAGGACAAGTTTGACTCCTTTATTCTCTCAAAGAGCTCCTCAGCATTTTCTATCAACCTGGCCCTAGCATATGAGTGGAGTAAAGCAGTGTAGGTTTCACTAGTTTTAGCAGTAACAGGTAGACCTTCAAAGTAGCGTTCAGCAGCATTAACACCAAAAACTTTTGCCATCAAGTCAACACAAACTGCATAGTCAGAGTCTGACAACTTGAACTCTTCATGGGCAACCATCCACTCTGATATCTGCTAGCTTGAATCAGTTTCAGAACAGAATTTTCTAGATTAAACATAATTGCATTAAAAAGACCGATAAACTAAATATTTCATGAAAGAAAGTGGCATCTGAAACTTTTGTTTCCAAAGTGATATATTCCCTAGCTATGAAGGCATAAATAACTCTACCATAGAAGCCTGTGTGATCAAATAGACAAATTTTTACTAATCAGATATATTCCCTAGCTATGAAGTAATCACATATAAAAAAGTACTAGAAAGGTAATTATGATATTAGATCAGGTGCACCACTCTGTGTTATCTTGTGAAATTTTACGAAATCATTTCTTACGTTTCCCATGCAACAATAAATAGAAGAAGCCAAAAATCATCCAAAGAAATTGAACATCTTTCAGGGAGAAGAAAGATTGACTGAATTGGAGATCAGCATAGAAGGGATAAATAAATCTAGCATAGAAGCCTGTGTGATTGAATAGACAAATTTTTTCTGGTCTTCCATTCTGCTAACAGATATTCTTGTGAGACTTAACAGGGATGTGCTAATTTGCATTAACTAATGTCTTGTCAAAATTTCGAATGACTTTCCCTGCTTAAAGGTTCGTTAAGGTGCCAAGGGCCATGGATCAAAAACAAGAAATTTCTTCATATGACAGGAGAAAATTGACAAGAAAAGGAGAAACCTCTTGGCTCCATGCTAATCTCTCTGTCTCATGTGTTTTTCCTTTAAACTGACTTGTAACTACATAAATGCAATTTCCACGAAAAACACCAGGTATACCTCTGGACATGTTATTTTCCTTTTTCTTCAAGCCAAACTGCATAGTTGCTGCAGTCTTCCATAAATAGCCTAAGGTATTCTTTCATTCTCTTAAAGCATGTGTGCTTGTGTTTTGCATTCTTTTAGATCTTTTGGGGCTTTCAATTCATCATGTTCATAGGAATCTAACTCTTCTTTCCCCTGTGTTTTGTGGTGTGTTCTTTAGCCCATGTAAACATGAAGAAAAAGTTCTCAATCCTATATCTCACTCTTTCATATTCCTAACCAAGCATACATTTTTGTCAAAACCAAATCAAATTTTTCAGAAAGATACAATTATGATCTTCTGGTGTACTACGAAAACTTCATCCTTCTCCTTTCTTTTAACTTCATTCTTCTCCTATTCCTTTGTTTTACTTTTTCCTTCTGTGTAAAGAAACATTCAATATGATAAACTTGAATTCTTTGAAGCAAATCAAAACCATTTTGAAATATGACTTTCCAGACAGTAGCTCCCATTTGATCATAAGAAAAATAATATTATCAAAATATATCCTGTAAATAGCAATAGCCACTGGAAAACAAATCAAAGCATATGCAAGGAAAGACGATTGAGCACAGGAAGCATATTGGCCTATGAATACGAACAAACATTTACAATAAACAATCTTCAACTGGTGCTAATAGCAAAAAATTGTGACAAATAATCATGCAACTCTTCATCTCATCCGCATTTGACCATTCATTGATCCATTAAGGAAGAAATATCATCAATTAACTATAAATTCTCCTGCTAGGAAATACACCAATACAGATTGCTGAAAAACTTCCACATTCTCTATTTTCGAAGTTTCCCTGTTTCTTCTCATCAAAACAAAAGATGATTTCCCTATTTCAAATTCTCCAATCTATTGACACAAAGTCAAAACCTTCAATAATTCTTTCCATATTACGCCACCATTTGTGACAACTAAACAGCGGTTGAAAACTCATATACCAGAAACATAAGAGCAGAAAAGAGACAAACCTCCAGAGCGTGCTTGTAGCGCTGAGACTTTCGGAGATCTTTAGAAATCTGTCGCAGCTCAGAAATGGTGATTTTGTTGCCCTCTCCGACCCATTTCTCAAGGACATTGGTTGCACTTCGCTTGGGAAGTCTCAGCCTGAAAATTCGGCTCCTAAGGTCGTCCTTCTCCTCACAACTTGAAGATTCTTCGACATAGTTGCCGCCTAGAGCGCTTGAAGAGAAGAAACTTAGGATATTGGCTCTCTTGTTGGAGAAAAGCAAAAGCTGAGAGTTCTTCTCATTATTGTTAATTACACTGCTCATAAAACAATAGAAAAAATCATCGAATAACTAACAAAAAGAAAAAGATGCATAAGTCTATAGAGGAGAAACAGACAATCACAGATTAATCACCGAGAAACAGAAAATCACAGATTAATCACCGAGAAAACACAGGAAAAAGGAAAGTTAATTCAATCTTGAAGATTTTGCATTCAAGAAATCAAATTCTCAACACCTAAGTCTAGTCAGCCAAACAGAAACTGCGGATTAACAGACAGAAATTGCAGTATGCTTACCGTCTAAGACCAAGGAAGAGCGAGCGGGTTCCCGTTCCCATGGTTTCGAAATTGCTTTGATTTTTTGTTAAATTTCACTTACTCCGGTCTTCAGGCGGCAGCGCACGGCACTAAGGCTGCCTTCGGTTCGGAAATTAAAAAATCTTGGTTACCGCAATGAAAATTTTAGTTGAATCCAAATCAATATTTTAAAAACAATAACGATAATTGAAATAATTAAAATAATTTAATAAATAATTAAAATAATTTTAATATTTCGAATAAACTTTTATACGTGAAGTCTTTAATATTACGGAAATCATTGATTTATTCATCCAAATTAACCACTAATGTTATATTGTTTACAGGATTTCACCGGTTCAAATCTTATTCAGTTTAGCATTGTAATTTATTAAAATATTTTTATAATTTTTTTATTAAAAATATTAAAACAAAATTCTGATCAATAAGTAATTCTGATTCATTTATTTATTTTTCAAAAAATAAATTATCCAATTTTAAAATATTATATATTTTAAGAAATGTTTTTAAAATTAAATCGATAGTTGAATCAGAAAAAAAAGTCAAAAGTGAAAAATGGACAGAGATAAAATAAAAGAATTAAACCATATCATATTATTTTTAATACGTATTGTTAAAATAAATAATATAAAAAACAATGATGAAATTAAAAAAAATTCATTTTTAAAATTTTTAAAATTTTTCAGCTGATTTTTAAATAAAAAGTAATATCATTTTTACAAAATAATGTTATTTTGACAGCACAAATGAATCAAATAAATTTTTTAAATAAACTAAACCAATTAAATTTCCTATTAAAAGTTCAATTGGTCAATCCAATTTAAAATATTGCATTTTGCAGGTCAACCCATCTATTTTCAAAATATTGCATTTAAGTTTAATTATTAACTTTTATGTTCATAGTCTATAAAATAATAATGGGAAGCTGTATTATATTTCAGAAAATGGAAAATAAAAGAAAGGGATGTATAACATATTTGCCTTTGTACATTTGGATTATCATGACACTTTGATCTTCCCATTCAGATTAGCAAATAGTTTATCGTTATTATATCTGCAATGGTATAACTGATCATCTTCTTGAACTTTTTCTTTTCTTTTTCCTTTGTACTTTCCACGCACTTTCCAGGCATCCAAACAAAGAGAATGTTTTCTTTATCTTCCTTTTTGCGGTTTTTCTTCCTTCCTTTCCATTCTATAGAAGATACCCTTCTCAAGCAATTCATTACCCAGAGACTTATTCCAGCACACAAGACCACCACACATCAAACAGGTACAAGAAGCATTAATCCTGCCTTTTTCTTGCTCAGTGAGATCTTTGATTCAGAAAAAATATTTCATGATCATCTGGAAGTCATAAAACATAAACCTGCCAGAAATCTCATAACACTGCACCATGCATGTTTGGCCTAAGAAGGCCTAATCTTCCTTACAAATATGCTTCAATCACTAAAAAGATACAATCCTCTCCACCCGTTATTTCATGTCTCAACTTTTCTGCCTTTTTCTTTTGAGAAATGACAACACTTGGGTCTCATGGTGGATCAACTAAGTGACATCTTCTATAGATGCGATTATTTACTTTTAGTCTATATTATGAAAAAGAAATTATTAGACGACCTCTGTTTCTGCAGCCTGATTTCGATTCCTGCTCTTGCTTGCTTGTATTTCTCCGTAAAAATAAGAGACAAATCCCCATAGGGATAGAATCAGAGAAAGGCCCTTTTCAACATGGAATTTCTCGTGGTAGAATATCACAGCCAAGGTCTCTGTTAATGGCAGAAGTACTGCTATTTCAATACCAGAAAACAATGAGGAGGCACAGAAGATGACTCCAACAGCTCCCAAGAAGAAGCATTGCCAGAAGATTGCACTCAACACAAGCACCAAATAGTACTTCCCTTGCCCCAACTTAAATTCACTTGCCTCTCTTGGAATTGCCTACATCAAGAACAGCATAAAAAATTTGTTTTGAGTATCACATCATCTTTACCAATCAGTAAAGAAACAATTGGATAATGGGTTTTAAGCAAAATCAAAAGAATATTATTTCCCGTACCTGAAAGTCTTTGTGGAAGATCATTCCTATGGTGCAGAAAGCAGTGGCAAAGAAGGCCATAACCATCTGCATCTCCATTACAAGAGAATACGTAACAGTCTGCTTGGCTTTCTTGTATGTCAATTCAACAGCTGGCAAAACAAATCCATAGAGTGCTGATGCTCCAAGTGTTGTAAGGAATCCGATGAGATACTGTGTGTTAGATTCTTTAGCTGGGCGATCAGAACTGGTATGAAGCCCAAGAACTACGGCTCCAATTGTGAGCAAGAAAATCGCGTTGATGGTGAATGAAGTGAACTTCTGCTTAACCAAAAGAAAAGCAAATCCAGCTGTGAAGGCTAACTGGGTAGAAATTATGAGAGCAGAAGTGGAGACTGGAAGGCGAGCCACACCATATGCATACAGGTAATCATCCACCCCTGTAAGAAAGCCTAGGACAGCAGAAGCCAGGAAGAGACGTGGTGTTATGAATAATATCTTGGCTCTAGGACCCTCCTTGCTTCGACGATACAAGTAAGAAACTGTGAGGGGAAATATGATGAATGGCCAACCAGCAGTCTCTAAGCAGCTTGATATCCAAACTCCCTTACCACCATTCAAGAAGTAGAGTCGCATTATCAATGGGCCACCACAATTGCCTAGAGCCAACAATGCGCAGTTCAACACAAGCAGAGAGTTCTTTAGAGATTTGCTAATCTTTTCCTCTTTATAGGGCACTTGTTGGCTGGTATTTTGAGTCTCCATATTCTCACAGACTAGTTTATGCTTATTCACAAGAATTGGAACTGATATTAGGTTGAAAGACCTTCAGATAGTCATGCTGGAAAAGATTTTGCAGTCAAAATATATCAGAGAAACAGAATGGAGCAAGGTATAAACAAGGCATCTGAAGATGGAACTCTTTCCAAATAAATTTTTTCTCAATTATCAAACAAAAGGAACAAGATGAGGAAGTCCAGGTAGTGCATGTTTAGAAATCATCAGTGATGCATTGCAAAATGAATAGGAGTGCGTGGCTCACACTAATCATTTTGCAATGAATTGAAACTGCATATTTTACCAAATGAATTGAAGCCACATAAGAATTCGTTTCAGATGAAATATCCATTTGGAACTTCAATTCTAAAAATGAAAAATATCTTTCAAGTCTCCATACTCACATGCAGCCAGGATGTTCCAGTTTTTTTTTCCATTCTTTTTTAAATCCTTTTCAAAATTAGACAATTAAAGAAGTATGTTCTATGGATATTGATAAGATCCTTCCAGTTTAGCAACATTTTAGGATTAAATTGATAAAAAGATTTCTGAAATCAACCAACACAAGAAAATATCATCGATTTTTTTATTTTTTTAAAGATAAAATTACTTAATCTCCCATTAAATCATGCTAGAAATCTTACTGATAATGTGAATGACCTATAAACATTATCTCCAAAATTTTCCAGGGTGATTCATTTCATTTCATTGTTTTTAGCCAATAATACATTAGACTGTTAACGCCTCCAAAACCCATATAGTTTTGACACTTAACTACCCATCCATTCCACTGTGGGATTATGCCATATATTCCACAAAGCAGATGGTTTGCTTAAGCTTAGTGAATACATAATTAGATACCCATGAAAGTATTTCAAACAGAAAGTATAAAATAAAGATAAATGAAAGTCACAAAGGCAAATTCAAGCAATAAGTAACACAAAATTACCTTTTAGATGATACTTCCTCAAAGTGTGTCCAGTACTTAATCAACGAAACACCTGAAAATAATAGTAACCCAGAAACTCAGTTAAGGGAAGGAGAAATAAACAACAAAGAGCAGAGCAGAAGATGAACCCAAACCATATAACTAGCTACATTCGGTGGCACTGTTTGGTAGTTATAATGAAAATGTGCAGAGAGGATAGATTAGAAGAAGAATATCGAAAAACCCAGCAAACTAGACGGTCTAGAAATCATCTGGGAAAGGAATGGATAAGAACAGATTACAGAAATTAAGGACATAAAAAAGCAAGCAAACCTTGCGGCTTTGGACAATTTGATAGTGAAACTCAGTACTATCATGGGAATATGAAATATAAAAAAGTGTGAGGTGACAATAAAGTTGATCTTGAAAGACATGCCATAAAGACTCCATTTTTTTTCCGAAGACAAATCAAATACACAAAGAAGAACGAAAGAAAAAACCAAATTAAAAGCACCCAAGCTGTAAAAGCCATTTCGGTTTTAGGGAGACAGTTTACGGTGGTGCACACTGCAGGCTAACAGTTCCCGCCATGCAAGGCCTTGAGAGGTTTCATCGAATCCGCTCCTTCTGTGGCCTCGCAGAGTAGTTTGTGTTTGTTTAAAAAATTCCATTCCTGTCCCCTCCTGCCTATTCTGATGATGCCAACACCGTCAAAATTATTTTATGGGTAAAAGATAATTTTAAATTTTAAATTTTATTTTAAAAAAAAAATTTATAATTTTTAAGTTTTTAAATAAATTTTAATTTATTAATTTTAATTCAAATAAATTTTCATTAAAATCATTATAAAAAATTATTTTTTATTATTAAGATTTTTAAAAAATTATTAACCAGATTTTACAATTTATTTTATTTTTATTTTTTATTTTAAATAATTATTAATAAATTAATTGTTTTTATAAATTTTTAAAATTTTTGATAACTAGATATATATTTTTTATACTAAAAAATTTTTATTTTAAAAAAATATTTTTAATATTTTTTTGTATCCATAAAAAATTTTAAATTTAATTTATTATAAAAAATTAACCTTTATAATTTCTAATATTATTTAATTTAATTTAGTAAATAAATTAAAGTTTGTATAGAGATGTCTTAAAAATCGATGTTTGATTAAAAAAAATAAAACTAAGGGTTTAAATCTTTTTTACTTTTATTTTATTAATACATCACTAAAAGAATTCAATTTTAATCATTAATTTTTTTCATCGTTAAATTTAAAAAATTTGTCATTAAAATTTTTAATTAGAAATAAATGATAAAAAAAATTATAGTTAAAATAGTTGTCATGAAAAAATAGCGATTGAATTTTGTATCAGTCATTAAACTAACTACAAATGCGAATCGATCACCAAATTAACGACGAATTTATATCAATTGTTAAACTAGTAACAAATTTAAATCGATGGTTAACTAACGACTAATTGGAATATTATGTTAAAATAATAAATTTAAAAAAAATTAATTTTTATATCATAATTAAATAAAAAATAAAATTATATAAAATCATATAAAAGATAATAAATACAATATTATCTTTTGTTTTCATCAAATATAATGTTCATAAAAGAAATTACAACTATCAAGCAGGTGCACTTCTTATAAGGAAATAGTGCAACTGTATCATTTCTTTATTTTGGATATGTGAAAGTGAAGATGCAGATGCAGATCATAGATCTCTCCCTTCAAAATACTTACCTCTTCATCTGAAGTTATCTCGTCTCTTTTGATCTCTCGTCTAATCATGTTGGTAAAGTTAATAAGCTTAGGTTAATTTGACAAATTTATAAAAAAAAAAAAAAAAAACCGATAGAATCTCTCCTGAAAATGAAACCACAATCTTTTACAATACATAATGAAAAGATAATATAACAATTAACCAGATCAACACATATTTTATGAAATGGATAAAAAAATAATACACGAATAAACACGTGACCAACAGTAAATATTCACTAATAATTAAAATTTTATAATTAAGTTTAAAAGTTTTGATGAATTAACCAATATTAATTTTAATAATTATCATAACATACTAAAACATTAATATTTTCTTATCATGTAAATATTTGTTATAATTATTTCATTAATTGTACGCAAATCTCTCTTAATCATAGCATATGGATATAAATTTTTTTATTATCAACAAATGGTATCCAATTAAGAGCCTTTTTGACCTTTCCTTTTTTTTTTTTTTCTTCCATTTATAAAATTTCTGCCCAAACAATCATGAGAAATGATTTGCTTAGTGAATTTTAGGTAACCATTGTTTCTTCAACGCTTAATTTATAGTGCCCACGACACAATCATTATCAACATTTAAGTCGTACCATTTATGATAAGATTTTTTTATTTGATTTTACATATATCATTAAAATTATTTTATTAACTAATATATAAAATTATAAATTCATATGTAATTAAAGTTATAAGCGTTTATTTTAAAAAATTTATTAAAATTAAATAATATTTACTCAAAGCAATTTCACACCAAATAAACTTTGATATTATTAAATTAATACTTAAAATTCAAATTTAAATATGTGATAAATCAAATTTAAAAGATTCTGTCAACATATTCTTTATTTTGAAATCTCACATCGTTTCAGATTTATTTCAATAATTAAAAATAAAATATTGATTTTCACACACATTTATTTATTTATTTTAAATGAATAGAAAAACTTTATCATAAAATACATAATTATTTTTATATATAGACCACCCTTTTTTCAATATATCATAACAAAAAATCTTTAATTTTTTTATTTTTATTTTATTTTTTCTTTATTTTTTTCTATTCATCAAATTAAGAAGTTTTCATAAATTTTCTCATGTTTTTTTATTAATCGGATTCCTTCATTCATTAAATTTTAAAATATTTGAACCCATATAGTATACAATTTAAATTTAGTATTTATGACATCCATAGTGCATCTTTAGCACATCATCCAATGGGCCCCACGTTCTTCAACAAACATGAGAAGCAAAAGCCCAAAGAATATACATGGAGGATCCATGTTCAGTCTTGGGCCAATTATTTAAGACTCCTTAATTTAGGATTTTAAATTTAATATTTTAAAAATATTTGGTTAATATGAACGTTTAATATTAACTTAAATTAAAACTAATTTAAGACACCAAAATTTATACATGTTTGTATTTTGAGATTTATTTGAAATTTTATAATACATATAAAAAAATAAGGATATCAATGTTTTCTTTATTTTAATTTTTTATTTATATTAAACTTAAGGGTAAAGTTTGTATACGAATCTAAATATTTTACCATGTGCTATCAAACAAATCATTATATTTAAAAAAATAAATCAAATTTAACTTACTAATTTTAAATTAAATTTTAGCTTCAATAATTTTAAACAATTAAAAGTATGTTCTTTATTGAAATGCTTAAAAATGACTCAAACGAATTATTCATTTATTTTTAAATTTAGTTATTAAATTTGAATAATATTGAAGTCAAAAATCTATTTCAAAATTTTTGATATTCTAAATTTAAAAAATATATTTTTTCAGTACTTAAAAAATTTTAATTTTTTTTATGACAATAGCTTAAATATTTTTTTTATATATGTGCAAAAAAGTTTAAGAAAAATTTATTATGTAGGATATTCAATTTAAATAATCTCAATTGTTGATTTTTTTAAGAATTTAATTTAATTTAAATTAATAAATTAAAATTCATCAAGATTTTATATTACTTTTATTTTAAACTCAATCTAAATTTAAATTTATTTAAAATTAAATAAATTTTAATTCATATATATTTAAATATAATTAAATATTCTTTTAAAAATATAAATAAAAAATATATACACGAGAAGTGAAGATGTTTTCTCCTCATCCTCGCTTTTTGGGATGGCAATGGGTTAGGTTTATGTGAATGCTCGATTCGAGCAAATCTTAATAAGACAAAGTTGGGTTTATGTGAGTATTTAATTCGATAAATCTTAATAGCATAGCTAAGATAGTATTTAATCAGACTTGAACCAATTTGATTTAAAATTAATTATTTAAATTGAGTTCAAATCAAACTCAATTTTAAGTGTTTGGATAACAGTTACCTAAACTCATTTATATAATTATATCAATACGTTAAATTTTTTATTTAAAATTTAATTATATTTACCTTTCAATTGAATTTAATTATATTAAATTTTCAAATTTAAATTTCAAAACTTCATTATTAATTTTTTTAATTATTAAAAGATTATATAATTTTTTATTTTTTTAATGTTTGTTAATTTATTTTAAAATTTAATTACACTAAATAAGTAGTATAAGTATATAAATAAATATATAAATAAAATAAATAAATTTGAAAGAATTCAAATAATATACAAGTCATTTTAAAGAAAATTATATTAAAATTAATTTTTTAACCAAATTTGAGATGAATTTGACATGTATATTTTAACAAATTCAATTTTTTTTAAAAAAATAAGTGGGTACACGGTCCATTACCAACCTTACTCACGGATCATTAAAGGACAAATGAGACAAAAATGAAAAATAAATTTAGAAAATCCGATCTTAACCCCTTTAAATCTATACCCAAACAATCAGCATCGGGATCAACATAGAAGTACCTTAATTAAATATCATATAATCACATTTTCCCTTCTGAAATTTATATTTATAGTTACAGTTACAAACACAGCCAATCACACTCATGGTTCCTGAATTCTGACTCGATCCAAGCACGACTTGCCGTCCAGCTTGTTACTTTGCTGAAGCTCGACGTAGTCCTTGTATTTCATGCCCACATAAGCCACCCGTTGCCTTTCTCGTTGTAGCAGCTCCGGCGCCGGACCGACAACAGTATCCACCGCAGGTCCATGTGCCATGGCTATGGAGATCCTCGTGCGTCTGTTGTTCACCACTGCTCGGTGCACCACGCTCTTGTACTTCCCGTTACTCAAAATCTTGCACAAACCCAGTGAAAAACTTTAACATGCAAACAGAAATTTGAAAACGAAAATGGATCGAAGATATCAAGAGTTCCACCTCCATCTGATCGCCGATGATGATGGAAAGGGAGTTGTGGATGGCATTCACGTCGACCCACTTCCCCTTACGTTGCAGTTGGAGGCCACCGACTCCGTTCTGTGTAAGGATTGTGAGGAAGCTGTGGTCGGAATGAGGCGGCAACCCCATTGCCATCTCGGGCTGTGGACACGGCGGATACAAGTTCGCTACAAGAATCTGCAACCCATTTGCCACGTTCATGGCCTTGTTTATGTAATTGTCTTCTAAGCCCAAGCTCTCCGATATGCCTCTCAATAATTCCGATTCTATTTCTCTGAGTCTTTTGCTGTACTCCATGGCCATCCCCCTGCATTTGCTCCACTGGTTATTTGTTGGTTTTGTATACGAACTTATGGGCATCAATAGCCCAAACAGGCCCTGTTCAAGCTAGTTAATTTAAGCTATTAATTTTATTCAGAATAGTTTTTTTTTTAATTATTTATTTTTTATGAATATCATTTAAAATATTTTATTTTATTTTTTAATCTTAATTTATCAATTTAAATCACATTAAACTCTATTAAAAATTAAAAATTAAAAATATTTTAATTAAATTTTCTATAATAAATTTCAATTTAATTTTTTTCATAAATATATTATTTTAATTACCATCATTAAAAAATTTAAACATTTTTAAATATTAATTAAGAAATTATACCTTTAAAAATTTTAAAAATCTATAAAAAATAATTCGTTAATAAAAAATTGAATCGAAATAAAATTTAAAATTTATTTGATTAATTTTTGAAATATTTTAATGATAAAAATATTATTAATTTTTATGATTATTTTATATTAAAATATAATTTAGATAAAATTAATAGATAAAAATTTATTTCAAAAAATTTTAAAAATCAGGTTCAATTAATAGGAAAATACAAAATTTAAAATTTTAAATATATTTTTTTTAATAAAAACCATTCAAGAGAATTTTACATTTTCAGGCTGGCAACGGGCAGCCCAACCTGATAAGCATCTGCTGAAAATGAGATACATCCAAGAGGAACAAGACAACTGTATTGTACAGTTAATTCTTATCCGTTTGTAAGTTTTCAGACAAGCCAAGCATCAACGCTCATGGCTGCAGTATACTTATATCTGATTACATCCATTGGATAAAAGCAATAAAATTTTAAAACTTTGGTAACCCCTTCTGTGAATTCAGCGAAAGCAAAAGAAAGAACGTTAAAAAAAGAAGAAGAAGAGATTAATGGAAAAGATCACTTGCATAGAAACCTTGTATCTTCAGTACTTCATGCGATTAGCTATGGAAGTAAAGAACAGTATCTATATGTACCTGAAGCCGACTGGTTTATCGGGTGCATGGAAGATAGGATGAACAAAGAACTTGACGAAATCTCTCCAAAATAGAACTTTCTCCACCGAAGCATTGAAGCTGGTTCCACACCTTATTGGATCCAACACATGCTTCCCTTTGTATTCCTGCTTCTCCTCCTCCGTCAGATTGAAGAATCCTCCGCAGGCGTCGATCATCTCCTTCACCATGCTCTCCGGCAACCCATGATTGATAACCTGAGACAAACCTTGCTCAGTCCACATGAAACGAACGAGTAGAAAGAGAACTTATGCGTTTGTATGTACACGTACCATGAAGAATCCCCAGTCTTGACAGGCTTTGCCGAGGTCGTGGATGATTCTGGAGCGTTCATGAGGAGTACCAGAGGTGAGGATGGAGAAATCAATGACGGGGATGGATTCTTCTGGGTCTGAATTATTAGATGGTTGATTATCATGGGTATTTGTGGTGAAGGTGAAGAGGGAAGGGATGGAAGTGAGATCAGGTGATTCAGATAGTGATTTGATGCTCGTGAACCTGGGTGCTTCTGTAGTTGAATCTTGAGTTGGCTGAAGCAGCTGTGGAGCAGCCATGGAAAGAGAGAGAGAGCGAGATGGAGTCCAGATAAAATGTCTTGAGAACTTGATTTATGTATGATAATTTATTTTCGTGTGATCAACTAAAACAAAACCCACTAAACAAAGTCCAGAATACATACTGGAAAAAGGCCTTGGAGCCCATAAAAACAAGCCATGGAGAGTGGTTCTCTTGTAGAAACTTGAAATTTCCCAAATAAGGGCTTAATGTTCTGGCCGGAAAGTTTTGCACATGGAGTGTCTTCAGGATAGTCTATTGACATGATTAAATTTGGATTGGGCTTGAGATTAAGGGCTACCGGCTTTGTACAGTTTAATTTATCAAGAGTTACTTTGTTAAAAGAGTACATCAGATAATAAGATTAAGTAGGTTAAAGCACAAATGTTTCTGTGTCAATAAAGACAACGATGAAATTTTGGTCTAATGATCGCATAATCAATATAGGCTTATGATATAATAGAGATCACAAACAAGACACATGCAAAATGTCACACGATCAACACAAGGACAATTCGTAACCTAATGAAAAGATTGACATGTCATTTGACCTAGCTATATAAACAAAACTTTAACTATGATATCATTAGCTATCTTTTTCATAACTAAATTTTATCAAAATTTGCACTGACTTAAGTGTTGGAGAGTACCATAGTTGCATTATGACAGTTTTTTGATCATTCCTTTGTTTTGAAAATTTTCATCAATTATTTCATCATCGAATAGTGGTTGGAGATCTCATTCCACATGTCCTAATCCAATTACACATTATTTTTTAGTAACATCATTAACATCGACTGTGGGAAAGCTATAACGTAAAAACCATAATCACGTCTCAAACTCGTTCAACTAGTTAGATGATTGACAATTAAGAGCCCCATCTTACTTTAACTATACCTTCAATTGCTCAAGTCACCCAACCTACCTTATCCCCAAAAATGGCACGACCTTTTATGTCTCTTCACCACCACCACTCATGATCAATGTCACAATGGTACTGCCCTTATTATGACTTATGGTAATTGTGGGAACGACCTTATATGTTGGCATAATTTTTCATACACTTCAACCTCAAGTAGTAACCTTGATAGGTGCGACTTCCCATGCCATCTTACCTTTACCAAGGACATTGCTTTACACCGATGTATCCATTATTTTGTCTTTTTAATTACGAGACCTTTTACTTTTTATTCTCCTTAAAGACTCCTTAAGATTGATATTTTAACATCCTCGAGTCAGCACATGGACCAGATTATGAATATTTTAAATGTTTTCATCCACTGAAAAAATCTTATAAGGAGGTTAGCATCACCTTCAGCCTTCAGTCCATTAGCCACTAGCCCCTATATTACTTGTGGTCGTAAATGAAATGGTATAAAATCATTCTAAACCAAAGGAGGAAGACAAGAAAAAAGAAGCAATAGCCACACAAGTTAAAAGGAAAAAGGTGACGGATGAGTACCTATACACTTTTCACTATCTAAAGAACAAGAAATGTGTGAAACAAAAAAATATGTACAATTCCTTATACCTAGATGAATAAAGACGATCCCAATAACATGGACTATCAATATGTGGTGAGGTGCTTGTTGGCAACTGAAATCCTTGTAAAGCCATTACTATCAAAATTCAATCTCTTCTAATCTATAACTGCGATGGCTTGGTGAATCTTCGGGACCATAATGAGGAGTTTGTGATCATGGTGAACCTTCAAAGGGTGCCAAATGTAATGAAATGTAGAGCCTTCCCTAATATCTTGGTGAAAGCTATGAGGTAATGGTATAACTCTCTCCTCATTAGTACGGTTAACTTATTGAAACCTTTTAGGTAAACGTTTTTATGATGCTTCACGAACATGTTCAGGAAGCACGAGAATGTTAGTTTGTTTCACGTCAAACAATAGTCAAAAGAATCCCTCCATGAATATATAAGGAAATCCACTGCAGCCATCATAGAGGTGAAAAGCTTCGATTAGTTAATAGTTGCATTGATGGTGAAGGAAGGGACATTGAGAGGCGCTTTTAATAATTCGCTGAGTAAGGAGATGCAAGAAGCCCTTGACAAGTTACTATTGAAGGCAGGGAAGTATATCAATGACAAAGAAAAGAACAAGAAGAAGTTAGAGATATAGTAGCAGTTGCTCAACCTCGCAAAGGTAAAAGAGATGAAAAATTCAAAACAACCCCCACTACTCGTTGAAAAGACAAATAAGGAAAAAAAAGGAAGAAGAAAGGCAAAAAGTCATGTGGACGAAGTCATAAAAGTAGTTGTTAGTTCAAGATGATGAAAAAAGATATACTTTTTTAATAGTGTCCAGAATGCACATCTTGATTTAGATCATGCATTAAGACCCAAAAAGGCAAAAGTGTAATAAGTAATGTCATTTTCATCGGGTCTATAGACACGACATCGAAGAATGCTGTTAGATGAAAGAAAAGATAAATGAGCTCATATGACAAGGGCACCTTTCCAGATACGCTAACAAACCTTGAAGAAGGAGCCCAAAACCCACATAGAGGAGAAAATCAATAAAAGAAAGAAAAAAGAAAAAGATGAGCCAATTACTCAACCTTAGTAAAAACATATAGGTAGTTAATGGTAACGAGGATATCTAAGACATTAACTTCATCGTTGGGACATTGGACACCAACGTGATAGTTAGCGAATTAATGTCTAAAAGAGATATCGTTAGGAAGAAAAACGTATGCAAAGAAGAGAAATAAGGGTTATGAGGTTTAAAAACATTGTAAAATATAGAACATTGTAAAATATACAACATTGTAAAGTTTTGTTGATGTGAACTTAGAGGTAATTATAACCTCTCACAAAGTTCCATTATTGGTCACCATCTGAAGCTAACAAAAATATAAAATGGATTGTAGTTGACAATGGAAGTTTGACTATTTTTTATATTATCAAGTGTTTGAGAGAATCCATTTAAGTAGAGAGAGTTTGAAATCGTTTCGCATTCAGTTACTGACCTTGGTGGATATAATGTGCTAATTTAGGATATTATCATCAAACTAATCACAGGCGCGACAACATCAATGTGAAAAACAGTCATGCTAGATTTTCTAATGGTGAAGACATCATTAGTATACAACACGTTGCTTGGTCAATCATGTTTCAATGCCTTGTAAGTTATCACATCGTCATACCACTTGATGATGAAGTTTCCTACTCTAAGTGAAATGGAGACAGTAAAAAGATATCAACAAATAACACAAAAATGGGAAGTGAATTGGGTATTTTAATTTTAATTTTTTGCTTTTATAATAAGATTTAAGCTTTCATGCATTGATTTAGCTATCACAATAATATATTCACAAGTATAAGTGCAAAAATTAATGAGAATAAGTAGAAAGAGTAAATACAATATTTTTGACATGGTTCGTCCAACCTTGTTTTTGTCCACGACCACACTTAAGGATTTCATTATATCTTTTTTTCTTGAAATACAACTTGGTTTTGAAATACAACTTGGTTATTCCCCAGCCAAGACCTTTTATAGCAAGGTCATCCCACCACTTAATACTTAAATTTTACCAAAATGATATGGTTTATACAATAAAAAAACTTTCTTACAAGAGTAAAATAATCACAATAAAGAGATCTCTAAAATGCTAAATCAAAGATAAATGATTTTTTAAGTGCTAGAGATGATTTTTTGAGCAATTAATATAATAATACGTGAGAAAAAAGTGTGTTTTTGAATTTTAAAAAGCTTTTTATACCCAAATTTAACCATAGAGTTGTTACACATAAAAATACACTTTTTAAGACGTCGCACTAGTAGTACGATCAAAGAACTAGTAATGGCTCTTTAACTAGTCAATACTCATAAATTTGAATTTAAGCGATAGTATCATTCCATATTAATAGTATTTCTTCAGATAGAAGCAATTTTAGCAGTATCAAATTAATGCTATCACTTAGTGGTAGTATTATTGGATAATGGCAATATTGCCCAACTCAAGCTAGACCCAACAATACATATGATACAACTGAGTGAAACTTGGTGAATTCGACATATGATACAGGTTTAGAATGCCTATTAAAGCTTATGCCTTGGCGAACTTTATAGTAGAATGCACCATCATCAATCCACAATTAGAACTTAAGAAGCTCATAGTGGTGATTTTGAAGGAGAAACCAAGGTGTTGCAAAGGAAAAATAAATGATCAAGAAGAGGATTAAGAGTTTAAGTGAGAATTATGGTTTGTTGGCACTACATATAGGATAAAAATTGGAGAAGACGTTGAAAGACCCTAAAGGAGCAAAGCACCATTATGCGATAAAGTTAGACTTTTTGACATCTAATAATAAAATGAAATATGAAACCCTAAAGGAGCAAAGTACCACAATTAGAACTAGATTGTGACTTGTCAAGGAAATCCAAGTAAGTCAAGTCAAAATCAAAAGCGACATGTAACTGGCGAAAAAGCATTGAAGGAGCATGAAGCCAAGAAAAAAAGGATGGTGAAGTAGCTAATGAAGGTCAATGACATTCTAGGAGGTTTTTAGAGGTGGTAAATTGAGCCAATTTAGAGAAAAGACAACATTCAATCGATACTTTTTCCAAGTTGGTAAAGTTAAACATTGGCCATGTCAAGAACATCATGATAGAAGTGCTTAAATCTTTTAGTGTAGATAAAAAGCAAGTATTTCTAGTATCCATTTTGGACAATTAGACCAAGGCCACAACTTGTAGGTTGTAAAGGCCCATACCTCAAAAGCTTAAGCCTTAAAAGGCCACTGGGGTGTAAGGACCTAGACAGTAAGAGGCCATCAAGGTACAAAGGCTCGAGTTGCAAAAGGTTACTAGATCGTAAGAGAAAGAATGTACTCTACAAAATAACTAAGAAAAATTCCACCAGGTAAAATCAATCCATAAGGGCCTAGAAAGTATTGCGCAAGTAATAGGGAGAAACTTATAAGATTTCAGTTATTTGTTAAAAGTAAGTGAAATAAAAAATAGTCAAAGAGTTTAAACAAAGCTTTTTCCTTGACTATAAAAGCAAAGGGTACAACCTAAGCCAAAAACAAAAATAAAAACACAACAATAATAGCAACAAAAAAACATAGAGGAAAAAGTCTTAGTCTATATCAATAAGATCATGTGTAATAGCATTAATAGCAAACTCATCAACTAGCTCTTTTGGAACTTTGGATACTGAGAGAAGGGAGAAGGGGAAATCACAATGTAATCCATCCAATCAATATAGGTGATAATCCATTCTAGATAGGTCATAATTAGCTATTTTTTTAACATCCTGTAAGGCAAAAATTTAAGCATCAAAAGAAAACTTCCTTTTTTTCCTTTAAGTAATCCATAAAAGCTTTGTAGACCTCTACAGCGTTCCCTTAAGCCACCAATAAGCGAGCCTTTTGCATCATTATGAAGTGTAAGCAACTAGCCCTCTAGGTTTATAACTTGTTATTAAAAAAAGGCCAACTCATTAACCTTGACCTTTAAAGCGTCGTCTACAACAACAATGCGCTGAAATGCCTAATTTCTCTTCCATTCACTGACTTTAACTTTTTAGAAATGATGGTTAGCTCATTAAGACAAGTCAAGGGTCATGTCTTAGTGTCTTTTAACTTCTTCATCTCACAAAAAAGATATTTCATCATTGTTGGGAGATTAGAGGCAATCTATGCCACAAAAGGATGAGTTCATGGTAAAGACAAAAAAAAAAAAAAACACAAGAGGAGAAGTTTTGAAAACATACCTGAACAATGTGCACCAAAGCCATGCTAGTCGCCATATTCAAAGTCTAATTATGGATGTGACTCATGTTTACCGGAAGGGAAATGTTGTTGGTAAGGTTAAAAGTGGTCTGATAATTCCTTATGATATTTGAGACATTGACAGACCAAGCAAGAACAAACTTTGGCATTAATGGCAATGGCAGAACAGTGGCAGATACAATTAGACTGGCCTTCGATGATGGAGAAGCAATCAAAAAGGGGAATAAAAATACTTAGTGTTATAACTACCAAAGTGATTGTCTTAACGGCTAAGCAGTTAGCGAAGAAGATGAAGTTGTGATAGCAATTAACGATGTTATTGAACCTATGGACTATTTATTTGATATTTGTTAAGAAAACTTAACCACTGCATATGTAGCTTTACGCTTCGCATGCTTACAGATCTCAGCAATGATAATTAGAAGGAGCAGTATTTTAGTGGGGTGACTGGAAATGGATAAGCTTAGAAAGTTATCAAACTCTAATAACATGTAAAAATAAAACAAAGGTCAGTAAGCTTTAAGTAATATAATTTTTTTTAATGAAAAGAGAAAAAAGTGAAAGAAAGAAGGTAGGTGGTGATCTCCACCTTGTCGCCGAAGGGATAAGAAAGGAAAGAGCCAAAGGGTTTAGGTAGGCCAGTCTAATGATAGAGTTAAAAACTTGACGTAAAATGAACCAATCAGTAGCTTTATCAAGAGATACAATAATATGGTCATGAAGAGCCTTAAAGACGTCTTAGCTATGGGATTGAAAAGAAAATGAGCTTTTCCACCTAAAAATAGTTTAGTACCCTAATTAGAGGCATATTCAAGCATATCATTCCAAGAGGAAAAGAAAACCTTTTGGTTCCAATTATCAAGGTCATGAGGAAAGCACCCTAGAGCCATCAACTTGACCTAGCAGCAAAAAAATATCACCTAGGTAATAAGGCCTTGAGAAAAGAACTTGGCAAAGATATTAACGAGAAAATAGTCAACCTCTACCTTGCTAATGGTTCCTAAGTTGCCAATTATGCAATACCAACTCTTGAGGGTAAGCTGGAAAAGTGAAATATGAAAAAAAAATGAGTAAATTTTTCAAAACAAACAAAGAGTAAATGAGTGTAACCTCAATCACTAACGACTCTTCGTATATGCAAAGACAATGTCGACAAAAATCATAAGCTCTATCATGGGTTGTTGGAGGGTACATTGAAACAAATTCGTTAAGATCATATTGAAACCTAAAGGATTAGGGCTAGTGACTAAGACAATGGATGGAAGTGAGGAACTGGTAACAAACTCGGCCATGGCAAAGGAAAGAAAGGCTTAGAAAAGTAAAAAGAGAAAGAAAAGAAACTTAACAAGGAGTAAGACAAAATTTGAAAATAAAAAGTGCATGATAAAAAAAGAAGAGCACCATTTGTAATGAAGTTATGTAGCTATTACTTGACAAGTAGTAACACCCTAGCCAAGGGTTGGAAAACACTACATGAAACCTAAGGCCATAAAAGACATGTCAATTTCTCAGAAACGAGCCATGTCAATCAGGTCTCATAAGACACAAAGTATGTCAATCAAATCTGACGATAAATGAAGCATGTTAATCAAATCTTACAAGAAACAAAGCATCAAGCCATGAAAAGACACCTCAAATAGTGAAAGTCATCATTTACCGTCTCGAAAACATCTATGGAAACTTAAGCACCAAAATCAAAAGACATTCCAAAGAACATGCGGGCTAGACCAATGTGCAAGGAGAACTTGCGAACTAGCATAGTCCACAAACAATAATTTGCTGATTGGTTTTGTTCGCAAAAGAAGTCTATGGATTGGCCTTGTCCGCAAAGAAACCCACGGATCGACCTTGTCTACAAAAAGAATGTTATGCATTGCCTTTATCTGTTAAGAAAAAAGTTATAAATTACCCTTGTTCGTTAAAAGATAGTTAGAAACTATCCTTGTTTGCAAAAAAAAAAAAAAAAGATCATGGATTGATCCTGTTTGCAAAATGAAACCTATGAATTGACTCAATTCCGTAACATGAGACCTAATCCGCAAACTAGGGTATGCAATCTACAAAGAATATAGATAGACATATTAGATTCACAACACGAATTTCCTAATGGGTTGTATCAACTAACTTTTTCAACTCAAAGTATGCCAAGATGACTCGTTTGACTAAAGAAGAGAGAGAATTCTGATATGACTAAATTTGGATTGAACTTAAAACTAAGACCACAACAAATGGGCCTCTAAGATTCAACCTATCAAGAGGTATACTTCCTAAGAAAGAACAACAATAATACGAGCAAATATATCAAAGTGTAGGCAATCCTATGTCAACAAAGATAACATCAAAGTGTTAGCTTAGCAGCCGCATAGTTAATAAGAGCTTATAATACAATAGAGACTAACAAACAAGACATAACAAAAATTAGAGGAACCATAAGGACAAGTCATACCTTAGTAAAAAGACTAACATATCCTTTGACCTAGTTATATAAACAAGACACATCTATGATACTTTCATGTTATCTTTTTCGTAACTAAACTTTGTTAAAATTCACGTTGACTTCAGTGTTAGGAGGTAACCTAATCGCATTGGGAGAATTCTCTTATCATTCTTTTGTTTTGAATATTTCCATCAATTCTCCCATCATCCAACAGTGCTTGGAGATCTCATTTCGAAATCTAATTTTACGGGTCTTAATTCAACTATGCATTATTTTTTTGGTAACATCATCCACAAATAGTTTTTTTTTTTTAATTATGAATGTCCATTGATTTTAACTTGCTTTGATTTCATTTTAAAAAAAAAACAATTCCAACCCTTAAATAATTTAAATACGAAAAGTCTAAATTTATCTTCATAATTCTAATGTATCCGCGAATCCATAAATTAAATCACTCTAGTTTAACATTAATTGAACCCCTTATTTGTGTCGAGTGGAACGTGACACTAAGTAGATAACTTAGATGCCTTTAGTAAGACTTGCTTCCGCAGGGGAAAGTGTCTTTGTCCCATAGGGTTTTCAAGGGAGAAGGGTGAAATCCCTGGTGTCATTCTTCCTGGAAGACTGCAGAATTTTCTCTCCTGGAAGGAAAATGTATATGGAATACAGAGAACATTAATTAAACAAGGCTCTGATTCATAAAATTCTAAAGCCAGTGTGAATACTGCCATGTTTACGTTTGGTCTTGATCTAATAAGCTCTTACTCAAGTTGGTGCAAAGGGTACACAAATTTTTACTCAGTTGTTTGAAGCACAGGTGACTCCAAGTAAATGTACTTCATGACAAACCAAACGTTAAAGCTTGCGATATGTTTGTCTGTTCTGCAGAGTTATTTTGGTTATTTTTTTGGAGTTATAAGTTAGTATTGTAGTTTAATAACCAAAGACAGACTTTCTGTGCAGCTTCAAAACCATTCCAGCTCTTCTAATTTATGAAAAAAAGTATATAGAAGTGAGCCCTGTTGCACTTGCTGATCAAGCAGAGCATGTCTTTAGCCAGATCTCCATTTGCATACCATTAATCCCTTCTGCTGAAAGAAGAGAAGAAGAAAACAGAGTCCATATGCTTCTAAGATTGCAGCAGTACCCATCTGTCAAATTTGGGTGATCTGGTCTACTATGTGAAGTTAATGCAAGATTCCCCTTTTCATATTCCCCTTTTGTCAGAGAGAGAAAGTAAAATGAACTGTCTAATCCAGGAAACTAGAAGCACATTCTCCTTTTCACAGAGAGAGAAAGAACAGAACAAGGGCACTATCTGCAAGTCACTTTTGTCACAGCACCAAAATTAGCTGATTCAGGTCAAGTTAAAATCAGAGTAAGCAAGCAACTAAACTGAAATTCACTTGACTTAGTGTACCTATAGACCAAATATTTTCATATATAGATGAGAAAGTCACCAGTAGATCACCAATAAAGCTACAAGATGAATTAGATCTCAAATTGGAACACCAACATTTTAATGGATTTTGCAGTAATGGAAACATGGTGTTTTATTTGCAGTTGCAGGCCTCTTTAAGTATCCCTTTCTGGAATCATTTTGATTCTCATGCTTATTACATACTGTATAACATCATAGAACTTTACCTATGGAACTGTCGGCTTGTCTAGATTTCTAAGACATCTCAGTTTCCACATTTTCTTAGCTGAAAGTAAAATGAAACTGGAAAGACCAAAACCTTCACAAAGGCAAACCTGAATTGCAGCTCTTCCTGCAACTTGGTGATAAGAACTTTCCGCTGAAGGACAGTGACCTCTTCAAGGAAAGTGACCTGTTTTGCAGAGACCTCCTGATAGAAGAACTGCCCACTACGGATAACAAGCACTGACTTCCTTCAGCTGCTTTGGCGACAATTCTTGATTCTTTTCTGTCTGTCAATTGGGAATCTGAAGCATTCCCATCAGACTCTAGTTGAAGAACTCTAGTAAGAGCGTGACTGATCTTTGACGCCGATAATGAATCCAGGGAAATCGATCTTCTCATTGGCTGTACTTCACCAATCTCTTCATCTGAACTATCACATCTCTTTCTTCCTGTTTCACCAGCTACTTCACTCTCTTCTTCCTCCTCTCTAGTCCTCAATTCACCAACTCTGTCTTCGATTTCTCTCATGGAGTCTCCGTTATCTTCCAGAACTCTCAGCAGGGTCTCGTCATGGGCTCCCAGGTTATTCGCCTCCGACGACGGTGTTCCGCCGGTGTTTGTGACGATAGGAGCACGGCACATAGGACAATTGATGTGTGATCTGAGCCAGGTATCGATACAAGGAACATGAAAGGCATGGCTGCACTTGGGTAACAGCCTGAGAGTCTCGTCTTCTTCAAACTCACTCAAGCAGACAGAGCAATCTGTTCCTTCAACAAGACCATCTCCTTTCCTATAGTTAAACACCGTGATTGAGTTTATCACCGATGGCTGCAACCCAACTGTCTGAATATACCAGATCGGATGATCGAGCGCAGGGCCATGATCTTCATCGAGAAACTCATCGCGGGTCTCATCAGTTTCCGGTTGAGTTCTCCTCCTTGAAGCAGACCACCTCGAGAAGTTCTTGATGTAGATAGCGTACAAGCAAAGCAGGATAAAAGCAGCAGCAAGAACTGAAAGCGTGATGATCAAGAACTTCTGCTTGTTAGGATGATCATCAGAAGAAGCAGCAGAAGGCGGTGGAGGGATCAGAGACGAATCGGAAAAGTCGCAGAAATCAGGACAGAGAGCTAAACACGACGATGTGCAGGAGCCTGATTCGTTTGAGGATTCACAATACGATTCACAGAGTGACTCCGACATCAACTTTCTGTGTCGCAGGCCCATGTTCTTCTTGTATCCAGAGATCAGAAACCATCAAAGCAACAGAGAGAGAGAGAGAGAGAAGGGCAGCTTCCTGGTTTGGTGAAGATAGGGAGGAAAACGAGAGGAGGAGTGGTTGATTATTCCATGGAGGTGGTTTTGTTTAATGGAGATTGGGAAGTACTTTGAATGCGAAGATGATGTTAATGGAGAATAGAATATCGAATTTGGCTTTTTTTGCTTTGAATTTTTCTGTTCAAGTTGACTTTCTCTTATGCTTTTGGATTTTGATGCCTGAAGATAGACTCGGGCCTCTGGTTTTGTAGCTCTCTGGGGCTGGACCTGCCTAGCAGACATCTAAACACACATGAGATACAAGACTTTTGTAAGAAATCAATTTTAGAATTTTCAGAGACTTTGATGAAAATAATTATAAAAATAAATAATATTTTTACAAAAATTTAAAAAAATATTAAAATATATTTAAATTTTTATTTTATTTTTATATTTTAAATTTGAATAATTTTCTGTTAACAAACCAGTTTTCATAAATTTTTAAAATTTTTTAAAAAACTATTTTCAATACTCAATAAATTTTAAATTTTTTTAATAATAGTATATGAAATATTTTTTATTTTAAGTTAAATTTTTGATTAAAAAATTTTAATTTAAATATATTTAATTTTTATTTTTTAATAAAAATTAATTTGATCATATATTAAAGTGTTTAGAGACATTTTAAAAATTAAAAATAAATTTTAAATTTTAAATAATATTTATCCGAGAATATATTTTACAAAAATAAAAATATATCTAAACTTATATAGTAATTTAATTTTGAAATTATTATTAAAGTGAAGCTTGATGGGATGTAACAGTTATTTTTCTTTATTAAACGTGGAAATTGAGTTATTCAAGAACCCACAAACAAGAACAATTTCTTTAAAAAAAAACTAAAATTAAGCAAAAGGACCAATACCGTCTGGTGGAATAATTGAACAAATCATTTTCCTGGTACAGTTGCCAACGCGTTTGCTCGCCGAAAGAAGCAATGATGGTTGTTGACTTGCAAGGAACAGGTCGCGTACCTTCTTTCATGGTGTAGAAACGTAGCTTGAAGTGACCCAAAAAGAAAAAAAAAATAACCATCCTACCTTTTCATTTCTTGACGCACTGCTCTTCTTCTGTCTGTTGGGTTTTCGGCCTCTGCAAGCACTCTTTAAAGCCCATATCACCATTGTCCCTGTATCACAAACAGGCTCATTAATTCACCTGGGAGAAAATACAGACAGTATGCCCACAAGAGGTTCTCGTGCATCTTACAATCTTCCAAGCTTTCTTCAGCTGATTTATCGTTCCAGGCTCAGTGATTGTTCGTACAGGCAGGGCCCTGGTGTTGCGGCAGCAGCTGGGTTTGGAGGCTATTCCAGACGTCCAGGTTTGCAGCTGTTCAGCGTCAGTGAGGGAACCTGGAGAACATTTGATACCAATAAGTGATTACATTTCTGCTGAACTTTCTGGCAAGTAACTTTGGGAATTAAGTTCCCTGTTGTTTGATGTTATCTTCTTTGGTTTTTGTTCTGTAATTTTGTTGTAGAGTGAAGAACGAGATGAACAAGGTTAGAGCAGCAGTACCAATATCACCACCTGCTCCTTCTCCTCCAAATCAATCTCACTGGTTTAACTTCTCAGTTTGGTATGAAGAAATCAGAAAATATTGACATGAAGAGAAAGAATCAATTTTTTTTTCTTTTTTTGGGGTATTTGGAGGAGGACAGGAGTGGACTAACTCAGGAAAATGATTTGTACTGTGCAGGGCAAGATGGCTATTTGGTTCTTTACTCTCTGTCTTGCTACCTTTCTGGAAGGTGAAATGGGAGAAACTCAAAAGGATTGAAGGTAAATTTCATGCAATCTTCAAATTTCACTTGCCCGTTTTTCATCTCTGGATAGGAAATCAAATTTAGAGATTAGAAAAACACTAAAAGATTTAATCTTACATGAAAAATGTTCCGAGAATATATAAATTTCTCTTTTTGGAATTTGGGTACTTTTAGGAGAGGCAGAAGTGGTCGTGAAAGAGGTTGAGTGCGCGGCGGAAGTGGTGAAGCAAGCGGCAATAGCGACGGAGAAGTTATCTGCAGAGGTAGCAGAGAAGCTGCCTGAGCAGAGCAACCTGAAGAAGGCAGCTATGGTGGTAGAACACATATCACAAGTGACTGCCAATGATGCTCAATCAACCAGCAATTTCTTCCGCAAGGTAATTCTATTCATTTTCAATTCATTCCACAGCTCTTCTATTTTGCTTGATTTAATCAAAATTAATTAAATTTTTAAATTTTAATAAAATTAATTATAATTTATTAATTTAATTTAAATAATTATAAAAAAATTTAAAGTATTTACGTCGTTGAAATGCTTTAAAAATGATTCATAAATTTTTTATTTTATTTAAATCAATTTTTTATATTTAAATAATTTTTAACTTATAAATTATATATATTTTTAATAAATTTATCAAATTTTTTTATCATATGTTCTTAAATAAAAATAGTGCTTATAAAACTAAGTGTATGCTAATCGTAGTTTCATTTCCTAGGTTGATGAATTGAAGGAAGACTTGGAAGATTTGGAGACCATGGTTCAGCCTGTCATCGACAAGATCATTAAGTGACGCCAACTTTCAAAAAAGTTCATTGTAAATATAGATTATTTTATTTTTTGATAAATATTAATATGTAATAATTGATAAAATAAATTACCATAATTTATTAAACTTATATTAATTAAATGTAATAAAATATAAAAATTCAACATAAATCAAATTAATAAAAAATATTTTTTTGAAAAATATGATACTAAGTTATAAAACAAATTATTGATGATTTGTTTTTTTTTAAAAAAAAACTTTATCATTGAATTTGATGAATATTTAGGTCTTTTAACCTTCTTTGTAATAAAAAAAATTTATGATTTAATTATTTATATTTTAAATTTATTTAAGTAAAAAAATAAAAAACTAAAGCAAATTTTACTTAATTATATTTTAAATATCAAATCAAATCTTAATATTTAAAAAATAATAAACTAAATTTTAATTTATTAATTTATTTTAAATTAAATTTTAATTCAAATAACTATAAAAAATTAAAAAAATTTTATAATAAAAATACTTAAAAACTAAATCAAGTAAATTTTACACTTTATAAGTTTATTACTTAATTTTGAATAATTTTTTATTTATACATTATTTTTAAATTTTTTATAATTTATATATTTTTAAAAAGTATTTTCAATATTCAAAAGATTATAACTTTTTTTTTGTGATGGTAGACTAAATATTTTTTTATATATTATGAAAAAATTCAAGTCAAATTTTGCATGATCCTCAATTTGCATATTGTCATTTTTTATTTTAATAAAATATAATTTAATTTAAATTGATAAATTAAAATTTAATTTGTTATTTTTTAAATATTAAAATATAATTCAAAACATCACATATAATTTAAAATTTTAAAAAAATTAAAAAAATTTATATATTTTTAATATGTTATTTTTATTTTTTTAATATCATTTAACCACATATAACAGCACAAAATATAGAAATTCTCTGCCCCTTTCACATTTGTTGATTTTGATTTATTAAATTTTAAAAATATTTATTTATAAATAAATAACATTATTTTTTTTCATTATTATTTTTAATAAATATCTTTATAATATCAATAAAAGTTAAATGAGAAAAATCTAAGTTTACCAACATTTTATTTATTATTATTATTATTTAATTATTATTCCTTATGCTAATGGTAGGCCGCAAGAGTGAGAGGCCTATCTTTCAAGTAGCCGTTGGCATATGAGACCGTTTGCTTCCCCTTTCTTCAACCCCTATTTTTTATGAAGCTTAGGTCATCTTCAATCCTATATACCAAAAATTTAACATCATCTTGGTGTTAAAAAATTTTTATTAAATATTTTAATATTAAATTTTTTATTTTTAATTTATTTACATCAAATTAGTATTATAAATATTATTTTAATAACTATTAATAAAAATATTTATAATATTAATTAATTTATTTAAAATAATAAAATAATTAATATAATTTTTAAATTTTAAATTGATTATTTTAAATAAATAAATGTAATATAATAAATTATATTTTTAAATAATTTTTTGAAATTAATAATTTATCAATTTAATTTTATAATTATGTTTTTATGTAAATTTTATTTAATTATTTTTATGAGTTGATGATATTTTTACACAACTTTTTGATGGTTTGGTTTGAAATAAATGATTTAAATTGATATTAAAAGTTTATTAAATAATTGATACAAGATAAAATAAAATTATTGAATAGTTTTAAATTTAATTTATTATTTTTATTTTAATTGATATTCTAATTTGAGTTTTATGTTGTAATCGTTAATATATTGTTATATTTATTTTACTACACTTTTAGTTTGAATAAATTTGTTTTTATCATACTCAAAATTTAAATTAGATCATAATTTATAAATTAATTGTAATTTTTATTATATATTCTTAAATAATAATTTTGATATTATATATAATATTATCATTAAATAATTGTTAATAATTTAAATACAAAATTATATATTAAATATTAATATTATTTTAAAAAATTTAACAAAACATTTTTAATGACATAATTTTTTAATAATATAATATATTTATTAAGTTATTTATCAAAAATATATTCAATATAAAAATTAAAAATATAATTTTTTTTTAAAAAAAATACAAATGCTGCAGCTATAATGCTGCACCAGCTTAGTTGAAGTGCTTATTGCACCAAATGAAACGCCAATGTGGCGTTTGCCGTCTTTGTTGGAAGTGTTCTTATAAATACATCTCAAACACCAAAGCTAATGTCATTTATCTTCTCTCCAACGGCCATTTGTAATCTCTCATCCTCTGTTATTCTTCAACTCGAAATCTCTCTATATCTTCATGAATAAAGTAAAAATTAAATTCTTTGAAATTCAAATGGTTATTTAATTTTTTAGATTAATAATTTTTATTATATTTATCAAATAATTTTTAAAATCACATATCAAAAACAATTGCCCATCGTAATCATATAAATGAGAATAAATTCATAGTTGATAATTGAGAATTTATTAATTTTTATTCTCTTTTTAATATTGATGTTAAAAATGATATGTAATTTTCATATGATGAGCAATAAGCACGTTGAATTAGTAGATTGTATGATAAGAATCGAAGAACCATTTAATTTTTATTGAAAAATATGATTTTATTAGAACTATTCAAAAAGGACTAAATCTTAAATTGAAAAGTTTTTCTACTTTTGTTATCCAAATGTATATTATTGAAAAGTTTTTCCTTGAAAAAAAGAAGTTAATTTTTTTTAATATTTAGAAAAGAAAATTTTGTTTGACTTCTAAAATATGAACATCAAACGGTAACTAAGATTTATCAAACAGAATTATTTTATTTTCTCTAGTTGAGACGCTTCTTAATAGTTTTGTTATTGAAGTTAGTCAGAAAAAATTTTGCGTGATTATTTAAAACCTTTATCTTATATTAAAAAATATTTTTGAATTTCTTATCGTGCTCATATTTTGAATATAATTATACAAAATTATTTAAATATTTTATCTAGTTTTATTTCAAAATTAAAAATATTATTCAAAATATTAATTCATCTCAACATAATCATAAATTATATTTTAAATATTATGAAAAAAAATATAAAAAACAAAAAATTAAGACTGATTTACAGCATAAGTGGAGCTCTACTGATGAAATATTAAATTTAGTAATTAAATATAGAGATGTTTTAGATTTATATTATTTTGAATTAAGAAATAATTTTTCTTCCAAATATATATTGAAAAACCTAATGATTATGATTGGAAAGCTGCCCAAATTGTCAAAAATTTGCTAGACATTTCAAATACTTCAATTAATTAATATTTGTTTGTGTTTTTTTCATTATTTTAATATAAAAATATGTTTAGATGTTATAAATATAATTAACAAATATTTTGACGATATACATGTTTGAAATATTTTTAGGTAATGTTGTTATTGATCCCAAATATAAAATAAAAACGTTAAAACTATGGTTAGAAGTAACATAAATAGTGATATCACGAAAGTTGAAAATATTTTATCTTCTTTAAATGATATACTCATAACATTTTATGATTATTATAAGCCCTTCATTACTTTTGATAGATTATCTAATTTTATAAACTCAATTCAAACATCTTCTTCTTTCTCATTTACAAATTTTTATTTAAAATTTTTAAAAATAAAAAATCTTTATCAAGTAATATTGCAAATGGCAAAATAGATTTAAAATATTATCTTAATCAACTTTTACTAGAAGATGAAGACAATAATTTATATATATTAATTTGGTGAAAAGTACATTTACAGAAACATCCTATATTTTTCGTTATGACTCATGATATATTGTCAATTTTGGTATCAATTGTAGCAGTAGAATTAATTTTTAGCACAAATGATAGAGTCTTATCTGATGCAAAAAGTAACTTAACACCATTAACAATTGAAGCGCTTATATGTTTAAAAGATTAAAACTTAATAGATATTAGAATGCAAGAGATCGGAAGAGTAAAAGAAAGAACGCAAAAATTGATGAATTTCAAAATACGTAGAGTAGATTTTGATGATACTAGTTCTTCACAATTTTAAAGAGTGTAGTTTGTTAATTGCCTAAATCATGTGGACCAACCATCTTTCTATTTAAGCACTCAAATATATTTTACTGTAAAGGAATAAAAAAATTTATACCAAGTAATTTGCAGAGTTCTGGTTTTTTCACACAGTCCATGCTGCTGTCCTTTTTTATTTTGCAATAATTGTTTTTCTTGATTTTTTTTAAAACTTATTATTGCTTATAAAAGTTTGATTAAGAACTATAGAAATAGAAGGATTAGAATATTCTTTTTCATTTCCCTTTTGATGAATGTCATCTTATGAATAAAAAAGTAGAAAATGTTTTTTTTTTTCAATTTTTAATGGGTTTTGTTCCATTAGTGGGTAGTGAGAGACCAAATTCTTGACCCTCTTGGGCTTTGGACTTGTGCATGCAGAGGGATATTGCTTAGGGTCCCCAAATTTAGGGACCTCTTAATTTGAATCTCTCACACGCATATATATATATATATATTTTATGATTTTATAAAATTTTGAATTAATTTTAAAAAATTATGGGTTTAAATATTTAAAATAGTTTGTATTTAAATAAAATATGATCAAAATAAATAAATATTAGATTATGAAAAAAAAAGATGAATATTTTTTTAAGTTAGTTAACATCTTTCTCTTCTCTTATGGTTTTTCTCTTCATTTTCATGTTTGTTCTCTTGCATTCACACAAATATCTCTTTCTTTTTCCGTTATTCTTTGTAAAGTATTTTTTTTTTCCCCCGTATTGTTAGGGGTGTTGGGAAATCAAACACTGGAAAACCCTGGACATGCTCGTAGAAGAGCACCCACATTTCCTCTGCTATTTACACCAGAGAGTGAGAGAACAATCATCTGATAACACAGACGCCATGGATGGATACTCCGGCCTTTAAAGATGGTTGTTTGCTGATGAGGGTTTCAGCCGGGATCTTCCTGCATCTTGCAGAGACTAGCAAGATGAAGGAAGTTTGTGCTGTCTCTAAGTTGGGCAACAGTTCCATGTTTTGTCCTACAGTTCTTCCTGTTACCCTAAGCTTGATTCCTTCAGATCAGGCATAGGAGACATCTTCTTGGTTATATTACTCGTACAGGAACACAACTCTTTTTTTTTTTTTTTGGTTTTGGGTTCTAGTTTATCATAATTCATCAATATTTTTTCATCATGAAGAAGAAAAATATTTTACAGTTCTGAAACTGAAATAAGATAGGAATCCATGAAAATGAAGAAACAGACTGTTAAAATCAAGGGCATTATTGGAGAAAGTAATTAACATCAATGATAACAGCAAGGAAGATCAGTAGTTCATCCTAAAAGTAGATGATAACAGTGAAATAAACAAGACGACAATATGGACCGAAGAATATAATCTAGAACATAAGTCCCCTTAACTACTCTACATCACCAAAACGGCAGCAAAGAGACCGACTGCGAGAGAGCCAGCAGCGGTAAATCTATTCAAAATAGCGCCGTTTTCAGTAGGAGCTTCAGCAGGCGGCATGGAAATCCACGAAGGAGGGACAGCAGGTGGCGTGGAGATCCAAGGAGACGGAGGAGAGGTATCTGTCGACGGAGGAGGAGACGATGGAGGTTCAACGGTGACAGGTGTAGGTGAAGGAGCTTGTGGAGCCTCTGATGGTGGCTGGACGGGCGGTGAAGTAGGTAGCGAAGAAGTTGGAGGAGACACCGGCCACCGAGACGGTGGTTGAACTGCAGGAGACGGTGGCTGGACGGACCATGACTTAGGTGGAGAAGCAGTAGGAGCGGACACCGGCCATCGAGTAGACTGTGCCATAGTGGAGACCGTGAACAATGCCACAACTAGCATGACATGAACAATTCCTGAGCTAGCCATTGTATAGAAATCAGAAGCAGAAAGCGCAAACAAGAGAAGAAGGAGAAGAAGAAGACGAAGAGAGACAGAGGGAGAGATTACTGCACGAACCGGACCAAAAGAGAATGTATATATAGCATTTCCTAATTGCAATAGATGACAAATAATTATAATGGGAAACATAGTGATTGATTCGGGTTTCCTTATTGTGTACACAGCGAGATCATGCCAGATTTCATTCTATAAATGGGCCATATTCATGGCTGTCCACGTGTTCCCGACTCCCCCAAAACGACGCGGTGTATGTTTGCCTTACAAATCATGGGGCAAGAAGCCGGTTCCCTAAATACATTGAAAGGATCTGGGCCGTTCATTTTTCTGACACTCAAGACAATCAAGATGCGGTACGAATCTGCAGATTTAACAGTCGTGATCCTCGTGGACAAGGAGTGTGCGACGGGGTCTGCTCTATGCGAAAACAAGTAGGCGTGGTCAAAAGGAAAGAAACCACGTGGTCGTCGTGGTCAAAGTCTTCCATGCATCTTCCGGTCTGTTTCTTCCCCTTTCTCTTTTCATTTTTTACTGTTTTGTAAAATCTGGTGAGCAAAAAAGAAACTCTTCGACCACCGCCTGGAAACTGGGGGTAAATCTTTTTGGATTTTACAGCTGCCTTACCAAACTTTTGGACTTCCCAAATTTTGATTTTTTTTTGTCTCAATTTATATATTGCCTTGCTAAACTTTAAACATGAAAATATTTTTACTAAAAATAACATGAATTCATATAAAATACTTTATATTTTAATTATTAATCTATCAATTCATTATAAAAAGATATTTCTTTTTATTTGAAGAATTTTCATGTTGACCAAAATCAATGGCTGCGAGGTAAAAGAAAATTTGGTTGCTTATGTTTCTTCTTTCTCTTTAATCTGAGTTTTTCTAGAATTTTCTTCTTCTTTAAAGAAAAAAAATTCTTTGGAACGATCCAATGGTAAAATGATTCAGCAAGGAACTCTCGATTGATGCAAACGCTATGGCAATTATTGTTATTATTTTTGTTTGGATAATAAGTGCTACTATGATTTGTTAATCCTGGAAAAAGCAATCGGGGATTTAAAATAAAATAATTTCATTCAATATATATATAGATATGATTGAACAAAATAATTAAAAGGAGCAAAAAGAATACATAAACCAATCATCTTGTATTCTATAAAAAAAATATATGAAAAATAAATCACTGCTCATAAGAGGATTCATCCTACGAAATCTAGAATGCCAAAACGGCGGCCATGACCCCAACAGCAACAGATCCAACAACGGTAAATGTGTTCGAAACGGCCCCGTTCTCAGCCGGTCCAGGAGCCATAGATGGTGGCATGCCGATTGATGAAGGTGACGGCGCTGTCACGGGAGAAGGAGAAGACGAAGGAGGAGTTGACGGAGGGGATGGAGGTGAGCTGACGGTGGTCGGAGATGGTGCAGCCGCCGGCGTGTGTGCCTTCGAAGGAGACGGCGCTTTCCAGGCGGGAGACGGAGAAGGAGAGGGAGACGATGTCGGAGATTGTGCCATGGCAGAGCACATGAAAACTGCAATAGCCACGAACAATACTACGCTGCTTGAAGCTGCCATTGAAAAGAGACGAGATCACAGTAAGGGAAAACGAAATCACTGAAGGCGAAGAGAAATCTCTGAAGGCAAAGAGAGGGGACTGTGAGCGAGTTTGTTGTAGCAGAACAGAGACACAGAGGGTATATATAGAGGATCTGGAGCGCGTACTGGACTCCATATAGTATCCAATCTACACCGCTGGTTTAGTCATCACGCGTATTGATAAAATTAAACGGTCCATATTTCTCCACGTCTCTGATACAAGTTATTTCCCAAAAAGGCACAGCAGGCATGCTGGGCTGCCAACTCAACACAAGAAAAGACAGCTTTAGTCTTCTTTATGGCAAACAACGTCTGAGGTACAGTAGTAGCGGAATCTGGAACGTACACGTGTGATCGACAAAGAAATCTGGAGCGTTGGAGGGATTACAATATCGTATTTGCAACGGTCGAATTTTGAAGGGTAGTGGGACCCCTTAAAATTGTGAGTAACACGTTAAGGTTTTCTTTTTCTTTCCCTCCTCCGAAATTTGAGGGACAACTGGACAAATTCACTCGATTTTACTTTTCTCTTACTCTTTTCCTTTTCCTTTCATTTTTTATTTTTTAGACTCAGACAAAAGAGTACAAGAACAGAGATGTCTGAACGAGTCAAAACAAACAGGTGCAGACAAAGAATTTTGATTTAAATGCCAATGATTATTTAAGATTTTTTTATAGTAAAAGTTATGTAAATATTGATAGTTACTTTGTATTATAAATAAATTTTATTATTTAAAAATAAAAATCAAATTTTGATATATTAATATGAATGAAATTAATTTTTTTATCAGAAAAGATGATGTATTGATCTTTGATTTAAATAATTGTAAAAAAAATAATATTTTTATTATTAAAATACCCTTGAAATGATATTAATAAATTTTACATTTTACTTTTTAATTCACTCGTTAAATTTGAATGATTTTTTACTCAAAAAATTTTTTATGAAGATTTTAAAATTTTAACATTGTAAATTAAAAATATATTTTTTAAATATTCCCAAAATTTTTAACTTTTTTATAATAATAATTTAAATATTTTTTATATTTATAAAAATTTTAAGTTAAAATTTATTATATATAATTTTTAATTTAAATATTTTTTAAATTTTAAATTTTTTAAATTTTTAATTTAATTTAAATTATTAGATCAAAATTTGACTCATAATTTATCTGTGTGGTAATACTGACAAACATTATATTTTATGCAACCTTTACTTGTCTTTCTTATTTTTCTAAAAGCAAAACAAATAAATTTTATTTTAATAATTTATATGTGGTTATTTTAAATAAATAACAATTTTCTCAAAATTCACCAATTATAGTAATTTTGGATATGTAGATATTTGCATTTAATTGTGAGATCCTAAATATAGTATTCTTAGATTATTATAAAATTAGTTTTCACAATCACCCACCAAATGCTTTCCATAAAAAGATTTTAGATGAGACTTATCAAAAAAAAAAAAATTGTTTTGATTTTCTTCCAAGAATGTAACACTAACCGATCTTTAATTTTTGAGACACACATTCTTTTTTTTAAAAAATAAATTACAGTGATATTATTTTTTTTCAATTAAACAATAAAATTATAAGATATTGTTTTATCCAATAACTTTTTTTTATATATAAATTTCATTAACTAATATGATATTTGGTAATTTCACTAAAAAATTATGATTTTAAAATTTTATTATACTTTTACTAAAAAATTATGATTATAAATTAGATTTCATAAATAAAATTTAAATACAAATATTTAATTAATAATATTAACTTCTTTTAAAACAATTAGATTAGCGTAAAATAAATTTTTATTTGAAATAACCTAAAAATTAGAGTAAAAATAATAGAATAAATGTTTATTACAAGTTTGGTTGCATTATAGTTAATCAATAAACATATATAATCGTTTAAAAATTTAATCAATTTTTAAAAAATATATTTATATTAATCTAAAATAAATTTATTTATTTAATAATATTAACTAATACACACCAAAAATTAAAATAATTTTATTCATTAATTTAATGAGATAAAATTATTTCCTTTCAATAAATTAAAAAAAATATATGATATGAGTTTATCTCAATCTCATCATTGTATCGATTATAAAATTAAAAAAAAAATTATCCAATCCCAATTCTATCTTATTAGATATCTAGTACCTACCTCTATAAATGGACTTGGATTATTTGAAATAAGGGACAACATATTTGTACTTAGTTGCAATTCCCAATCAAATGGATTTTCAGATAACTTGATTATACTAAACAAGATATTGTTAGGAAAGTATAAAATTCAAATTTCAAAATCACCAACCAAACTAAAGAAAAATTTTAGATGGGACTTTCTACAAGGAAATTATTTTATTTTTTTAAAAATTTTTTGGGGGGAGAATGAAACACTAAACCAAGAAATAGGTCTTTAATTTTGAAGATACTCATTCTTTGTTCTTCGCAACTTATGATGATTCTATCTTTTTCAATTGTAAAATTAATTTATTGCATTGAATGTTTTTGTAACCGAGCCCTTCTTTTTTTAAAATTGAGTAGCTAAGATGATATTTTGTAATTTCACAATGATTTCATCAATTAATTTTGTGAACAAAATGGAAAATATTTTTATTTGTAGCCAAAACCACCAATAGCTAAAATTATATTTCCTAATTCACCGTTATTTTATTAATTAAAATCTATGGAACGCATTGTTTTCTTATTTTACTATTAAAAGAAGTTAAAAATTAAAACCCTTATGATGTAATATTTTTTAATTTATTTTTATGATTTAAGATACAATAAAAGCTCTATGTAGTAACTGTTGTAAACACTACAAAGATACAATGTTATTTTTCTATTTTTAATTTAGAAATAAGAAAAATTATTATTCTTTTGAGAAGGACAAGGCAAAAAAAAAAAAAATTGAGGAAAAGAAAAAGGAAAGAAGGAATGTAAGGGAGAAATGTTTGCATGAAAAGAATTCAAAAAATAATGTTCAAAACTTTTCTAAATAAAAAAAAAAATTGTAAAGTTAAGGCATAATAGATCACTCAGTAGCATATTTACTTCCATATCTGGTGGCCCCTGTGCACAGCTTCACTATACAAGACATGAAAGAATGACAGATTGAGGATCTTTAGAGCAATCTTCTCATGATTTCTTCAAGTTAACGATGAAGAATTACAAGAGAAATACACCAGTTGGAACCCTTCAATGGGACACAACTTGATAAAAACAATAGAAAACTGAATGTCAAGCTTCTGCCCTTTTACAAAAGCATCCCATAAATCAAACTAAACTCCACCTAAAGCTGTATCCATGTCATATCCATGTGAATAATGGAAAAAACCTTAAAATCTTTATGCAATCCATAATACCCTTTGGCTTTCTGTGTGTCCTAATTGGAGTTATGGCACCTAAGAATCAAGTAAATGAATAAAGGCATCTATAAATCATGTCACTGAATTATGGGATCTGAAGCAAGTAGCAGCATCTACGAATCAGTTGCTGCATCACTTGAATTGTCACCGCTTTTCACACTGCCACCAATAGGACTTCCTATCTTGTGATCAAATTCTGATCCATAAATGTGTCCCATCTTTGCCCGTTTGGTCTCCAGATACCTCTTGTTCTCCTTGGTGATGGGAGTCAGTAGAGGAACCCTGCCAGAAACTGTCAGACCATAACCCTTGAGCCCGATATATTTTGCAGGGTTGTTAGTCATCAGCTTCATTTTTCGAACACCTAGATCCCTCAGTATCTGCAATGAAAAGCCAAAAAACTCAATGAATAAAACTTCATTTCAGGAATAAGACTGACTATATTCAATCATATTAAAGTGGAGAAAAAGTATAATAGTATGATAAAGTGTTGCAGGCAATTAGTCCCCATGCCAAGGCTTGATAATGGTCAGGAGTACTGATCTTCCATTACCTGGATGGTTAGAACTGACAGCTAACTATCTAATACAATGTTTTGAAAATTAATGAAGAATTTCTTCTTCTTCTTCTTCTTCTTTTTTTTTTTGCATTGCTGCTATATTGTATCAGTTTGCTGTAGTTTCAAATATCCTCCATCTTGTATAAGCAAGCAAAGTAAGGAATGAGTTCAATGATGGCCCTAAAAGCTTAAAAATCTTACAAATCAACCCCTTAAATTTACAAACAACAGATTTTTATAATATTTTCACAAGAAATGCAGAGCAGTTATTCCACCAGGAATTACCTGTGCGCCAATTCCATACTCTCTTGAATCAACAGGCAATCCAAGCTCCTCATTTGCTTCCACTGTGTCCCGCCCAGCATCCTGTAGGTTATAAGCACGAAGCTTGTGGCCCAAACCAATTCCCCTTCCTTCATGCCCACGGAGGTACACCAACACACCCTTGCCAGTAGCCTCAATCTTCTGCATTGCAAGACCCAACTGGTTCCCACAGTCGCACCTGGCAGATCCAAATATATCTCCTGTAAGGCACTCTGAATGTACCCTCACAAGAATATCTTGCCCGTCTCCAACATCACCCTGTTTGCACCATGAATGACATTAGAAACACCCCATTTTTTACTTTCCAAGGAAAAAGAGTAAGGAGTTTCTGGATACATCATATACGCCCCAACTATTGTAAATAGTAATGCATGCTAAACTGCATTTTAGTTATTTTCCAAGCTCTGACATCAGTGAACAAATCATGCGGACAGCAGAGGTGGTGTAAGATCTTAACTTTCATGATGGTTTCAAAACTATTAAGATCTTAACTTTCATGATGGTTTCAAAACTATCCTATCTATAGGATATATTGTCCATCAAAATTTTGTTACTACATTAGGTTCTTTTATGTGCAACATTCTCCCATCTAACCAATCTTAGAAACTTATCATTACCTGAAAATTGCAAGAAAACAACTATAATACTGAAATTCTAGTCCATTGCCAATTGTAAGTTAAATGACTTTTAATTAGCTCTAAAAAACGAGGTGAAAAAAGAAAACTACTCGTGCACATATGAATTATGAACTTTGCTCACCTTAACCATTGCAATATGCTCGATTCCATCTAAGATTGATTTATAACAGTAGGCTGTGAATGGGCCCCACCTAGTAGGTAGCCGTGCAGCAGCAGAACGTTCTATTAATTTATCTCTCTTCCTCCTATACCTGCCAATTATCATCCACATTATAAAAAATGCTCATATTTTCATGAAGAATTCATTAAAGATAAGTTTGCTGCCCACTACCTTCAGAGCAAAAAAAGAAGTTTCCACACAGGTAAGACTGCGAGGTTCAGATACAAATCAGATGCCTTCAAAGATATATGCTATGGCATATAGTACCTATTGGAACCATTTTCTTGACAAGCTTTTAGCCTGAGACACAATGGTATTCAGCTAAGGAATGTGAGTTTTCCTAATGGATCAAAGTATGGGCCAATTAAGTCTATCTGCTTCTGCTTAAACATGACCCATTGAACCTGTTTTGGAGTCCAAAACTGAAGGATGAAAAATGATATTTTACAGCGACTAAGAGTGAAATTAAATATAACTTCAACCACATAGTAAGACAAACAGGGATGGAAATCTTTTGATTCTCTTCAAATAATTTCCTGGGAATACAGGCTATCGAAGGTTTGAGAAGAAATAAGATCAAGAAGAGTCTTGTCTCAACTCTATCCCAAGGTTTCCTCTAGAAATAAAGAAAGGCTATTCCTTCACAAAAGGAAAACAGAAAAAAGAGAAGCCATTGACACTTACATAAAATTGAAGAGAGAAGTACTAAAGCCCTCCTGGAAAGTATACTAGAACTCTATGAAAGGATTCTAAAGCACAACTATACCAAAATATTTACAGAATTACCAGAACAAATGGCCATGAAATAATTAAGCAGAACCAATGTACTAACGAATGGGAAGAATTTGCTGGCAAATATAAACATAGATGGGAGAAAGACATCCTTAAACACAACTGCTAGAATCAATGCTCACATTATCTACATGAATGCAAGACAATGGAAAATGGTTCAATTTTAAAAAAATTGTTTTACTCATTATGCTAATAGTATATGAAAATGATGGTTGAAAAGTAAATATTGCAAATTTAAATGTGATAATCAACCAACCATTTTGGTTAGATTCAATTTACCATTTTTTCTGAATCAGTTGCACAAAACCGGTTTAGCAAGAAAATGGCTCTTTGCTATTAGAACAGAATTTAAGACATCAATGAAACCATAACGCACGTTTGGTTACTTCATAGTTTACCTGATTAAATCAGCAATAGAGATAATTTTCAAGTTCTCCCGTTCTGCAAATTGGCGAAGTTTTGGTAATCTAGCCATTGAACCATCATCGTCAACAACTTCACACAGAACAGCGACAGGGTCCAACCCAGCCAGCATGGCAAGATCAACAGAAGCTTCTGTATGTCCAGCTCTTTTCAAGACACCACCTTCCTTATACATCAACGGAAAAATATGCCCCGGGCGGTTGAAATCATCAGGCTTTGAATATCTGGAAGCAAGGGCCCGTACTGTTGTTGCCCTGTCATGAGCTGATACTCCTGTGGTAGTACCATGTTTTGCATCCTTGAAAAGTCATTAGATGTAATGTCAAGCACTATAATGACCATAGAAAATTATCTAACATCACAGCCAACTTAATCCAATCTTAACATTAGTCACATTTAAAAAGAAAGAGAATATATTATCTAAAATGGTAGTCTTAGATTTTCAGACATTTTACACATAAAAACCAGTCTCCAATAGAATCATATAAACTTTAAACATGTTACAGAAAGCAATTAAAATACCTTCTGAGGGACAAGACTATTAGAACCAAACAACACTCAGAAGAAAAGAAAGAAGCTGAAGAAAAGTTACATGCCTTGAGTATATAAACATAAAGTCAGAAAAGTACATACCACTGTCACAGTGAATGCAGTACGCAGTTTTTCTTCATTTTCTTTTCGAGCTACCATTAGTGGAAGTGCCAACCTCTCCAGATCCTGTTCTTTCATGCTCACACAAACTATTCCAGTTCCATGTTTCACAACAAATGCCATAGCTTCAGGAGTTGCCAGTTGTGCTGCCATTATAAGATCTCCTTCATTTTCTCTGTCCTCATCGTCAACAACCACCACAAACTGCAACATCACATCCAGTTAGCACCGGTGGGGAAGGAAAACATAAGGATAATGATGAAGAAGATAAACTTATTGAGACATAGTAAACAAAGTAAAAACTGACCTTTCCCAGGCGAATGTCTTCGATGGCCTCACGAATGGAAGAAAAACCTTCTGTTGGTTGATCCAAGTCACAATCATCATTATCAATGCCAAAATCATTACTTGCAGAATCAGTACCTGCCACAAGTGTTCCAAGTCCCACCACATCAGACTCCATTTCAATCTGACCATCAATGGGACTTTTTGCCATAACATTGCTCTCATTGGAATAGGAGGAAATATCACCTCGTCCAGATACCAGTGTGGCTCTGGTTTTTTGAGCAATGCTGTTTCCAAAGGGTGATTTATTACCCAGGCAAATCGAAGCCAAATTGGTTGTGCAGCTATTTGCAGAGGAAGGACTGACAGTGTGTAAACCACTGAAAAGTTTGTAGCCTTTCTTTGATCTACATAAAAGAGAGGTCATTAGATTTTCATACAATGAAACAAGATCCTATAGAAGCACTGCTAGTTATAAGCCATTGCATGTTAAGTGGTTGTACCCATCTAACATCTTTCAAAACTTTGGCTGGGAAGTTATACAATTTAAATACATACTTGATTTTTTGTAGTTATGTGAATTTAGAACCACCAAAAATTACAGATTGTTAACATCTTTCGGGAAAAAGAAACTCCTCTTCTCAATAAACATATAACATGGAATTCTTTCCCATATACGTTCTTTTGTTTGGGGGTGGGGGGGGCGGGGGGGGGGGGGGTAAGAACAGATATATCAGCCAGAAACCCAGAATAAATGTGGGTGCAAAAGACACTGGAGTACCGAAAGAGTTTCATCATCATGTGATTATATGAAAGACCAAAACAGCCAACAATTTTTTTATCATAAAAAAATATATTATTAAACTTCGGAGCTGGCAAAGTGCATTAAAAATAAGAATCCAAAAGCTCAAATCCACTAATTTTACAATCACTTGACTCAGTACAGTAGAGCAACAGAATTGCCAACAGTTTCTGCACTTGCAATTACATTGATTTTCTGGCAAACCAAACAGAATAGATTATTACCAAACACTGGTTTAACTTAACAAGCAAACAGACTATTCATAAACTGATAATACTCAATTACAACTCTAGATCCAATCAAATGCAGGGAAACTCTTATCCCATCAATGATCACGTAAGAACCACGGTAACATAGGAATCCATATAGCACAGGCTAAGGAATTAAAAAAAAAAAAGAAAAAAAAAAGAAGAGAGAACGATGACAACCAGACAAGTCAAAAGAAAATGAGAAAAAGAATCACATTCGAAGCAAAAGGAATCAGCAAAGTTAACCACAATAAAATCCAAAAGCCACATGCAATTCTGGTCAAAGAACTAATACGTGACAAGTGAAAATGCTAATGATTATTCAAAAAGCATCTCAAGAAGATCAGCAAAAGTAGCCCCCCAAAAAAGAGAATGAGATTCGGCGAATCAGGACATGCGAAAAACCAAAAAATCTACTCACTGCGAGCCAAAGAGAGCCATTGTTGAAAGACCAGAGACATTGATAGACGCCATGATGGTTTGCCTAAAGCCTCGAAGAGAACTAGAAGTCTACAGCCTCAAACTTGTCCAAAATGGAACGGACGCACTCCATCGAACTCTCTATCTATAGCTATTTCCTCACGCGGATATATACAACACACAGATGTGTATATATATAATCCCGAGAAGGAAGAAGCAAAATTGACGAAGAACGGAAACGATCATTAAGAAGCTGCCTAGAATGTTGTCACCCCAGGGTGACGTAAGTTTAGTCCCCCGACCCAAAAATAGGTTGCCTGCTGGAGTGGATGTAGGCAGATATGAAACAACAGGCTGGCGGCTGTTAGAGGATCCTCTACGCGGAATTATCAATTTCTTCCCCAGATTAATTTTGAATCTATTTTAATTATATAAAATTAATTGTTTCAATGAATAAAAATTATAAAAAATGAAAAATAAATTTAACCAAAATTTTAATTAATTTATATCAAAAATATAAATAAAAATATAACGTCATATAAATAACAGCCACACCATTTTTATTATATATTAATATTAATATTAAATAAAATATGAGATAATTAGTTATGAGAATATTAAACATTAAGACAAAGAATAAAAGAAATACTTGCATTCTTACATGGTATTTACGGGGTGATATTGGTAAGGTGCTCGACTGGTGATCCAATCAGCATCCATTGGATGGGGACTGGATTAGCCAGCAGTAGACCACACCATAAAGCTATCAAAATCAAAAGAAATCAGATTTTTGGTTCAATTCCGCCTTTAATTGACTTTGACCACTGTGTTTTACCATTCTTGACAAAGTCTTCCTTTTTTCATTTTCTTTCCAAATGTATATCTTAGCATATAATCTCGCTTGTCATTAGATTTTTTTTGGTAATTTTGGAATTTTATTAATAAAAATTCAAAGGTTAAAATGTAAAAAAATTTAAAATTAATTTAAATACTAAATTTTAATTAATTTAATTTTACCTCTAGTCTTAATATTTTTTAATTTAAATTATATTAAAAAATTTAAAATACTTAAATTGGAGATCTTATATAATGAATTTTAACTCAGATATTTTTCATCAATCTACCAAAACGTTTAAACTACCATTACGAAACAAATTCAAGATAATTTTAGTTTGAAAATATATGTTTTTAAATTTACATTATTAAAATTTTAAAAAATTTATGAAAAATAAATTATGAATTAAATTATTTAAATTTAATAAGATTGATTTAAAATAAAGTATGAAATTTAATTATTTAAATAATTTAAATAATAAAAATACTATTAATTTTTCTATAGACATTTGAATCAAGTTGCAAATTGAATCAAATCAAAATATTAGATGTAAAATTTAATCAATTGAAAATTCAATATTTAAATTAAAATTTAAACAAAATTTGATGTTCCATTAAAATTAAAAATTAAGAGAAAGCATGTGACAATGCAAGAAAAAAAAAAGTTAAATCATAAACCCATTTTTCCTAATATTCTTTGAAGAAAAGTCTAGAGTAGTTTAGAAGTAGTAGACAAATCAAAATGGAAGATAAGAAAATTACAATGTAGACCACAAGGGATTAGAAGTAGGTGGAAGTGGCAAACATCCACAAGTTCTATTATGGCAGCCCGTATTAACCATCTTTATCTTTCGCTAATCATAGACGCAAGCCACCCATTCTAATTATTTCATCAATTTTAAATTTTATTATTATTATTATTATTATTATTATCATTATTATTTTTGAAACAACTATTAAAAATTATATTATATTTAAATTTTAATTTTAGTCTCATTGTTTCAATTAGATTAAATTTAAAATTTAATTTGAATCAATTTAAAATTTAACTTAAATGATTATAAAAAATATAATATTTTTATTATTAAAATACCTCAAAAATCACTCAAACTTCATTTCAAGTCTATTTTTTAAATTTGAATAATTTTTAATTTATGAGTTATTTTTTATAATTATTTTAAATTTTGATAAATAAAATTATAAAAATTATTTTTAAATATTTAAAAAATTTTAAAACTTTGCATGATGGTAATTTAAATATTTTTTTATGTTTGTATAAAATTTTAAATAGAGTATCTCAAATTTTAAGATTTTTAATAAAATCCAAATTAACTCAAAGTGAAATTTAGTGGCAAAGTTGATCGAATGAAATTATAAAATTTAAATTTAAATATAAATAAATTTTAAAATTTTTCATTCTTAATTTTATTATTATCATCTCAACTATATGTCATCCTTGAAAGCATAGCAACTTTGCGGGCTTAAAGTCGGATGGGCAATTGGCCCAAGCCCAAACCTCACAAGAATGAGTTTAAAGTATACTGTATTGTTGTCCTTTTTAGTATTAACACATATACATACATAAATAAAAAAATATTGATAATTGGTAAATATAAAAAAAATCCTCTAAACTTAAGGTATTTTTTTGATTTAAATATTAAAGTTTATTTTAAAATAAATTTACTTTGAATATGTTCATTTTTATGTCAATTTAAAATTTATTAAAAAAATTTAATATTTTAAAATACATAAATTAAAGATTTTATAAAATAAATTTAAATTTAATATTTTTTTAAATATAAAAAATATGTTTAAATTGTTCATAAATTTCATAATTTTTGAGCATCCAAAAATATTTTTAAATTTTTTTACTATTAAAATTTAGAAAATTTATAAAAATAATTAATGAATAAAAAATTATTCAAGACTAAAAATAAATTTAAATAAATACAAAATTTATTTAAAATAAACCATTACTTTTTTATAATTATTTAAATAAAAAGATAAATTAAACTGAATGAAAACATTTAAGTATAATTATTTTAATTAATATTTTAAAATTTAAATAAAAAAATAAACATAATTTAATTTTTTAATATGTTATGTATTAAAATTTTATTTACAATAAAATAATATTTTAATTAAAAAATTATTTTCTTTTAAGTTCTTTTATGCATGCATTATATCATGATTGGAAAAATGCGGAGCCTCAAACACGTAGCATTTGCGTCAATTTCCCTCCTCACAACTTACACAGACAAAAAGCCACCGGGGACCCATCTCGCGCTTTTTGTGACTTCGGAATTTCCGTTCTTCTCACCCTGAAAGCTCAATTGCTCTCCATCACCTCATCAGTCGCTTCTCTCTCTGTCTGTTTCTCCCTTAAGGATGGAGAGCCTCGTCTTCCACTCCCTCTCCACCCCTACTTCCTCTTCTTCTTCTTTGCGCGATTTCCTCCGCCACAGATCAAAACCCATCTCCGGATCCCCACCGTCCATCCACCTTCCCCATTGTCTCCCCCCGCTCCGATCATCCTCCCCCTTCCTCTCTTACTCCCCGTCAAAACCGTCATCCCTCGCCCTGTTCTCTCACTCAAGACCCTACAAACATCCTCACTTCACTCCCCATGCTTCCTCCTCCCCGCCTCCGAGTGATCCCTCACCACCACCTCCATCAAACCCCGTGACCCCTCTTCCTCCTCAAGGAGCCAAATTGATCCCTCTGATTATCTCTGTATCTATAGGCCTCATTGTTCGCTTCCTTGTGCCTAAACCCGTCGCAGTAAGCCCACAAGCGTGGCAATTACTGGCCATCTTTTCGTCTACCATCGCCGGTCTTGTCCTGAGCCCTTTGCCTGTGGGTGCCTGGGCTTTTCTCGGCCTAACAACATCCGTTGTCACTAGAACTTTAACATTTTCGACAGCATTTAGTGCCTTCACCAATGAGGTTATCTGGTTGATTGTCATCTCTTTCTTTTTCGCCCGAGGATTCGTGAAGACTGGATTGGGAGACAGGATTGCTACCTATTTCGTGAAATGGTTGGGGAAGAGCACTCTAGGGCTGTCTTACGGGTTGACCATAAGCGAGGCACTGATTGCCCCTGCTATGCCTAGTACTACTGCCAGGGCTGGTGGGGTTTTCTTGCCCATCATCAAGTCTTTGGCCTTGTCTGCAGGCAGTAGGCCAGGGGATTCATCTTCGAGGACGCTTGGGGCATATCTTATCCAGTCTCAGTTTCAGGCAAGTGTTTCCTGTCTTTGTAATTGCTGCCAGCGAATTATAGGCTGCTAGTTTATTTATATGATTAGCTAATTAATGCTGGGATTGATAATCATTTGGGGAGAAGGGGTAGTTAATAAGAATGTTGAAAGGAATCAGATTTATATGGTTATCAAAAATGTTATTGATAAAACTGGGAAAAGTTACCAGGGGGAGCCATAGTTGTTCTCGGCCTCAATGAAGGTCTGCCTTTGCTGCTGGTCATCCCATGCATTTTGAGTTGTTGTTCAACTGGTTCCTTTAATTATATTAGAGTTGTTGATTTTGTTTTAATTGTTTTCTCGGTGATAAAGCCATTTGGAATTGATTTTAATCATTGGCAATCCTGGAATTAAGTTGACTTATGTGAAAGGCTTCATGCTTTTGGCACTTGAATCTAGGTACCATCAAATTGACACAAGTTGCAATGCACAACTTAGAATATTTCTAAGGAACTCTGATCCTTGAATACTTGACTATTGGTTAGAAGGTTATAATTAGAGCATGAGTGATCTTCTGTATTACCTTTACCGGGGTAGTGGCCCTTTGCCTTTTCCTTTTTTTTTCCTCCCTTGAAAAACAAGGAGGGGCAGTTGCTTCTTGTTGTAGGTTTTATGCACTAGGGACTTGGTATGAATGTGGGTGTGTCAGTGTGAGCATTTCAATTATTAATTTTTTTATTAGACATGTATTTATATTTTGAGAAAATTAGATCAAATAACTTCAAATAAACTAATAAAGATGATAATTGCTAACAAATAGAGAGTTAATCAAGCTGAAAGATAACAAAAAAGAAAAATAAAAACAGAAGCGATTTACGTGGTTTGATAATTTGCTTATATCCACACGAGAGAGAAAAAAAGCTCAGTGCAAATATGAAGAAAGGGCAAAGCTTACAGCCTTTGAGAACTCCTTATGACTTGGGATCCTCCTACTTTTTGATGCAGTAAGCCTATGGCTCCTACCTTTATTTATAGTACTTAGTGGTAGGTATTGTGTGTGACTCCATTGATTCAAATAGATAAAGATAAACACAAATGAAGGGATACGAAATAAACACAACTTTTTATTTTCTATCTTATCCTCTAGTTTGAATACCATCATTGAGTTAATCTTTTTATCTTCTATTTCATCTTCTTATTTGAAACCACTTTAGTCACTTGTTACAATAATTTTCTACCTTGACTTAAGTGGTTCCTCTCATGTTCTTCCAATTCATACTTTGTTAAGTATCACCAACTCCAATCAAGCTTAAGCAAAGCCTGTATTTCTAAGTAGACAGTAACTTTGTCAACATGTCGGCATGAGTTTTCTCAATGGAAATCTTTACCATGTTTATATCTCTTTTAGTTGTCATATCACGAATGAAGTTTAATTTAACATCAATGTGTTTAGTCCTTTCATAATGTGCTTGGTTTCTGATAAGATGCAAAGTAACAGTAATCTCATCTTGATGCAACCCAACTTCATTTATTATTCCTTTGAGCCATACCCCCTCTTTTACGTCCTCAATTGCAGCAACAAATTCTACCTCTGTGGTAGAAAGTGCGACTGTGGATGTTTGTGGTGCAACTTGTAGAAGGATTCTGTGATGCAAAAACATAACCAATTTTGTCTTTCTTTTATCTCTATCATAGAATCAGAGTCAACAAAGCCTTCAATTGCTCCACCTGAAAATGAGTCTAGACCAAAGACCAAACCAAATGAAGTTGTCCTTCTAAGATATCTTAAGATCCACTCCACAACTTGCTTATGTATCTGCGTACCAGGCTTACTAAGTATGCTATCAGGTTTAGTGCAAACCATAGCATACATTAAACTCCCTATTGCACTAGAGTATGGTATCATTTCAATATCAACCTTTTTATCATTCGTTTGATGTGAATCAGTTGAGGAAGGTTTTAGATGAGCTCCAACTTGTGTCATTACAGGTTTTGAATCTTTCATCTTGAAATGTTCAAAGACCTTTTTAATGTAGTCTTTTTGTGTAAGAGACAACTCTCTTTCACATTTATTCCTTCTTGTTTCCATGCCAAGCATCCTTTTTACTGCTCATCCTTCATCTCAAGCTCAAAATGAAGCAAGGATTTTAACTTGTTGATTTCTTCAATGTATTCACAAATCAACAACACATCAACATCATATATTAGTACACAAACATAATTTCCACTTGCTAATTTCTGGAAATATACACAATTTTCGTAGTTACTTATGCAATATCCCTTATTAATCATGAAGCTGTCAAACCTAAGGTACCATTGTCTTGGTGCATGTTTCAATTCATAAAGAGATTTCTTAAGTAAGCATACTTGGTTTTTACATTCATTAGCTTCGAACCCGTTAGGTTGTTCCATTAGAATTTTCTTTTCAAGGTTCTTATGAAAGCTCTTTTCACTGTAATTTCACCATTCTCCAAACCATAACGAGCCTTCGGTAACCTTCTTCAAAGGCTACCTCTCTTCTCCAAGAAACCCGATAACCACTTCCTCATAAGTGCTTTATGGAAAGAATTTAGTTACATGATACCAAAACCTCCATTTGCCATCACTTGTTTAACAATCTTCCATTTTACCAAGTGATGCTTGAAAACACCATCCGTGCGATAGTTTCTCTAACTTAGAGGCCACCTCTTTCGAAATGGGAAACAAAGACATGAGATACACTCGCAGGCTAGTGAGAGCACTCTTGATCAAAGTGGACCTTTCCTCTTGTGAAAGATGACACCTCTTACCTCTCCCTAGTTATTTTTCAAATCGTTCAATTATCATATTCCATATAGTCTTCTCCTTGTGTTTGGCTTCCAAGGGCAAGCCCAAGTATTGTTAGGAATTGCCGTTGCTTTGCAACCCAACATCCTAGCTAGAGTCACCCCATGCAGACCCTCCCTAAGAGGAGTTAATTCACCTTTCCCAAATTAACCATCAATCTGGACACTGCCTCAAAACCCTACAAAACATGTCTCAAATTATTAAATTTTTGGGTGATATTTGAATGTTGTTGTCTTTCATACTCATGTTGTATGTGTATAACACGGTCAGTTCAAAGTTCACTTGCTTTAAGATAGCATGAGACATTAAAAAATTTACATTTGAGATGTTGATTAAGTTAAATGGACCAAGCTCAGGCATATGTGGTTCTAAGTCACGTTTTCTGGTATCAAAAAAAATCTGTGGGCCATTATTGGAGAGATTTTTTTTCTAATTGAATTGCTTGCGCTGATTATCATTTGGGGACTTATTACACGGGACTTTTGATACTTCAGTTGATTATTCTGATTAACCTGCTTTGATTTGGAGATAAAAAGAAAATACTTTTCTTTCTTCTCACTAATCTTTGACTATGTACCACTTGATTGGGTTAGCATGTAAATGCATTGGTCTTAGATGCCATGTTAATGATTCTTTTCCTCCAAGGTCAGATGGTTTCAAAAAGAATGTTTGGGCAAATTGAGGAGAAAAGAACAGATACTCCTCGCCGCCCTCTACCCCTATCAGCTAGTAGTTTGGATTTTAGATTTAGTTGCCATGTAAAGCCATGTTCTTTTCTATTAATATTTAATTAAATGATAAATTTTGAGAAGAGTGATAAACAACTAATTTCTGTGACTTCCGTTATTCTGAATTGTTCAGTATTGGAATGTCATACACGACTTCTTACATGATTTTGGGATATATGTTCTTTGGCATATTATGTAGCTTGTGATTGTTTTTATCCTGTTTGACTTTTCTTACATGATGTTTTACAGTCTGCTGGCAACTCTAGTGCTCTTTTCCTGACTGCTGCTGCTCAAAATTTGCTGTGCCTCAAATTAGCTGAGGAGCTTGGGGTGGTGCTTTCAAGTCCTTGGATCTCCTGGTTCAAGGCTGCTAGTTTGCCAGCATTTGTTTCTCTTCTTGCTACTCCACTCATCCTATATAACCTCTATCCTCCTGAAACAAAAGACACACCAGATGCCCCTGCGACGGCTACGAAGAAACTGGAGCTCATGGGTCCTGTTTCAAAAAATGAATGGGTCATGGTTGGTACAATGCTTCTTGCGGTTTCTTTGTGGGTCTTTGGGTAAGTAGTGACTTTTCACATTGGCCATTGCAATATTCTTTATATTTGACTTGAGAAAGGATGTGCATATGTTGTCATACTCTGTGTTTGTATTTTATATATGTCATACTTAGTATGTTTGTAATGCGTGCTTGTGTTTGTGTTCAGATGTTTTTATCCTTTTAACAGTCAATGGCTTGTCTCTTCACATTATTTACTATGGAAGTTCTCAGGATATAGCCTTGACAAGGGAAGTTAATAATACTGTTAAACTATCTATGTGTCGGATGCTTGCTTGTGTATATTGACTTTTCTTCCTGCTGCTTATACATGTTGATTTAACTTGTTATCTATTTTCTCTATGGTGAACTCCTCTGGTGCTTGGAGTGATCTTTGAACATGTGACTGTCTCATGACAGTATCACCGATTGCTCTTGAAGCATTAATTCTTTAAGTGAAACTTTTGCCTCTCCTGGTGCAGCTTTTTTACTTGGTTCCTCTTGCAACCTTGTCCCTTTTCAAAATTATTCTTTTCTTAGGATTCCTTTGCATGCAGCACTATATGAGATACCCTGGACTGCATAGCTGTATTTATTTCCCTGCTTCTGGTACTCTTGCAGATATGTAGTTGCATAGTTGGACTGTCTTTCTTTCTTTCAGTTTCTCTTTGAGCAAATTTACAATTTACACTGTATGCTCATGGTGAGAGGGGAGATAAGGGTTAGATCTAGTTATCTCTGCTTTGTTTTCGTGAGGGATCTCCAAAATGTTGCAAAAGCAAGTGGTTCTTATCTGGAGGTGGCGTAGATTGGAACTATTAAACCCTGAAGATGAGGCATAGATGCAATATGTTCCACATGTATTAAGATTGGGTTAAGCTTCTATTTGTTAGGAAAGGGAGATCCTGTATGCTCTGTTCATGAGCCATTTGGTTTTGGAAGATGATGTCATTTTTTCTCTGTAAATTCCTTGGCTTGGTTAGTTACATGGTGCTTGGTCTAGAGTCTGTTGTAATCAATGTAGGGTCAGGAGATTTACATTCATAAGAGAGTGAAGTATTGGTATAATGCTTTTTGACATTTATTTTCACATCATAGGATACTGCAGATGCTTTCTTATAATTTATTTTCACATTGTGGCACTGATTGTGATGCTAGTTCTTTTGATGCTGTTGATATGGGTCATATGATAATTTTCTCTAGATCGTTCCCACTAATGACTTGTAGGCACAATACTGACTTGTTTATAATCATATAGTTGGAGAATGTTGCTTATATATGATGTTTATCATTGAAAAATGTGATGGAGGAGAAGGTGGTTATCATAACCAACATTATAAAGACCTCCACCTGGGGGATTGTTGTTCTTTAGCAGTTCCGAAATTATTCATCCCTAATGTTGCTTGGATGTGCATGGCTATGGATGCAAGTTTGATTTGCGTCTATATTGTTAAAAACATTCATCATTCAATGTTTGAATTGTTGTAGACATTAGGTGCAAGAGCAGAGCTTTGATATATGATTTTTCGTTTCGTCTAGCGCATAATGATTTTACTAGAGTTCTGAAGAAACTGTGTATCTTGATTTCCTTGATTTCTATGCAGAGAGGCTCTCAGTATACCAAGTGTTGTTGCTGCCATGATTGGTTTATCAATACTCCTTTTGTTGGGAGTGCTTGATTGGGATGATTGCTTGAGTGAAAAATCAGCATGGGATACTTTAGCTTGGTTTGCTGTTTTGGTGGGCATGGCAGGCCAGTTGACAAACCTTGGTATTGTATCATGGATGTCTAGTTGTGTGGCTGAATCTCTTAAATCTTTCTCATTGAGCTGGCCTGCTGCATTTGGTGTTCTTCAGGCAGCATACTTCTTGATCCATTACCTTTTTGCTAGTCAAACTGGTCATGTTGGAGCGTTATACTCTGCATTCCTTGCGATGAACTTGGCAGCTGGAGTACCTGGTGTCTTGGCAGCATTGGCTTTAGCTTACAACACAAATCTTTTTGGTGCTCTAACACATTATAGTAGTGGTCAGGCTGCTGTATACTATGGAGGTGAGTCTATTTCCCCCTACATTGTGGGTAATTAGTAACGTCTGGTTGCTATTATTTATTGAATCATTATTTTCCAAATTTTACTTTCATTCGGCAGAATATGAAATTTGTTTCAAAAGCATTTAGAAGTTAACACCTTTTAAGATTAGCTTGGAGATTGACAAGTTTTTACATGTTATTTTCAAACAGCTGGTTATGTGGACCTACCTGACGTATTCAAAATGGGCTTTATAATGGCCCTCATTAATGCGATAATCTGGGGAGTGGTTGGAACTTTCTGGTGGAAATTTTTGGGCCTCTATTGATATTTGGTTACCTTGTTAGTGTTCTCTGCAAGGTAGCCTCTTTGAGGGCAAAGTTGAGCTCGGCAAATTATCTCACAGAAGATTTTCTATTTTATAGTTTGGTACTTTCTTTTTTAAATCTCTTTGTCAATAATTCGTTAGGTTTAGAACAACTACTCAACTAAGAATTTATTTTTTGGCATAATGCCAGATTTAATGTTTAAGCATGTCAATGTTTTTGTCAATCTACTGCTTGTTGATATTACTGAATGACCAGGAAATGATGCAGTCAGCATAGAGAAATGGATGAATTTATAGAAAGTTCTTTAATACATCATCAGTAGTAATTTGTTTTATAATTTTGTGCTGCAAATTCATGCAGTATCACCTGATGATTTTTTTTTTTAAAAGATCACTAGAGCTTATATTGTCATTGGATAATATTGTCCTTGAAGCAGTGAATAGAGATTGTGTTTGCTCATTCTCTATTGTTTCCATGAATTATGTTTAATATGTATTCTTAATCATACCTTGGTTGAGTGTCTGTTTTTTCATTTCATATTTCTTTAAGATCTAAATGCAGAAGTAGACAAACAGCTAGCAAGCAGTCTGGCAGAATTTCTCATCTTTTCCATTATGTGCATATTAATGATGCCAGCTTTTCTTTCATCTCTGCTTAATACTCACTATGCAGCGTGCTAGTGTATTGTAATGTCAGGAAGCTGAAGTCAAAAAGTCTTTCAGATGTCTGCATCTCTTGCTATTCTATACAATCTGGAGTACAGACTTTGAAAAGGGTAACGTTTTGATATCTCTTCACCAGTAAGATTTAAGAGTGGGGCTTACCTTCTGTCTCTATGTTTCTATATGAGCTGTTCACTGTGCAGTGGAAATGACTACCCCTACTGAGGTAGTTAGAAAGCATCCCTGCTGGTATCTCCCATCTTCCTCTTCCCTTTAGGGAAGATCATAGAACGGGGAGGTGAAGTCAACTAGGGAGGCTTGAGGGGATTCAAGTCACTTTTTGATCATCTCAATTCTTTATTGGTTAAAGAAAAGTTGGTGTTTTATGCCCATTTGCTGTTGCCTTTACACATTTCATATTCCGTATTTCTCTTATATTGAGTTTCATTTCATTGAGAGTGAAAAAGAGAGTTGATCATGCTAGATAACTTCCATCCATGAGACAACTGGGTGTAACTTTTGTCCAGTAATTATCAAACCACTGGAGAATTTATTGATATATTTTTATTGGAAAGAAGCAGCTAGCAAATTCTTGCCATCTCTGTTTAAGTGCTACCTGCAACTTTAGCTCCAAATCTTTTTTTATGGTGGATTTGCAGGCTCAGATCTTCAGATCTATTGACTGGTGGAATAGCTTGATTTCTGATTGTCGTGACTGATTATGATGTTGCTTATGATAATTACACTGTTTGAAGCAGGTGATTGGACTAGAACTTGGGAGCAAAAGACTTGCTGGAAAGTTAGTTGATTCAATTGGGGGGTTTCGATTATTAAAAAATCTCAAACTTTTGCTCTTTATATCCTCCATGGACTTATATCCAGCAAACTGTTTGATTGCAGAATCTGAAGGTCTGTGTTATAATAATTTTTCAGGTTAATTACTATACCCTCCATTTAGTTTGTTTATAACTCCAAGAAACCTTATAATATATCCATTCACCCTCATGGAAAAAATTTTCTGGTCATGTTAGTGTCTATCATTTTACCTCTTTACAGCATCCTACTTTCTGTGACAATGATATATAAGAGCTCTCTGAGAGTCCGTGTCAAACTCTCTAACCTTGGTGCGTGTGGATATGTCCATTAAAGTGGAATTATTTGGTATGTCTTCAAGGAAGTTGGAAGGCCTGAGCCTACTGCGTACACCTCTGCTCAATTCTTGACGGGTTCAAGTTCGTCATTTAGTGACCACTCTTTGGATGGTCCAGCCAAAGCAAATTGTTCTGAACTCCTGATTTCAGCTTCTTAAGTCTTGGTTCTGAAATTTTTCATGGTTCCACTCCATGGGAGTTTATCCTCTTGCCAGAATAAATTTGGGTTCCACTCCATGGGAGTTTATCCTCTTGCCAGAATAAATTTGGGAGCGAGGTCCCCTGCAACTTGAAGAATCTCCAGGCACTAACTTTTGTCTCACTTTGAAGCACCTGCATTATCAATCTCTCAGGATTCTTCCATATTGCAGGAACTTAAAGCCATGCAAATGACTGATGACTTGAATCTGAAGTTCAGCATCCTAAAGGTACTCATCATTTTGGTTTGCTGCTTGTGACGTGCTGCAATTGTTGGATCTGACATGGATAGGTGGATCACTTCCTTTCTCTCGTTTACATAAATTTCTTCCAAGGAGATACCAGCAGGCTTGTCTGCACTAGAAAGCTTCTTTCACTAAAATGTCTCATTGGAAGGGCTCTCACACAAGTGACCACTTCGTAAATCTCGGGTACGGAGGGTTGGTTTGCTGTACAAGCATAACTGGATGCTCATGAAATATAATAAGTTTAGGTTGCCAATATGTCAGGTTGTCAAGCTTGATAACTTTATATAGGTTGTTCCATTCCGGATGCTCATGAAATGTAATAAGGAAGAATTTAGCGTAGAATGGAAAAGAGAGGAAGTAGGGAATGATTTGGCTTTTTCATCTGCATAACTGTTATTTCAAACACTGCCCTCATTTAAACAGTGTTATGATACCGAAAAAAAAAAAAAATCCTAAAAAGAAGAAAAAACAATTGTCTATAACCATAACAAGTATTAAAATTGATAAGACCTAGAATTCAATTGCAAGTGACAAATTGTTTCCATCTTGATTCTAAGGTCCCTTTTTGTGCTCAATTTTATAATCATAACAAGTACCTTGGAAAGCCAACGGTTTGCGCTCGGGTAGTGATCCGTAGTTCGAGCAAGTATTTGAGACTTTTATGATTGGCGCAGATTGTAAATGGTTTTTTAAGCAAATAAGGACACAATTTTTGAATTGATTTCATGATAGCCAACATTTCTTTCTCGTTGGTAGACAAGGCCAAGGTTGATCCTGTTAAAGCTCACTGAAAATAGTTGACTTCACTGAAATTAGCTGAGAGGTCAATCATGCTTAGAAAGAATTACGCTAATTCCGACTTCACTTGCATCACACTCAACCACAAATCATTGGGTGAAATATGGAAGGCTCAGAACCGGTGGTGATGTCAATGCCTCCTTCAATTGTTAGAAAGCTTTAATAGGTCCTAACCAATGCTGCTATGAGATTAAAAAAAGTTTATTCTTTTAGGGGCAAGCACTAATCACAAAGGAAATTCTATTTGCATAATAAGTGCCTCTCCTAGCAAGTACATAGAATTTAAATACAAGTTAAAAATCTATAAACTTCTCCTAGCTTGACTAACCTCACTAAACTTCTCCTGACCTTTTTAGTTAACAATACCCCCTCCTCTGGCTTGAACCTTGTCCTTAAGGTTCATGTTAATGAACTTCTCTTTCAGTTCTTTGGTATTTTTTCATGTTGCATCTTCGGGTAATATATTCTTCCATTTGATCAGATTTCAATAATTTTCGATCCTTTTTTAATCCAATGAATGCACAGACCTGGAGGTAGTTGGAGTTTGTATGCCACTTTTTCAAATTTCTCTAGAATTTAATAGGGTCTGTAGTATTGGTTGACCAATTTTTGTGAAGTTCTTTCAAATACTGAATGTTTTTAATGTGATTGAAGTTTTAGGAATACGAAGTCCCTAACTTGGTGATCAATATCTCAGTAATAGGTATCTGCTAGTTGCTTTCATTTTGCTATTCGCAACTTGTAAGTTCCCCTTGAGTTGTTTAAGCATAGCATCCCTTATTTGCAAACTCAAATTGACTACATTGATGTGGTAGGATCCTTCATGGTAGTTAGGAATCACAGGTTGTGGCCTCCCATATGGAGCTTTAAACAGGGTCATCTTGATAGATGCATGATAGGTTGTATTATACTACAATTCAACTCATGGAAAAAGAAGTAAGCCATTGATGGAGTTGTTCATTCTGACTGTCCATCCATTTGAGGATGATTAAGAGAAGCTCATCCTCAATTGGTGCCTGAAATCTTTAAAAACTTCTACTAGAACTGACTCATGAATAATAGATCACGACCGCTGATTATGGATTGGGGCATTCCATGATGTTTAATAACTCCATCAATGAATTTCTTAGCTACAGGTTGGCAATAGAGGGATGGGAGAGGGCCATGAAGTTTGTTGACTTTGTTAACTTGTCAACAACCATAAGAACTGAGTTTTTACCTCTCGATGGAGGAAGATCATCAATAAAGTCCATAGAGACATCATCCCATACTTGACATGAAATGGGTAATGGTTTAAAGAACCCGACTAATGACCAAGTCTCTATTTTGGTCCGTTTGGCATACATCAAAAGATGTTGTATATTTCTTCATTGTTTGATACATAGAAGGCTGATAAAATTGTTGTGCCAATCTCTTGTATATCCTTAATACTCTTAAATGCCCACCAAATGGTGAATCTTGACATTGCTGCAATAGTTAAGGGATAATAATAAAATGGGGTGGCACCACCACCTAATTTTTGTAACATACAAAGCTATTGTATCACTTGTAGGGGTTCTTTAGGTTCTTGATTGCTAGCTTAACAATGTTCCTTATGTAACCATTGTCAACAACTTTGGTTTTAATTGCAACCTATATTTGGACTAAAGGCACAGTTAAAACATCAAGGATAGGACTACCTATCAACCGCGTGTAATAGTGCATTCGTTGCCTTATTCTCCTTTTTTAGTTTATATTTTATTTCATAATCATAGCCAAGTAACTTGGTGATCCACTTTTGTTGCTTTGGTGGCACAATGTGTTGCTTAAGCAAGTATTTGAGGTAGCATTGATAAGTTTGGATATAGAACTTACAACCTGACAAGTAAGGTTTCCAAGTTTGAATTGCATGAACAAAAGCTAACATCTCCTTGGCATACACGGATCGGAAACACTTAGTAATGCCTAAAGCTCAGCCCATCAATGCTAGTGGTTTCCTTTGTTGTGTCAAAACTGCTCCTAGGGCATCCCCAAAAGCATTTGTCTTAATGTTGAAGGGCTCATTAAAATTTGGCATGGCAGGTATCGTGATGGTGGTCATGGCTTTCTTTAGTGCTTGAAAGGCTTTCTCTACTTCTTCTGTCCATTCAAATAAGTCCTTTTTTAGAAGATTAGTAAGTGGTCTTGCAATGATGCCATAGTTGCCAATTAACTTGTGATATTAACCCATTAATCCTAAGAAGCCATGTAATGTTGATACATCAGTAGGCCTAAACCAATCTAACATGACCTTGATTTTTCCTTGGTCAACCGTGATACCTTAAGGCATAGTAACGTGCCTTAAATATTCAAATTTCTGAACCCCAAATTCAAATTTCCTCATTTTAATATAAAATTTGTGACGTCTTAATATTTCAAAAGCCTTTTTCACATATTCAAGATGATGCTCCAATTGGGACTATAGACCAAAATATCATAAAAAAAAAATGAGCGTAAATTTTTCAAGATAAAGATGGAATATGAAGTTCATGATGGGTTGGAATGTAAATGGTGCATTACAAAGACCAAATGATATGACTAGACACTCATAATGGTTATTATGTGTGCAAAATACGATTTTATGAATGTCATTGATATGTACCCGTACCTCATGGCACCCATAAGTCTAACTTAGTAAAGTAGGTAGCTCCATGTAGTTCATGAGCATATCATTAACTGTAGGGATGGGAAACCTGTCATTGAAGGTTATGGCATTAAGGACTCTATAATCAGTGCAAAAATGCCATGAACCATCTTTCTTTTTAATTAATAAGACAGGTCATGAAAAAGGGTGGTGCTAGACCTTATGAGTCCTAATTTTAACATGTCTTGAACTTGTTTTTCAATTTCAGCTTTTGAAAATCGGCATATTTGTAGGGCCGCATGTTGACTAGTTTCACCATTTGTTTTGGATTAATGAGATGCTTTATTTCTCTAGTAGGTCAAATATTCTAATTTTTCTAATAACTTCTGTATATTTGGATTCACACCATTAGTTGAACCACGATTTGTAGCTTTGTGATAGATTGTAAAGAAGGTACCTTGCTTAATTTCCTTATGCTTGCTTTGATTGATGCTGATTGTATTAGATGCCCATTAATGCCCCACAACCTTTGAGTCTAATTACTCCATAAAAACTCCATAGTAAATTGCTTCCAGTTGTATATAACCGTCCTTAGTTGCTTTAACCAATGGACTCCTATAACCAAATTCGAACTAATTAACAATAAAGCGTACAAGGTGAGGACAAACAGACTACCTTGAATAAGGACTTAGATGTTATGGAATTTTGCTTTGCACTTCAATGACTTCCCGTTAGCTACCCTCACATAGAAGGGTTTAGTTGGAACCATTAGTGGTTGCATCATGTTGGCCACCCTTTCACTTATAAAGTTATGCATTGATCCACTGTCAATTAATACTACCAGCTTGCATGGTCTAATTTTAGCCATCATCTGCGTGGTTTTGTGAGCAGTCCAACTGAAGAGTGCGTGGACCAAAATTTTTAGTTATTCTTCCACATTTTCTAACTCGTCATTCTCTAAGTTATCACCACTGCCATTTAGCTAGAGTTTGAGACCTTTTGCATTTGTAAATTGGTGTGAACTTTTCATTGCAATTGAAGCACAACCCTTATGCTTTTCGCTTCTATATCTCTTCTCATGGCAGCCTCCGCATCGGTGTAGTTGTCTTAGATCTTGTTGTCATATTTGAGACGACAAGAAATTGTGTAGAAGTCCTAACAATAACTTTCTTTTAACGAGTGAGTTGCTCATCCCTCATCCTTGCGAGAATAATAGCTTCTTTGAAAGATTTTGGCTTGAACATTCTCATGCCATCCATAATTTATAGGTTAAGGTCTCCCATGAATGTCATCGCCAACTCTTTTTTTTTATCCACTCTTGTACTCTATTTCCCAAAGGTTCAAATTCCTTATGGTAATCCCGCAAAGAACCATTATGCTTGATATTTGATAAAGCTTTATCAAATCCTCACCATTCATAGGACCGAATCTTACCCATAACTCTTTTTGGAATAACTCCTATAATACCTCTTTGTTCTCTTCCTTGTAAGCTCTTTTTAACCACTGCAACTAGTGATTGGCCTCACCTTTCAGATGAATCAGAGGTTAATAGTACCTTTTGAGAGTTGAAAGTATCTTGGTACTTAAAAAACTTTCTAACCCTTGTGAACCACTCAGTTGGGTCATCCCTTCAGAAGCAAGGGAATTCTGTTAGCAAAAAAAATACCTTATCTGATGCATATCCAAAGAAGATTTATTCTTCTACTTTATCAAGTAGTTTAAATTTTAGATGAGGATAATCTTTCGTTTAGATATCTAGATAAGTACAATTTTACATATTAGTTATTTATTTTCTTCTATAAATAGGACCTCCATCAATGTAGCAAAGTAAGTCTTTGCATGCTATTTAAAGCAATTTCAAGTTTCAAGAGTAATATCTCTTATTTTTTCTCTCTTCTCAAAAACCAAACAAATCTACATCCCAAAAAACCAACAAATTCCAACTTTGCCAATTTCAAAAAGAATAATGGCTTACTCCTCTCAGAAATTTCATGAGTCTTCCTTCCTTAGTGCTGCTTATGCGCACCAGCTAAATTCACCTCAGGATTGTTACTGGTGAAGGTGATTTGATCTGAAAGGATGACTTCTAACAGTTTGTTAATGATGTCTTCCAACCTATGCAATTTGTCAGCTACACTAGATTCTATACAACTAACACTACTTTGAAGGTCTCCAAGTCCCGCCTCCAAATTCTCAATTCACTCTTTGTTTGTCACCATAGAACTCTAGCACTAATACCAATTAATAAGTCTCGATCGATGGTGCTATTAGATAAAAAGAAACTCAGGTTCTTCTCAAGGCAAGTACTAACCACAAAGGAAATTCTACTTGCATTATACGTGCCTCTCCTGGTAAATACATAGAATTTAAATACAAGCTAAAAATCTACAAAATTTTTCAAGCTTATCTTACCTCGTTAAAAGATAAGAAAGTGGCCCCACTATATAGTCATGTCATACCATTAAAATACCATTTATTACTCTATTAATACCCACCTCATCTGTTTATAATGATGGTCATATAACGTGAAATACTAACACATGTTACTAACTAGTTCAATGCAAATATCATGTGTTCCTTATAGGTACTTTTCATGTCCTTCTCGGGATAACAAGCTTTCTTAATGATTTCATTCCATTTAAATCCTTGTTTGGATAGGAGTTGATGTAAAAGAGTAACTATGCACCCAAAATAATGGATAAACTTTCTGGTAATAACCTGCTAAACCATGGAATCCACGTAGTTCCTTTGTTGTTGATGGTGTAGGCCATTCTAGGGCAACTTGTATCTTGTTAGGTTGATTGACACTCATTTTCTAAAATAATATGGCCCAAATAGGTGATTTATGAAACTCCAAACTTGCATTTTTTTTTTAGCAAATGAACTATTTATTTGATAAGATTTTCAACATTGTTAGTAGCTATAAGAGATGATTATCCCAAGATTGAGAATACAACAAGATATTATTAAAGAAGACCAAAATAAATTTTCCAAGATAAGGGCAAAAGAGGTCATTAATGTGTCAATTTCACGAGTGCACGAGTTGTCTTAAGTAATATAGGATGAAGTCCATATATTACTTAAGACGACTTGTAAATTATTTAGATAATAATAAGTGAGATTTGATTCTTTAAGTTATGTTATTAATTATAAATCCAGTTAAAGTGGTTTTGAGAACAATATCAAAAAAAGATTATGGATAATAGTATTTACCTTAATAAATTTCAAAGTATGCAGTAATTAGTTTAATTTTGCGAATTAATGATCAAATATTTCAAAATGCATCAAAACTCCCTTTATTATTACCTTATATCAATTATCTATCTCTTGATGATAATTTGTTCATAGAACATTCATTAAGATCTTTATTATTCATTGTTAAATTAATTTATTGACAACTTAATTGGCAAATGATCACATAAGATTAACTACTTTAGCATATTTCTTATATGTTGCTTATTACCATGATCTAATTAAACTAATTTAATCTCTCGATATCAAGTTTAATCAATTAATCAAATGAACGCATCCATAAGCATGATGAACAATAATAATAAGCAATAAATTGTATAAAGAAAGCTACAAACTTGAACTAAAACTTCATTGAATAGGTTTTACCCAATCTTCCCAATCAAAAGTTTAGTTCCCATTCATAATGGAAGAAACAAAATAAAAAAACAAATGAGAAGAGAGATAAAGCCAGTTTTTGAATGAACTCCAAGAAAAGCTTTAATCTTCAATCTTGATTTCGCATTATTGGATCTTTCCTTCTCTATTTCCATCTTTCTTTGTTTCTCCCATGCCTAAGATCTGTTACCTTTTAGTATATATCTTCCTCTAATGTCTCGATCTTGTTTTGGTGTCTATCTCTTTTTGGTATTTAACTCTTTTTAATGTCCATCTTCTTCTAGTATATATCTCTTTGTAATGCTTATCTCTTTCTAGATCAACGCTCAAAGTCTTGTCTTTATACCTAAAGACTTATAAAAATTTACAAAATATAATTTCATAAAATCCTTGACTGATGCTGTAGTGCTAAAGTTGACTTTTTATTTATTTTATTTTTTCAAAATGACCTAACTACAAGCAAACATAAAAACACATAAAAATGAACTAAAAATTCTTATTTAACCAAAAAAATACCAGGTGAGAATATCTTAAATTATCAAGAAAACTGACTTATCAAATACGCCTACATTTAAGGTTTTACTAGTACTTGAGCAAAACAAAATAAAAAGAAAAAAAAATTATTTTAATAAAGAAAACTAATTATGATGCCAATACATTCAAGTATTCTTATGACATTCCCAAAAATTACCTAACAAGTATAATCAAATAGACAAGAAAACATTAAAGTACAAGTACAAGAATTCATAAAAAAGTATCTCCTTTTCTTTTATGTATTCTTGTCCATGCATACATCTATCAAATCTCATTATATGCACATTTGGATGAGATTATACAACACGAAAGAAACAAAAATTATCAAAATATTAATCATATAGTCTCCACTAATGTCGAATACACATAATTAAGAATTAATAGGACTTTATTCAGCTTATAATGTAAGGTTAGGGTTTAGGTATGGAAAAAAGAAATTTTTGAGTTAATTAATAACTTAGAAACATGCTTTTCTTTTTAAAATTTTTCTGTCAAATTTGAGCTCTTTAGAACGTCTCCATACTTGCTTCTTTTGCAATTGCTAACTCATTTCTTCAAAAGAATTTTCTTTATAATCTAAGGCTTTTCCTTTTCTTTCTTTTTCACTCTCTTTTTTCTTTTTCATCAAAAACTTCTTTTTTTGTTTTTTGCTATTTTTGATTAGTAAGGACTTTGCCTTTTGGAGATGCATCCCTTTCACCAAACTTATGTTTTGCTTAAAGTTTCAACAACCATTTTTTCAATACAATACTTACCTCAACCTTTTCATCAATCATTTTCACAAAAACATGTTTAGCTTAAATATTTCAACAAAATACACATGCTCTAAAGTAAGGAAAAAAGAGAAAGAAACTTTAGGTTGACATTTTTCAGGTTAACTAAGGAAAAAGTTAATAATCATGCTTAAACAAGGTGACTAGGTATAAAATATAATTAGATAAGCATAAAAAGTTCAAACATTCCAAAGAAAAAAAAAGACTTAAATCGTCTTTCTAATTTGCAAACTCTAAAAATTTTTGCTCAAGAAAAGATTAAATAAATTTTAGAATATTCATATACATTTGATAGTCTAGGCACTTTCAAAATCATATAAGCCTTCTCTAAATGCATAAATAATTCAATTTTCAAGACATACATATATAGAAGATAACATAATCGAATAAAATCATCTCTTGATTTCATTGCATATTCATACCCCAATTTTATTCATTCATAGGTCATACTTAATGACAATTAAATATCATCATTGGCACATAGGAGGGAACACTTAAAATACAACATTATCATTAATACTTACATCAAATAAAAGATAAAAGTGCATTATTCTCATCAAAGTTACACATATGAAATTAAGTTCAATATAAGATAACATAGATAAACCCAAAATACCACCACACTTGTAATATATATTGTCCTTAATGTAGAATTATTCACATCAAAGCTACACATATGAAATTAAGTTCAATATAAGATAAAACAAATACATTGTCCTTAATGTAGAAAGGATTAAGCACATTAAAAAAAAAAAAAACAAGACTTAACCTGACTATAGTTTTCATAGATCATCAAGAAATAAGTTATGGATTTCAAACTTAGAAAAATTTTCCTTTCCAAATGTTTGCAACTACGAACAACATAATTCTTCCATTATTTTCACCTATAAAAATCACAAATTAACTCCATTAGACTTTATAACATAACATAAAAACTAATGACTAAAATAAATTAAATAAGTTTAGAATGCTTGGCTTGTAGTGCTTTATTTATAATCTTAGCTAGTCCCTCTCAGATTGACACTCGTTAACCAATTTGATTGAGATGACTCAACTTATCAAGCTTCTTCCAAGTAAGGTTTTAATCTTGCTCCATTGACCTTAAAGGTTCGATCATCACTTTGTATCTCAATTGCTTCATAAGGAAACACTTGCACAATTGTGACAAGATTAGACCATCTTGATTTTAGCTTAATAAAAAATAACCTCAGGCGTGAATTGTACAAAAAAAAAAAACATTTTGCTTGATATGATTTTTATTTTTTCTTAATTGTGTATTATACACTACTTTCTCATCTCTTTGTAGTTTTTGGCATTTTAATAAGCAATAAGTCTAAATTCATCAAGCTTATCTATACATAAAAGTTGGTTATTACTTGCAGCTTTCATGTCAAAGTTCAAGAATTTAGTAGCCAATAAGCTTCATGCTCTAGTTCAATGAGTAAATGACAAGATTTTTCATAAACCAGCCTATATAGGGACATCCCTATTGATGTCTTAAAAATCCTACTATATGCTTACAAAGCATCTTCTATTTTTTTTTCTTCGGACCAATGTTTCTTAAAAGCACTAATATTTTTCTCTAGGATTCTTTTAACTTTTCTATTACAAACTTGTAAAGTGGCCACTTGTTTATGGGTGATAGGCTAATGTAACCTCATATTTAATACCACAATAATCTTTTTATGAAAGTGAGAATCTCTATGACTAATAATAATTTTATGGACTCCAAACATAGAGAATATATTCTTCTTCAAAAATTCACTGCAACTCTAGCATCATTAGTAGGCAAAGCTACAGTTTTTACCTAGTTAGAGACATAATCAACAACCATTAAGAGATACTTATTATTGTGGGAAGAAGTAACTGGACCCATAAATTTTATTCTCCACACATCAAATATTTCTACTTCTAGCATACTATTCATTAGCATATCATTTTTTCTAGAGATGTTATTGGTTCTTTAGTGTTTATCACATGCATGAAAAAGTATGTGCTTCTTTAAATATAGTAGGCTAATAAAACCCAAATTGCAATACCTTTGCTACTATTTTTTATTGGACCAATGTGACTACCACAATGACTGGAGTGGCATTGATACAAGATATTTACCATCTCATCCTTTGGAATGCATTTCTTGATTATTTGATGTGTATGCTACTTGATGTGTATGTTGCTTGTATGAATAAGGAACCTCCCAAATTTAATGCTTCACATCCTTAAAGAACTTGTTCTTTTACTAAAATGAAAAATTAGATGGTGTTAGGCCACAAGTTAAAAAATTAACAAAATTAGCATACCAAGGTACTTGATCTTGTTTTAAAGCAAAAAGTTACTCAATAGGGAACTATTCTTTAATGGGAGTTAGTGTATAATCCTTTTTAGACTGCTTCATTTGAGATAAGTGATCTGCTACAAGATTTTCATTTTTCTTCTTATCCTTGATCTCAATGTCAAATTATTGAAAAAGAAGGATCAATATGATCAGTGTTGATTTGCCATTCTTCTTTGCAAGCAGATATTTGATTGTAGAGTAGTCTATGTAAACTATCACCTTTGACTTAATCAAATAAAACATGAACTGGTTAAATGCAGACACTACTAGTCATAATTCTTTTTATGTAGTTGCATAACTAAGTTGCACATCAGACAATGTGTAACTTGCATAGTAAATTACATGTGACCCCTCTTATCTGTTCTTTGCTCTAACAATGCTTTAATAGTATAATCACTTGCATCATACATCAGCTCAAATAGTAGTGTCCAATTAAGGGCATCAATGATTGGAGTTGAATTAAGCTCTTTCTTTGATCTGTCAAAGGCAATAAGGCATTCATTAGTAAAATTGAAGGGAGTATTTTTTACTAATAAATTACATAAAGGTTTTGTGATTTTGGAGAATTCTTTTATGAATCTTTTATAGAACCCATCATATCCTCGAAAACTTCTCACTTTTTTGACAGATGTTGGAAGTAGTAGCTTCTCTATGACCTTAATCTTTGCTCTATCCACCTCAATTTCATTGATTAAAATTTTATGGTCTAGTATTATAGCTTCTTACATCTTGAAGTGACACTTTTGCTAATTAAGTATTAGGTTAGTTTCCTTGCATTTTTGAAGTATTAAATCAAGGTTAGATGAACAATGATCAGAAGATGAGCCAAAAATAGAGACATCATCTGTGCATACCTCTATACATATCTCTACCATGTCATTAAAGATGGCCATCATACAATGCTGAATATAGCTAGTGTCAAAGGCATTCACCTAGAGGCAAATGTACCATAAAGACAGGTAAATACAGTCTTTTTTAGGTCGTCAAGTGCAATTTGCATCTGGTTATCTCCAAGATAACCATCTAAGAAAAAATAATGAGAATGCCTAGCTAGTCTTTCTAATATTAATCAATAAAAGACAAGGGAAAGTAATCTTTTCGTGTGGCTTTGTTTAATTTCCTATAATCTATGCACATTAGATATCTTATAACAGTCTTGGTAGAAATTAGTTCATTATTTTTATTTTTAATCACTATTATATATTCCAATTTTTTTTTTGGAACTACTTGTGTCGAACTAACCCAAGAGCTATTAGAAATAGGATAAATGATCCACGCATCTAAGAGTTTGATAACCTCTACCCTAACTACATCTTTCATGTGAGGATTTAACCATCTTTGATGTTCAATGCAAGGTTTATAATTATCTTTCATTGAGATTTTATGCATGCATAGGCCTTTAATATCACCAATACACTATCCTATAACCTCTTTGTGTTCTTTTAATACTCTAATCAATTTCTCTTCTTTTACTTTACTTAACAATGAAGAAATAATTATAGGAAGAGTAGAAGACTCATTTAGAACACATACCCTAAGTGGGATGGTAATGGTTTAAGCTCAAGTTTAAGCGAGTTTCCCATTTAAGGTTTAGGTTAGTAAGACTAGCTTCTAGCTCCTCAAACCTTTAGTATCTTGCTGGAAAAGTCATAGAAGCTTCCAAAATAATTTACAACCTCTACCATTGTGTCTATTGAGTTTTCTTGCCCAAACACCACCACAGAGACACAATTATTTATTACTTCTATTTTTCAAATAGATTTATTACCCTTTGGATATCCCATGGCTTTAAATACACTAAAAATAGCTTATTTTTTACCCATTCGTAGAGCTAGCTTACCTCATTGTACATTAAGTAAGGCCTTACTAATTGTTAAGAATGATTTTTTAAGATTAAAGGGACCTATCTATCTTTTTCCATAACAAGTATTATGAAATCAACAGGGAAGATAAACTTACCAAACCTTTACCAAAGTATCTTCAATCACTCTTAAATGGTACTTCACGTAGCAGTTGACTAGTTGTAGGGAGATTGTTCTCCTAATCCAAGCTTCCTAAAGATAGAGAAAGGCGTTAGATGTTAACACTTAAATCACATAATTTTTCATCATATTCAAAACTACCGATGGTATAACGAATAGTAAAACTTCCTCAATCTTTAAGCTCAGTGGGTAGCTTGTTATGAATATGAGCATTACATTCCTTTGATAATAATTTCGTGCTTCTTTAGTTTCCACTTATTGGCTAAAATGTCCTTAAAAAATTTAGCATATATAGGCATTTAACCTAAAGCTTAAGCAAATAGAATGTTAATATGCAATTTCTTAAAAATTTCTAAAATCTTAACAAATTACTTGTTATCATTTTGCCTTTTTAATCTCCGGGGAAATGGAATAGGGGAAACATATGCTTTCATAGGGTAGGAACATAGGAATTATCTATTTTATCATTAGTATCAGAAATTTTAGGATCCTTTTCCTTACCTCTAGGTTAAGTATCTTTGGTAGAACGTACATTTGGATTTTCCAATTGCTTACAACTTTTAATTTTGGGGGATTTCACCTACTCATTGTCCTCGGGATTAGGTTCTATATTACTAGGTAAAGCTCCTTGTGGTCTTGCAATAAATAAAGTAGCAATTTAACTCAATTGAAACTCTGATTTTTTGATTACAGCACATTGATTATTCAAGATAGATTCAATTTTTACCATAAATTATTATATCATCATTGTCTTGGTCAAGGCATCCTTTAAAGATATTTTTTTCTTTTTCTAAGGAGATGATTAGTGAAATCCATGAGGTGATCTTAGCATGTTTATTTGGGGTGATTCCTTTATTAAAAAATGTATGTATTATATGAGTTGTTTTGCTTAGTTTTGCACATATTGAGCTTACTCATGATTTGATGGTACAAAAAGACTATCTAGTTGACACTCTGTACGCAAATGTCCTTCTCCACATGATTCACTTGTCTGCACAAATTGAAAAACATTACTAGTAAAAGTATCAAATTTATGAGCTAAGAAGTCAACTTTATTTGTTAACGCTAAAAGACCATTTATCTCATAAAGTCCCACAGTTTTGTTCTATTTTTCAACCATAGATAATTGTTAAAAGCCGTCTTTTCCAGCAAGTTATGAAATTCATCAATGGTTTTACCCATCAAAACTTCATTTGTAGTAGCATTAATGATTCTCGTAGTTTATGCATTATCATCCATTATAGAATGTCTGTATCTATAACTACTTAGAGGAACCATGATGCGAATAACACCGTAAGATGTCTTATATCTTTTTCATGATTCATACAAAGATTTGAATTCAGATTGCATATATTGAGTTATGTCATTTCTCATGTTGGTAGTTTGAATATGAGAAAAATATTTAGTTAAGAATTTTTTAGCCAATTGATTCCAAGTAGTAACAGTGTTTTGGGGCATGAAAATCATCCATACCTTAGCCTTGTCCCTAAGTAAAAATGGAAACAACCTCAATCTTACCACATCATCAGTTAGATCATTCATTTTAAACAAAAAACAACTTTCTAAGAAATTTACGATGTGTGCATCTGGGTCTTCAGTAGGTACCCTACTAAATTACACCAAGGTTTAAATCATCTAAATGATTAATGGCTCGATTTTGAAATTGTTCGCAACGATTATAAGTCAAATGATACTTGAACCTACTTTAGTAGGTTTAGGACTGCATAATCCCTCAAAGGCTTGGCATTACAATTGGTTAAGGGATTTGTTCAATGTTGTCTTCCATTACTCCTTGTTGTCTTAGCTTTTCTTGCTTTTTTCTCAAGTTTCTTTTTCTTTCCCTTACAGCATGTTTGGTTGGTAGGAATACAGATTCTTTTCCTACTTTATTCCATATCGAATTGCTTTTTCAATGTTTGGTTCATTTTTATCACAGAATTGTAATTCTTTAAGGAATTTCTATTCCTTGAAAACTCGGAATAGCTACTCCGAAGTGAACTCTCAGAATTGCTATTCCATGAAAATAAGGAATTGCTATATTTTTCTATTCCCAACATACCCTTAATAAAAATTTTAAATTGCTATATATATAATAACTTTATTTTTTAAAAATAATTTACTAAAAAATAAAAAATATTATTATTATCAAAATATTAATTACTATTAATATTAATTTTATAATATTAATATTTAAAAATAAAAAATAATTATTAACATATCATTTAGTTAATATTATTTTTATAATAATAACATCTTTTTTATTTTTTCAATAATTTATCAAAAAAAGTAAAAAATATTACCTTTATTAAAATATTAATTAATTTTAATTTTATAATATTAATATTTAAAAATAAAAATAATTATTAATATATTATTTAGTTAATATTATTTTTATAATAATTTATTATTATAAAATATTTAATTAATATTATTTTAATAAAAATTAATTAAATTATAATTAATTTAGTTGAATGGTATACTAGTTTTTTAAACTTGCTTCAGTTACTTTCCTAGCTTATTTTTTTATGAACCAAACATATGAAAATGAATTCATACTCTATTCAATTCCAATAAACCAAACATAATAATACTTATTCTTTTCTATTCATTCTCTGTTCTATTCCCAAAGAATATCTTTTCTATTCCTTTTCTATTCTATTCCATGAACCAAACATGCCATTAGCGTCATTCTTAACTATATCTAAGTTCTTCAAAGTTGCTAGATTGTGCATGTCTAATGTAATAACTAACTGCAACAAGAAATAAATTTACTCAACGAAAGAACGAATAAAATTAAAAATTAATAAAAATAAATAATTAAACTAAATTTAAATTAATATAAAAGTCGTTTATCATGATATTAGGATTGAAATGCTTGGCAAAGATGCTAAAAATTTGATGTGTTAAATCCACAAATGGACGGATTGTCTCAAGTAATACATGATGAAATCTAGATCATTCCCATGAGGACTTAGCCTAACTACCGAGATTAAAACAACTTATAAATTATTTGGATAACAAAAGCAAGATTTGATTCCTTAAACTATATTATTAACTATGAATGCAATTAAACTAGTTTTAAGAACAATATATAAAAAAAAGGTAGATAATTAGATTTGCTCTAACAAATCAGATTTAGTCCAAAGTATGCAGTAATCAATTTAATTATATGAATCAATGATTGAATAATCCAAAATATATTAAAATTCTCTCTTATGTTGAATTGAATATATTATCCTATATTAATTATCTGTTTTCTAATGATAATTAGTCTATAGAATAATTCAATAAGATCTTGATTATTTATTATCTAATAAATTTATTGATGACTTAATTGATTGATAAATGATCATACAAGCCTAGGTAATACTTTTCGCTCTAACTTTCTTCTCATGTTGCTTATTACCGTGATCTAATTAAATTAATTTAACTTTATGACATCAAATTTAATCAATTAATCAAATGAATGCAAGTTTAAACATCCATAAGCATGAAGAATAGAATAAGCAATAGATTGCATAAAGAAAACTATAAACTTGGACTAAAACTTCAATATATAGGTTTCACGTAGTTTCCTAATCAAAAGTTTAGTTTCTATTCATAAGGGAAGAAAAAACAAAATCACAAACAAATGAAAGACAGACAAAGCGAGTTTTTGAATGAACTTTCAGAAAATTTTCATGCTTTAATCTTGATCTCGCATTCTTGGATCTTCTTTTCTCTATCTCGGTGTCTTTCTATTTCTCTTTCCCTTGGGATCTCTCACATTCTCCTATATATCTCTCGCTGGTGTTTATCTCTTTTCTGGTATCTATATCTTTTTAGTGTCTATCTCTTTTTAGTGTCTATCTCTTTTTATTATCTATCTCTTTTTAGTATTTTTCTTTTTTTAATGTCTATTTCCTTTTGATATCAATAATCCAAATCTCTTCTTTATACTTAAAGATTTATAAAAATAATAAAAACATAATTTTGTAAAATCTTTGGTTGAAGCTACGATGCTAAAGTTGATTTTTTTTTTTAATTTCTTCCAAAACGATCGAAATATAAAACTAACATAAAAATGCATAAAAATGAACTAAAAATTTCTAATTAACTATCAAAACAATATGCAACAATACTCAAAATGGAAGATAGGTACCATTCATGAGACTATGAAATGTTATGGGTGCATTTGTGAGGCCGAATGACATCACAATATACTCATAATGCCCTTCAAGTGTTTAAAAAAGTCATTTGAATGTCTTCTTCTTAAACTTGAATCTAATGATACCTTGCCTGTAAATCCAATTTGGAGAAGATTTTAGCTCTATCGAGCTTAGCTAAAAGCTCATTAATCATAGGAATTGGATATTTATCCTCAATGGCTATGTTATTCAAGGCTTGATAATCTATATAGAACTGCCAATCATCATTTGCCTTCTTTGCTAGTATAACAAGTGACGAGAACTAGCAATAACTAACCCTTATCAAGCAAGATTATAGTAGCTCGTTCACCATTTTTCTATTTCATTTTTTAGGTGATAAGGGTATCGATATGGTCATAGACTCATTAGTCTTACACTTGGTTTCAATGAAATGCGATGATCATGTGACCGCTTTAGAGGTAAGATGATAAACGGTTCAAATATGTGGAAAAAATTAGATAGGAAATGCTAATGTCAAATGATGATGAATTTATTTGGGTGTTATGATCAGATGGAATAATTTGGAAGAAAAGCCCAATACCTTGAAGGCTATTGAATTCTTTGCACATTTCAATCCCTAAAAAGTGAGAAAATTCCTCCAACTCTAAGTGTCATGATTAGTTGCTTGTAATCTATCTTGATAGGTTCACGAGTTTCAAGCCATTGTACGACTATGACCAATTGACAAGTTGTGACAAGAAGGACATAGTAGTCCACCATTATGGAATAGCCTTGGATAATGATGATAAGCGGTCAACATTGTCCAACACATTCTATCTTCTCTCGATTGGCCATCATAACCTAAAATTTCTTGTATCGACCGTTAGTAATCCATACTTAGTTACTATAGCTTGGTTAATGAAGTTAGGAATACTGGCACTGTCTATTAACACTATCACATTCTTATTCCTGAGCTTGCCCAAGACGCGCATTGTTTGTGAATGATTTGTACCTACAATTGCATGAAGAAAATTCTTGAACATTGCTTCCTGTTAGCAAGATGCCCCATTTGTAACCTTATTTGTTGTAGAGAAGACTTATTCTTCTACTTTATCAAGTAGTTGGATAAGAATAATCTTTTAATTTGAATTTACATTTTAGGATACTAGATAAGTATAATTTTAGATTTGGTTGTTTATTTTTTTTTAATAAATAAGACCTTCATCAATATAACAAAGTAAGTTTTTGCAAGCCATTCGAAGCAATTTCAATCAAATCAAGTTTCAAGAGTTATATCTCTTATTTTTCCTCTCTTTTCAAAAATCCAACAAATTCACATAAAAAAAACAACAAAATGGTATTAAAACCTTTAATCTTAAGGGACTTATGAGATTAAAAAAAACTTAAACACAATCCCTAAACATTTCCTCCCCATACATAATGAATTTAAAAAATTCATTCACAACAATTGCACCTTTAGTGTTTGATGGAGCAAACTATTGGATGTGGGATGTTAGAATGGAAGCCTACCTTGATGCAAACGCTATGCGAGAAGTTGTTAAATAGGTATATGTAGTTCTAAGATTGCCGAACAAATCCAGCTGTTGCATAAATCAAGATCCAAAATGAGAGGAAGCAAAGAAAATAAAAAACAAGAGCAACATTATTTTTAGTTGTCTCATCCACCATATTTATCAAAATAATAACACTAAAAACAACCAAAGAAATTTAAAATTTTTTAAAGTAAGAATTTGAAGAAAATGAAAGGATCAAAGGAATGCAAGTGCTGAATTTGATCTGAAAATTTAAGATGCAAAAGATGAAGGAATCAAAAATAATCAATGACTATTTCAACAAGTTTCTCGATATAGTTAATAAAGTAAGACTTTTTGGTGCTAATTTTTCTAATTTTAGAATTATTCAAAAGATCTTAGTGACAATTCTTGAAAAATTTAAGACTACAATCTCATCTTTGAAGAACACTAAAGATATATCTTGTATTACCTTGGTAGAACTATTGAATGCACTACAAGCACAAGAACAAAAGAGGTTTATGAGGTAAGAAGGATTTGCGGAAGGTTCTTTTCAAGCCAAATCACATAACAAAAACGGTGGCAAAAACAATAACATGGTTAAGTCTTTCCACCTTGCTTCTGTTGCCATAATAATAAATAAATAAATAAATAAAAAATCAAGCATCCACAAAACAAGTGTCTATGGAGGCCAAATGCAAGATGTCAAAAGTGCGGTCAGTTAGGACATGTGAAGAAAATTTGCAAATCCCAACAACAACAAAAAGAAAGCAAGAATGCTATTGAACAACCTCAGGAAGAGGAACTATTTATGGCATCACGCTTTGCTACCAATAACTTCCTAGAAAGCTAGCTTGTAAATAGTAGTTGCACAAATCACATGACTTATGATCAATAACTCTTCAAAGAGCTTGACAAAACTATAGTTTCTGAAGTCAAAATTGGGAATGGAGCATATTTTACAGTAAAAGGAAAAGAAACAATGGCAATCAAAGGTCCCACGGATTTAAAATTAATTTTTAATATTTTATGTTTTCATGAAATTAATCAAATATTTTGAATGTTGGTCAGCTCCTGAAAAAAGGATATATGGTGCTATTTGAAGATAATCATTGCTTGATTATTGATGTACAAGGCAAAGAGATATTTAAAGTCCTAATAAAAGATAAAAGATTTACTTTGAATATGATAGAAAATTGCAGTACACAAAGAAGACATCAATGCAGGGCACTTTCATCATCAGGCCTTGCCTTTTATGAAGAAGAACAATGTTAGAAAAAACTTATCTAATTAAAGAAGGAGGTTCTTAAAGATGCTTGTTTTCAATATGAGAAGAAAATTAAGCTTCCTTATCAACAAAACAAAGCTTGGAAGGCTAAATAAAAACTGTAGTAAGTTCACACAGATATCAAAGGATCAATAAAAACACAAATAAAGACTTTATAACAAAAAGCTCTATTTAAATATAGCCATAAATTAAAGAGACAAAATGTCAAAGTAGTCTAATTTTAAACTCCGAAGAGAAGCACAAAGAGAAGGAAAAATACAGTTAAATCTACAACAAAACAAAAAATAAACAATGATGACATCCCAAAAATGGTACTTTCAAAAATTGATGTATGTAGCAAAAATAGTAAGGAGGAGTGTTAGCAAGATGCCCTATTTACTATCTCATCTACTGTAGAGAAAAACTGTTCTTCTACTTTATCAAGTAATTGGATAAGAAAAATCTTTTAGTTTAGATTTTGACTTCAGATTTTAGGATATCTAGATAAGTATAATTTTAGATTTGGTTGTTTGTTTTTCCTTGTAAATAGGATCTCCATCAATGCAACAAAGTAAGCCTTTGCAAGCTATTCAAAGTAATTTCAATCAAATCAAGTTTCAAGAGTTGTATTTTTTATTCTTCATCTCCTCTCAAAAACTCAACAAATTCACATAAAAAACAACCAATACTTCCTGGTTTGTTGGCTCTTATTGAGTATTGTCATCATCATCATAACTCAAATGTGATGCATCTTCAATCATGAATAATAGTGATCGTTTGCATTGATGACCAAGAATAAACTTTCCATCGTAGTAGTAATAAGACCCCTTCTTGCTATGTTCTCATGCCTCTTGATTTGTGATTATATGGAGTGTTGTATGAGTTGAATGAGAGTTTGGATTTGGATGCCGGTTTGTTTGAGTTGGATTGTTTGATCTTCACATCTAAGTGAATACCATGATGAAGTCTTGCAATAAAACAACCAATTAAAAAACTTTCTAACAAACTGTCAACTCTATAGGAGAGTATTTCAGATGCTTCCTGATGAAGCTGTCATAGTTGTGATTTGCTTGATGCGAGTCAAGGCTTTTGATGGGTCTTTGTAGTCAATTAGGCCAAAGCAAGGTAATACCGCTTTGGTAAATTCATCCCACATAAGAATTCATCCAAATTTCATGAATAGCCTATGCCAAGTGCTATATTTTGAAATCAAAATACTGCTATGCTTTTTATATCAAACTACTTGTCCTTATCACTGAACTTTAAAAAAGACACCTTGAGGTACTGATGAGGATGATCATAGTTGGTGTTAGAACGACTAACATGCAAAGACTATCTTGGGGCAAATGAGCAAAAATTTGGTTAACTTCATTGTGGATGTCCATGATCACAACCTAACTTTGACAACAAACAAAAGGGAGAATTTAGCAGAGCAAGGAAAAGAGAGAAAGTAGAGAATGATTTGACTTTTTTATTTGCACATCTTCTATTCCAGACATTGCCTATGATTAAATATTATTACAATATCAAAAAAAAAAAAAAAGAAAAAACCAACAATCCTAAAATGAAAGAGATACAGCTGCCCACAACTTTATCGCTGAGATTATGGAAAAAAAAAATTTAAAAACCAACAATTAACTAAGTCTTACATGAAGTCTTCCACGCCAATACTTCTGTAAGCATAACAAGTACTGCATCAGTTGCATAACTTTGCATTGCATGTCATAACGAGACGTGCAGCAGTGTGGTGCATGACTTTGCATGACATATCCATTGCATAGCCTCGCATGGCATAGTAGCAAGTATCAAAATATTCATTCATTGGCACAGGCTAGCTTTCTATCCAAATTCAGTGTAGCCAATAATCTGCTACCCGGGGAAATCCCTATTGGTGGCCAGTTCATGAGACCTATTCAAGCAACACCAGGCACATTCAGAGTTTACAAAATGATATCTCTGAACTAGGCAGGATCTTGTATGACATCATGGTACTTGGAATATAAAAAATATTACATCCTTAATCTTTCCCACTTATCATTAATTTACAAAGAAACTCACAGGCATTTTAGTGGAGCTTGAACAAGTAGACTATATTTCACCGCCAAGTTCTCAGATTTGGTACCAACAATTTGATATAAATATTCATCATAATACATGAGATTCATAGACTTGATACTCCATCCAGTAATGTTGAATCAGAGTTTAGAGAATTGATCTAATTCTCAACAAAATTAGCTTATTGTGAAGGAATAATGCAGTAACTGTTTAAAATCAATGACATGCTGATTATCAAGCAGAACAGCTCACCGCTAAAGCTCAAGGCACGGATGACAAACCCCACAAAGATAAAGAGGATAACAGGTGAGAGTCCTAGTCATCAAAAACGAAAAAGGTGAACTCAACATCACTTCTGATGATGATAATGATTAAGTTAAATAAACAGAAATACAAAGCAGTAACCCTGGCGTAACATAGCAGACTTTAGTAGCCGAAAACAGTCACGCCTGAGCAACTTTAGAACTACATATACCATTGAAAAACACCAACCATGATGCTCATACTCTTGAACTTCAATCCTCAGAGCCCTTCCATGTTGATGTCAGGAAATTCGTCACTTGGCCTCAGTTTTTCAAGGATTAGCCTTTCTTGTTTGGCATCTATGAAATGTGTAGTCAAGCATTTACAAATCCACTTGAAACAATACTAGTTATACATAAAACGCATATGTAACTGGCATACTTAACACTACTGTAAAGGTACACATGACATTATTACAAATACCTTAGCTGAAAAATTCAGTTTCAGCAGCCAACTTGAGCAAATAAATAAATAAAATACCATCAGATTGGCAAATTTAACTCTTAATATTATCAGTCTCAACTAATTATACTACCAATTTGCCACACACAAAGGCGGGGAAACCTGACCAAAATTGTAAGTCTAGCAGTCCCTGTCAACCACACAGCCGTTGTACACAGGTTTTGCATATCAGTTTTGCCACTAAATTTTGATGAAAGTTTGAAATTGAAAAAAAGAAAAACTTATTTATGTTAAGTTCTTGGTTCTTTCCAAAGAAGGAAAAAATGCAACCGTTTGTTTTAATTTGCTATTCTTACATGGCATGAACAGGTAGATGGGGCATGTGGGATTTTTTAAGATTATATGGAGAGCGAGACAGGGGTAAAAGGTTAGTTCTATTGAGAGGTGGCCTTCAACATAGATTTAGTTTTGCTCTTGAGAAGCAGCAGAATGCGTCATTTTGAACTCCACAAGTAAGGTTCTTAGAGAACAATGGTAGACATGGCTTTCAAAAAGAGAGCACATTAAAAGAGCAATACCAGAATAAATTATTTTAATTCTTGCATGCATGATGTTTGTATGAATTCTACAACCACACATCAGTTTGTCAGCAATTCTTACCTGCATGCATTTTGTATGAACCCCACAGGCATGCATCAGAATTCTGCATGTATGTGAACATTCAAGTTTAAGATTACATATGCATAATTGTTAGCAAAGGATACATTCCTGATCAGGATTTTCAGTGAAGTTAGAATGCAGAGCATTCCCAATGCTGTCCACTATGGCGGAAGTGGTCATAGATGACTCAATGCATAAAATTGCTGTTATGGCATCTAATGGGGTCACCTCATTCCTAAACATAAGTCTTGCATGTGCTGCAACATTAAGCTTGTTAAAATCTTGTGAACAAATTGTGATTAACACTAGGAGGAAAAATCAATTAAAGAATCTAACATACCTTGAGCAAGGCGTATCAAACTTTCCAGCATGCGGACAGTTGTCCTTGCTGCAAGATGAAATTTGATCAGATGAAAATGATCACAATAAATAGTAAGAAAGATTTAGTGTAAGGAGTATTCTAGGAGGAACCTGCATTGTGGGTTGCAGATCTCCTCTGAAGTTGGTAGTAGCTTGAGATTATTTTTTCAGCCTCTTTAGTGAGAACTGGTCTGAAGAATCCTTTTACAAAGTGAATGTACCTGCATGAAACTTATAAAAGCTAAGATCTTATGCCATCTCTTAAAAGATCTATAAGTAGTGAAATTGTAAGTAGTTCTCCAAGATGAATTTGTTTGAATTAACATTCTATAGAACATAATAGCAAGTAGCAGGTGAATAAATTTTACATTTTGTTCAAATGTACAAATGTCTCAATCAGGTAAGCTAATGATATTACAGCTCGTGCACCCAGTTGCAGATTTTCTAGTTTTGATTCTAACATGAAAGAGTAAAATCTGATCACCACGCAAAAAAGGCCATAGTGAATGGGGGCCTAAAAGTAAAAGTGATGAAGAAAAGAACATAGTTTGATTCTCAGCTTCAGTTGCAACTCACATCAATTTCCCCCCAAAAGCTAAGAATACTATGTCATTTCAGTCATATTTTCATCCCAAACAACTCCAATTCCAATTAGTTATTGATATGACTAAATACAGATGAGGGCTTGGAGCACAGAACATGGTCATGGACCTTACGATTTACATACAGTGCAACTAAGACAGCCCACAAAGAACAAAGACTAAGTCCATAAGGGGGAGTCCAACCCTTGAGAAGTAAATCATTCTCAATTAGGGTTGACCAAATCAGTGAAAAATCTACATATATGAGAAGCAACATAGCATCAGAAGATCAACAAAGGATTGCTGCACATAAGAGAAATTCGTACTCGACAAAGAAGCATACGACCTTTTAGAAGAACAGAGCAAGTCAAGTGTTCCAGCTAGGTGAAATTTCCAGGGGAACCTTGACCACGCTATAAAAAGAGAACATCCGCATGCACTCTTTATCCTAACCTTTGCTAAAATGCCTATATAACTTGAATGTCGAAGGGAATCTAATTGCCTAACGACACGTCCTTCACTTTCACTTTCTTGCAGATTCCTGTCTTATCAACCTCACACTAAGGAGAATCCTCTCTCTGTGTCGCCACAACAATCTTACTATTTTTGGGTAGCATAAGTTATCGTGGACTTGCTATTTAGAAATAGATATTACCTTTCTTTCTGCCTAAAACTACATTCTCCAGGCCTTTCCATCTGTCCTTTCAATGTACTAAACAAGATAACCACTGCTAGCAGACAATTCCTCAGATATGCACAACCAAACAAGGTTTTGAAATCTTACCGATGATTATTTGATTCTACAAGAAAGAACATACTGTCACTGCCCCTCTTTTCATGTTAAAATATCATATTCTTCATTCAGTTCAGCACCATATCCAATATCATATTGTTCATTCCATTCAGCCTAACATGAAGTCTGATACAAGGGAAACTAGCAAAACTACCATTCCGGATTGTTCTCAAGATCAATTAGCAGATCAGAAAGCTTGTAGAGAGTTCCATATATTCAATGCATGACAGTCTTATACCCCCTCAACCAAACAAGTATTTTACCTTTGAAGCATAGGGAGTGGCCATATATTGGTTAGCTCTTCTTCATGCTTCTGTTTGTCTGCCTCTCCCTGTGAATGTGTCACGAAAGAATCAGGAGTTGGGTTCATGCAAAATATTCAGATCACAGTACATAAGTCAGAAGGACAGTACCTCAGCAAGAATATGAGATGATACAACTGCATCCCATTCAGGATCTTTTGTGTCCAAAAGGACAAGGACTATATCAAATCTACTCAATAAAGGACCAGAAATTGCCGTATTGACAGAAAGAGCTACATAGGGTTAAGGATAACAACAACAGGTTCACGTAGGAATTCAGTCAGCCAAATGCTGACACAAAAACAAGTAAATGTTTCAGAAAGAATTAAATTGCTAATCTGCAGTGACAAATCGTAGGAGGAATAGAAAACACACACAGACACACACACACACGCACACACACACACACACACACAATGTCTGTGTATGCTGAAGAACAAATTTTCAATGAAGTAACTTAATGCTGAAATAGTAAATTGACAAGTCTTCCAAATGTAAGTGATACATTGATCAGGATCATAATGCCCTTTGGGATTTGTTGCACCAAAGATGATTGTCCTAGTGCTAAGAGTTGTAACAAGGCCAGCCTGCAAAATATGAACTGAGGGCATAAGCTGGTTTAGCCATGGATAAATTGCACCAGACATCAATTGCAGCGTGATACTAATCCATGATAACAATGAACAAAGAAGAAAGATAAACTTGCTGTCTCAGAGTCATAAACAAGCCAAATAAAGTTTTCTCTTTTATGATAGAAACATGTATAATTTGTCTATTACTATAAGTGGCACCAAGGGGTGCCTCCCGTGTAGAAGTGTGGTAGTCTATCTAGAGACTATGAGTCCAATGAATTTCCCTAATTTCTCCTCAATTACAAAATCCACCTGTCACCCATATTTTTAACATCCTAATCTATCTACCGCCAAACAACAACAACAACAAAAAAAAAAGAAGTTTCCTTTCCCCCAAAAGCTCTACTATTCCTCTCCTTCCATACTGACCAAAATATCAACAAAGGAATCCTTGCAGTCACTCTTCTCTTGTTTCTGTCCATTTGCAACCCTCTACAAGCCCATAATTCAGCTGACACTGAACCAACCACTACCCACCTATACCCTAGCAATGCCAAGACACTCTCATATGCTAGCCTTGTCCATTTGCAGCATTTTTATTCAGCCTCCTCTTTGCACAAATAACACCCATTGACCACAAATAACACCCAAGCGTAAAAGGCTACTTGTGGGGGCACTTTAGCCCACCAAATCCATGGCAGCAGGCATCCCTCTCCTTGTCTTGGACTGTTTTCAATAAGCCTGCAAAAGCTTTTCACTGAAAATTGCTTTGAAGCATCTCCTCTCCAAAATACTTTGTCTAAGTTATTACCATCCCATTTGAAATGTGTAGACTTTTTCAAAGAAGCATCCCACATCATCAACTTCCCAATCCTGTGTCCCTCTTCTGAAGCTCACATTCCAAGTAACCTTACTATCTTGAATCGTCAAGGTATCGCTTACCCAATCATGCTTGTTAGAGACCAAGTTGTAGATGGATGGGAAATCTTCCATTAGAGTACTCTCCCCACAGCAAACGTCATGCCAAAGGCTTACATGGCAACCATTTCCTACTTTAAAACCCACCCACGATCTAAACTTCTCCCAACCTTTCTGGATAACCTTCCACACCCCTGTCCCATGGTTTCCCCCCCCCCCCCCCCCCCCCCCCCCCCCCCCCCCCCCCCCCCCCCCCCCCCTCCAAGATCGTGGTCCATCCCCCTGGTCCACTCCATATCTACTTTCCACTTCTCTCTGCTACAAGCTATCCCTCACCCCCTAAACCTCCACAACTATTTTCTCACGAGTGCTTTGTTGAAAGACTGGATTGGTCTTACGCCCTAACCTCCCTCCCCAATCGGTCTCTGAACTACCTCTCATCTTACTAAGTGAAATTTGAAGGCATCATTGTTGCCCCACAAGAACTGTCTTTGTAATTGACCTAACCTAAATGCCACTTCCCTTGGAATTGGAAAAAGGGACATGAAATGGATTGGTATGCTTGACAAAGTGCTGTTTATCAATGTCATTCTTCCCCCGTTTAATAAGTAACCCCTCTTCCAACCTGTTAACTTCCTTTCAACTCTTTCAATTACCTTATTCCACATTATTTTTTTCTTTGTATTTCACCCAAGTGGTGGTCCCAAATAATGCATCGGAATTGTCTCAACCTTGCATCGTACTACCCATATAAGGAATTCCCCATCCACCCCATCCCCAGTGAGATCCGTTTTCTCTTTCTCAAATTAAATCTCAAGCCCAGAATCGGTTCAAACAAGAGTAAGATAAGTCCTCAGCCCCCCCCCTTCCCCTACCCCCCCCCCCCCCCCCCCCCCCCCCCCCCCCCCCCCCCCCCCCCCACACACACACACAAAAGGCAAACAAAGTGAATAAAACAACCGACAAGAAGTATGCAAAGTTTGACCTGAGAATGTACTATAGCAGGCATTTGTCTTGATAACAGAGATTCATAAGATGAGATCTCAATAAGGTGACACCAACCAAAAATTTCATAACACAATTATGCATCTTGTAAATTTAATTAAAAAATTAAGAAAAAGTTTAATTAAAAATTAAAATAATTTTATGGTTATCAATTGATTATAGTATAATCTAAACTTATAACAAATATTAGATTATATTCTTATTTTTTTAGTGTTGAAGACATGCCAAAACAATTAGATTTAATTTTGATCTCATCTTATGTTATTCCAAACACATCATAGTGTTAATATAATCTTCCAATCCTATCTCATGTGTCAAACGGACCCTTCAATCCTAAGTTATCAATACCCTAACGCTCACCAATGTGCCATTGCACCAAGTCTAACAAAAAAATAGTTCTTCATTAGAAAGAGAACAAAGCAATCTAAAGAGTACATGCAACTTGAAATTCTGGTTGCAGAACATGGCATCAGATTAGATAAATGATTCTTAATACTGCAAATATAAAAATTACATACCTTGGCAACACTTATAGTTTGCTGCTCCATTGCTTCATGTATTGTTGCTCGGTCATGTTCCCTCATGCTATCAAAACATAATTGTGTCATTAAATGGAACCAAGACTGAGAAGCAAGAATAGTAAGAGCAAAATGAAAAGACAGTTTATATTCCCTTTTAAATGAACATAATGTTGAGATTTCTTCCTATAGCAGAACTGGTTTCTAAAATGGCTTCAATCTCTAGGCATCCCAATGGTTAGTCCCAATAAAGCCCACAAACGCAATATTTTTTGAAATGAAGCTTAGTTCTATTCCTTATTTAATGAAAATTTTATCGCAGATAGTAATTGAGATGAATTGCATCAAAAATCTACCAATGTACTAGAGTTGATTCCACCCAAACACCCATCACATACAAATGGATACAAAAGAAAGAAGGAATTAGTTTATCACTTAGAAATGGATGAGATTTACATGCTCTGGCATGTGTGACCTTTTTAAAAGGACCACTTTAACTATGCCTTCAACAGGCGGCAAGCAAACTAATTAATATACAGACCATTTTTTGATCGTCAAATATCCAAACCATTTTTTGATTGTCAAATATCCAAATGATAGGTAGCACTATGTTATCAAAAGAATCCAAGTTTAGAGAGACTTCAGGTATAGAGGCACTCTGATCAGGAATAATACCTATCAAATTCATCAATGCAACAAAGGCCCCCATCCGCAAGAACAAGAGCTCCAGCTTCCAACATCCATTCCCCTAAGAACAACATGGAGAAGGTTAAGAATTCAATTAATGTATATTGGGTCATTTTGCATAAAATAGGATACTTCATACAATTCAAGTAGTCTTCCTTTAATAAACAAATTAAACAGTTTGTGGTGTCTATAAGATTTCTGTAGAAAAATACAAGATAACATGTGATATTATTAAAGACCAACTATATCTGAAATGTCGAGCTTTAATTGAACAGCTCTACTTTTGACATATTTTCTAAGCAATGAAAAAAAAGAAAAAGAAGAAAAAAGGGAATAATATGAGCAGAAGTTTCCATGAATAAGATCAGTACTAATTAGTAACTTTGTTGGCCAATTGTAAGTTGTTAAAAAGAAAAGAAGAAAGCATTCATCATATCAATACTCAACTAGAACCTTTAAATGATGAAGGTGCAGTTCATAATGCGAATTATACGAGGACTTAACCACAAGAATCTGAAGTCAATAAACATGTCACCTATATAAATCACTGCATGTACTTCCAGAGTTAAATTCTTTATGTTACTGTTAGAATGATCAATTACTTGTCTTCCACATATTTTGTGAAAGTGTGCACTGCAGAAAATGGTTTTAACACACAGTCCCCTATAAGTTTTCTTTATTAAACTGTAATACCTATTGTTCATAATCATGTAGCCTCAAAACTGGATCACCATCCAAAAGTCAACCAAACTCTCACTTTGGTATGTTTCCCCACATATCAAGCAAGCTGAACTTGTGACCTTTCCTTCCTTTAGATTGCTTCATCACTCTACTATTTTTGACATGTGAACAACTCTCTTACTTTTAACTTTGAATTCTGGCAAGCTTATTTCTCTCCAGAGATTCCTGATTTTCCCTTGACCCTTAGCAAGGCAAGGAGGAAGAATGTCCTACAACATCAGCAGTGATACAAATTGGGTGATCCCTGGTGTCATTCCTATGTCTCACCAGGCATCTGAAATGGAAGCAGGGCACTAGTAGTGGTCATCACTGGCTTCCACGTTAGCAAAAAAATTATTGTTTATTTAGTGAATCTGCAAAAAATAACTAATGGATAATTTTTGGAAGCAACAAGGCAACTAGTTTTTCCTTAATCAGAAAGGTAACTAGGTAGGATCAATCATCATTCATTTTCTATTTTCTTGGTGCAAAGAAGCTAAAAGAAAGAAAGAAGAAGAACAACTGGAGAAGTGCAAGAGAAAACTAGCAATATTATCTTACCAGATAGGAGTAGTAGAGAGTTACAAATTCTAAAAATGTTCAGCAGTTTATGATGACCCATTCCCACATGTGAATGGGTTCTGTTAGGGAAACATTTGAGTATGGGCATGCTTGACATCAAGTGTACATTAGGTTGTTCTCAGCCATATGATAGAAGATGCAGTAATCTCGGGGATGGAAATGGAATCCATTTGGGGCTGGCTGACCCCAACTCAACCATACCTCAAATGTCACACGCTCTAGGTCAAGGAGGCTCTTATAAGTGCCTACCAATTGGGAATATACAAACCCTTGCTCAGCCTCACTGTATAAAGACATTGCAACATGGTTTTTTATGTAAGTGGGAGTCATTCATTAATTATTAATGCAACATCATCGTACTGTTGAGTCTTGAGAATGACGGTTTGCTGTATGCACTTATTAAGTCAAATATGGAAATAAAGACTTCCAGCATCATGAGGTGCCTCATATGATTTTTGTTTTATTCTACATATCAACTAATTATAAGTTACAAAAAATAAATGGTGGGACACATCCAGAAAAAGTTAATTAATTACTTCTGGTAGACCCTACCAATCTATCAGGTACTGGATTTCATGCAGCTGAATTTGATGTAAGGGTTTCCTCATAAGAGAAATGTTCTTGATCTCATATATCAGTAAGAATTTCCAATAGTTTAGTTTCATGCAAATATGCATATATATTGATATCTAGTGCATCAGATGAAATTAAGTTTACCATGAGTCTTTTTCCTTAGAAATGGGTAAGTATAATGTAAAACTTCTGCACTCAATATTAGAATGGTGAGGACTGACATTGTGCATGCTCAATTGGGACTAAACCTATGTTCTTATATGGAGAACTCCTTGATAGACTCAAATCGTAAAGGATAAATTTTTATGTCTTGTTGTTAATGATTTTTTCTTTTTCAGCCCACTATAACGAAAACATCCTGGATTTACCTCTGCTTGTTACCAGTCCACACTTGTGTCCATGCCTATAAAACATAGACCAAAATTTTTGATAGAGTACCAGAAATTTCGTATGAAAACACTTGAATCATATAACACATATTTCACATTTGTAGCAGTTTCTGAAATAGTTCCAATTCTGTGCGTCCCAAAAAGTTGCTAGTAGCACAGAAACATGGCATAACATTGATATGCCAGCAAGACAAATTCAAAAAAGCACATATCAAATAAATGCATGGTAAATTTAGCTTAGAAGATTAAAAGATGTAATAAATTTAGCTTAGAAGATTAAAAACAGAAAAAGAGGATCAATAGGAATAATAAGTCTATTATAAATATTGCTAAAGATCTAATGCATTCTAAGCAGAAGATAATGCAATTACCACCATCCTTAACTGCCGTGACAGTCAAACCAGCACTAGTGCTTCCAAGCCCAGTAGTGATAACAGCTCTGGTGCTTAATTTAGCAGCAAACTTCAAGAATTGAGACTTCCCAGTACCTGTAAGGACAAACTTGTGCTGCCTATTTCATACTTTCACGCAATTTTAACAGTCACAGAATTTATTAAAATCCAAAATCTCTCTAAGCAGATACCATGTTAAGTTTGTGGTAGTGCAAGTAGGTCTGGGTGTGGGTATGGCCCATATGTCTATCCATGCGTGTAAGCCCAGATGTGTGTGGTGTGGGTGTCTGAGCAACCAAGAGAAAGAGAACCAGGGCAAGAGAGACAGTCAGACAGAGAGACAGAGACAGACAGAGAGACAGACAGACAGGCATGTCTATTGATCTACTCTATCAATGTGTATGTAAGGGGCCATGAACTCTGATGAACTTTACTTCTTTCATCTCTCTCTTTCTGAATGTGTATGTAAGGGGCCCTGAACTCTGATGAACTTTACTTCTTTCATGTCTCTCTCCTCCTGAATGTGCATGTAAGGGGCCGTGAACTCTGATGAACTTTACTTCTTTCATCTCTCTCTCTCTCTCTCTCTCTCTCACTCTCACTCATTCTGAATGAATGTTTTATGTCCATATGTTGAGCTAGAAGATATAAACAGGATTATGCAACTTAGATGAAATCAGGAATTGGTCAGCTAGAACACCTCTAATGCCTTGCTTTTGAGATAAAACCCTCATAAAGCACTATCGGCCATCACAAAGACAACTGCATGCATGATAAAAGACACTGCATCCAGTGCTCTCAGAGAAAATGATCCATTTTTGCATTATAACTGACACTTATATTATTTATGTAAAATGAAAAAAAATAAAAAAATGAGACATTAGGTTTGGACTTCTAGAAATCAACATTTAAGTTAAAGATCTCAAAAGAAAAAAAAAAAAAAAAAGGTTACTAAAGAAGAAATGATCAAAAGGGAAAATAAAAACTACCTGGATCACCAATCAGAAGCAAGTGAGACTCCCCTCGAACCTTTGTGCCAGAAGCATCAACATGTTGAACACCTCCAATAAGTGTTAATGCAACTAAGCATGAAACAAGAAGGAAAATGTGGTAAATACACAAGAACTGTTGAATGAGAGATATTGGGGGAGGGGGAGCACACTAATCAATTATGATTAAATTATCAAACATCTGGACTTGCTAATCTCACTTTTAGACAATGCAGTAGCAATTTTAGAATTATGAGATTTGGATGGCATACCTGCAAGCTTCACAGTGAACAGTCCAAACACTTGTGGGCAAATACCTCGTAGGATAGCATTTCTCCCTGGTCAATTATTAAATTATTTTAAGTTAAAGCCCAAAGTAAACAATACATGCTCCATCGAACAAATGACATACATGACATCCATGTCCACAAAATGGTTTTCAAAGATTAACTGAACTTAAATGGGAGGCACCCGATTGGTGCCATCACAGTAATATATAACTATAAATGTTTCTGTTAGAAAATCTTATGTTGAAAATTAAAGTAGATTATTTTTAGATATACTAGCTGTAATAGTATTGTCTATAATAGAAAATGAGTAATCTACTCCTTGATTATTACCATATATCAAGGAGTAATCTACTCCTTAATTGGTTGGCTACTACCATATATCAAGGAGTAGTTTACTTCTTGATTAGTGGGCTGCTACCTAGTATATATAGGTGTTGTATTTCTATTGTAAAAAGAGCAAGGAATAATATTCTCTTCTTTAAAATTTTGCTTGTTTACATGGTATCTGAGCAAGGTTCATTCTAATCTTAAACCATTTTTTTTTGTGAGGGTTAATCAATCCCCTCTTGTGTGATTGATTTTTTGTACCTTCGTTTTTGAGGTTGTGCCCCCGTATTTGAGGTTGTGCCTCCGTATTTGAGGTTATACCTCCATACTTGAGGTTGTGCCTCGGTATTTGAGGTTGTACCTCTGTGTTTGAGGTTGTGCATTTAATTGATTTTATTTTTGGGTACTTGAATCTACAATTCAAGATGTCAGATAATATGTCTCAATCTGATTTGCGTGCTTCTGTTGGAACTACTGTAAAGTTTAATGGTAAAAATCATACTCTTTGGTCTCAAGCATTTCGTACCTTCCTTGGTTCTCAGGGTCGTGATCATCATCTAGTTTAAACGATGATAAACACTAAGGATTCCAAAGATGCAACTTGGCGTCAATCTGATTGTGCCATGAAAACGTGGCTGCTGAATTCTTTGGAAACTGAGATTGCTGCCTCCGTTGGATTGATATCAACTGGTAAGAAAATGTGGGACTCTATTAAAGAAATGTTCCCAAATGATGGTAATAATTCTCAAATTTTCTCTTTGTTTCAACAACTTGTTGATAACAAAGTGAAAAATCCCTTCCAGAATTTTTCGCTGCTTATAGAGGAATTATCAATGAATTCCATGAATTGCAACCCCTCTCTACTAATCTAGAAACTCAAAAACATCAATAAAAAAATCTCTTTGTTTGTGGATTTCTTATGAATCTGAATGACCAATACAATACTCTCAAAAGTCAATTACTTGGAAAAAGCACAATGCCTACTCTTCAAGCAGCCTTCTCTCGCTTGCAATCAACCTCTTTAACTCTATCATCTCCACTTATTACTCTTGAACATTCTTCCATATTCGCACAAGGACGTGGGCACAATATTGAAAAGAGTAAAAGACGTGATAGAAAATGTGATTTTTGTGGCAAAAGAAATCACACTGAAGATGCATGTTTGGACAAACATGGTAAACCTGAATGGGCTACCAAACGTACCAAAAAGCATAACACTCTTAAGGCAGTTGCTGTTACATTCACTTCTGATGGTTTTATTTCTTCAGTTGGACTTAATGATGTTATTCAAATTTCTAAAGTGGAGTATGAACGGTTAATTCAATCACAACCTAATTCTATTGCCTCTCATACCCCCTAAACAGGTACCGCTATACTTGCGACTCTTTCTAGTAATTCTTAGTTAATAGATTCCGGTGCATCAAATCACATGACTGGGGACCAACGTCAGTTTCATACTTTTACTCCTTGTCAATCTCTGTCACCAATTAATGTTGCTGATGGGTCTATTTCTACAGTCTCTGGGTTTGGTACTGTTCACACTCCTCTTACACTTAATCAAGTATTATATGTTCTCAAATTATCATTTAATCTTCTCTCAGTAAATCAAATCACAAAATCTTTAAATTGTTCTGTAACCTTCTTTCCTACTTATTGTATTTTTCAGGATCTTTAAACGAATACATTGATTGGACACAGCTCTGAATCAGGAGACATTTATTTTCTTAATTCTTCTATTGCTAGTGATGTGTCTTCTTATGATTGGCATTGTCGTTTAGGTCATCATAGTTTTTTCAAGCTAAAAAAAAACAGTACATTTTGTTGAGCCTGCTGCTTTAATAAACTGTAATGCATGTCAGTTGAAAAAACATCACAGGTCATCTTTTTCTTCTAGAAAGAGTCAAAATTTAAGTCCTTTTAATTTAGTTCACTCCAATGTATGGGGGCCTTGTCGTTATCCTATTTTGTCCGGTCGTAAGTATTTTATTACTTTTGTGGATGATTATTCTCGAACGAATTGGATTTATTTGCTAAAAGACAGGTCTCATGTTTTTGATGTATTTCAAACATTTTATAATGAAATAAAGACTCAATTTTCAACCACTATTCGTATTTTACGATTTGATAATGCCTTAGAATATATGAAAACTGACTTCTCTCTTTTTTGTTCTGCAAATGGCATTATTCATCAATCATCATGTACTCATACTCCACAACAAAATGGTATGACAGAACGTAAAAACAAACATCTTCTTGATGTTGCTCGTACTATCATGATTCAAATGAATGTACCCAAATACTTTTGGAGTGATGTCGTACTCACTACTGGATTTCTCATTAATCGGATGCCATCTTCAACTCTTGGAGGTAACATTCCTTTTAAATGTCTTTTTCCAGATTGTCCACTCTTTTCTCTAACTCCGCGAATTTTTGAGTGTGTTTACTTCGTTCATTTATTTGAAACTGGTATGGATAAATTGTCTCCTAGGGCTATTTGTTGTGTTTTCTTAAGATATCCTCGAACACAAAAAGGTTATAAATGTTATGATCCGGTGTCGAAAAGAATTTTTGTTTTTGTTAATGTCACGTTGTTTGAGTCAGAATCGTTTTTTAAAAACTCTAAAGTCAAAGAGTTAGTTCCCCTTCCTACCACAGTAACACCGTTTCCCATGACTCTACCTTCTTCAAAATCTGTCCAAGTTTACACCAAAAGGAATAAGTTGCAAACTCCTCCTGTCTCACAGTCATCTCCTTCAATGCCTTCTGCTGATGATCTTGATGATTTGCCAATAGCTCTCCGAAAAGATAAACGCTCTTGTACCCAACATTCTATTGGTAATGTTGTTTCCTTTAATCACTTTAGTCCTGTTTTTCGTCACTTAGCTTTATCTTTGTCAACCATGTCTATTCCTAAGAATTATCCAGAGGTAGTTCAAGATTCTAATTGAAAATAGGCCATGAATGAGGAAATGTCAACTCTTCTCAGTAGAAACACATGGGACTTAATACCTTTACCTGAAGGAGTTTCACTTGTTGCTTGTCATTGGATCTTTACGGTCAAATACAATCCTAATGGTTCTGTTGATCAGTATAAAGCCCGACTACTTGCAAAAGAATACACACAGACACAAAGTATCGACTTCTTTCAAACCTTTTCACCTGTTGCCAAGTTAAACTCTATTCGTGTGGCCATCTCAGTTGCAGTTAATTGTGATTGGCCACTGTATCAACTAGATGTCAAGAATGCATTTCTTTACAGATATTTAAATGAAAAAGTTTATATGGAGCAACCGCCTGACTGTGTTGCTCAAAGGAGAGACTCACTTAGTATGCAAGCTCAACAAGGTTATTTATGGATTGAAGCAAAGTACTAGAGCTTGGTTTGATAAGTTTAGCCAAGTTGTTTTTGCAACAGGATTCAAGCGAAGTCAAGCTGATCATTCGATTTTTGTAAAACATAATTCATTGGGGATTGTAATACTTATTGTTTATGTTGATAATATACTCTTGTCAGGTAGTGATGTAAACAGAATCGAAGCAACCAAGAAACACTTGCATCAACAATTTGTCACTAAAGATCTTGGTCAATTAAGATACTTTCTTGGTATTGAAGTTGCTTATGGTAAAGAAGGTGTAGTACTGTCTCAAAAAAAAGTATGCAACTGATCTATTACAAGAAGTATGTTTACTTGGTGTAAAACCGTTGGATACACCAACAGAACCTAATCTTGACCTGTGGAAGGAGGATGATAACTTTGCAGACTATGGACAATACAGAAAACTTGTTGGGAAGCTTATTTACTTAACAGTTACTAGACCAGACATTATGTATGCCATGGGTTTGATTAGTCAATTCATGGACAAGCCTAAGAAAAGTCATTGGGAGGCTGCCTGCCAACATTTTGAGATATATAAAAAAATCTCCAGGAAAAAGATTATGGTTCAAAAATAACAATCATGTGAAATTAGTTGCCTATTTTGATGCTAGCTATACTGGTGACAAGAGTGATAGAAAATCTACTTTTGGATATTGTACCTTTGTGGGTGGAAATCTAGTCGCTTGGAAGAGTAAAAAACAGACAGTTGTATCAAAATTTAGTGCTGAAGCAGAATATCGTGTTATGGCTCAAACTACATGTGAGCTGATTTGGTTGAAAGCTCTCCTCAAAGATTTCAGTATCACCTATTCAGATCCTATTCCTATGCATTGTGATAATCAAGATGCAATTCATATTGTAAGCAATCCTGTTTTTCATAAACGAACAAAGCATATAAAAGTCTATTGTCATTTTGTGAGAAATGCGGTTACTGACAAGAAGATTTGCAACTCCTTTTACACCTTCAAGAGATCAAATTGCTGATATGTTTACCAAAGCACTTAAGAAGGAAGATTTTCACAGATTGAGTGACAAGCTTTGCATGATAGACGTCTATGCTTCAGCTTGAGGAAGAGTGTTAGAAAATTTTATGTTGAAAATTAAAGTAGATTATTTTTAGATATACTAGCTGTAATATTATTGTCTATAATAGGAAAGGAGTAATTTACTTCTTGATTGGTACCATGTATCAAGGAGTAAATTACTCCTTGATTGGTTGGCTGCTACCATATATCAAGGAGTAATTTACTCCTTGATTAGTAGGCTGCTACCTAGTATATATAGGTATTGTATTTCTATTATAAAACCAATCAAGGAGTAGATTATTCCTTGATTGGTTGGCTGTTACCATATATCAAGGAGTAATTTACTCATTGATTAGTAGGCTGCTACTTAGTATATATAGGTGTTGTATTTCTATTGTAAAAAGAGTAAGGAATAATATTCTCTTCTCTAAAATTCTGTCTGTTTATAGTTTCTATCCCAAAAAAAAAAAGATTTAACTGAATTGGACAGCTAAATTATAATTTGTGTGTAATTAGTAAATGGCCAAAAAATTTTACCTTTTAATGGAGTATCACGGAAATCTGACCAGAATTTTTTGAATTTCATAATGATGTCATCAGGTAAATCAATGTTTGATTTCAGCTCATTGGTTCTCCTACAAATAGAAAGAACGAAACATAAGAGAAAAATCATAAAAGTGCAAGTACTAGCACATAATACAATAAGTTTGAAAAGTATGGCAAGCTAGCTTAGAATTAATAAGTTGGAATAGCTCTGGGTTAAACTTCCAGTGAATTCAAAACTAATGATTGTTTATGAGACACGTACAGTTCCATGTTGCAAGCCACGTTGGCAGAAGGTATCAATAAATGTAAAGAAATGCACAGCATTTGTTTATTTACTTTCTAGATGATCAATTTGTCTTCTTTATCTTCCAAAAATATGCAAGTACTAGGTAAAAGTGTCATGGCAGATCACAAAAAGAAAGTTGGAAGAAAGTAAACACCCTCCATACTAGCATATCAACATATATGCAAATTATCTTCAAGATTTGCTGTTGGTCAAAAATGAAAAATAAAAAATAAATAAGAAAAAGTTGTTGATTGAGTTCTTTCTTTGTGATTATCAAGAAGCATTATTTAGCTTTTTTTTTTTCTTGAAATAAGCATTATTCAGAGTTAAGAAGTGATAGATTATTGTTTTGAAATTATGACTAGAAATTTCATTTATCAATGCAGATGACAAGTTACATGTGATACATGATAAACTAGAAATCCCAATTCCTCTATAAAGGAGACAAAAGAAGAACAAATCTCAACAAAGGTTAGAACTTGTGAATGTATTGACTCGAAAGATTCTTAAGAGCAAAACTATTGAAATACTAAAAGATTAGGTAAAAATTTAAGCAACCAAAAATCAAAGAGATTGAAGAACAAAAGCCAAAGACTTTTGAAACTTTTTTTCTTTTTTTAAAAGAAATTGAAGCATGTATGTTTTTATATATCTATATTGATATAATTGGCATTATGGAGGTGCTTCTCATTTACAAATATATAGTAGTTATCTGGAGAGGAGTTTTATAAACCGCACATGTTCCTCCTCTTTACAAAATCCATCTCCATTACCCAAACTTTCACTAGTCTAATCCATTTATCTCTAGAGAAAAAGAAAGGGCTTTCTCTCTCCTTAAAAACCCTCTTGTTTCTCTCATGCCACATCGTCCAAAAAATTGATAATCTAATCCCTACTACCACTATCCTCTTGGTTTTGCACATATGTAACCCTCACCCCCATGCGGATAGTTCAACTGCCACTGAATTAGCCACCACCGAAGTGTAAGCTAAAGGTGATAAGACATGACCACTGAGTCCAATTACACCATAACAAAATGTGATTAATTGATTCTGCCTACTCTTTAATAGGAAACACCTATTAATCAAAGTCTTTTCCCTTTTGTGCAAGTTATATATAGTTAGAGATTTTCCCCATGCAGCTTTCCAAGAAAAAAAAAAAAAAAAAGCTACCTTAGGAGGCACTTTAGCCTTCCATATTAGCTTCCATGATAGTAACTGTGTTCCTCTCTCTAAGTGCTCATTGTTAATGATCCCACAAGTCTCTCATTGTGAACTATTTAGTGTTGTTTCTTATCCAAAGAATCGAATCCATACCACTCCTGTCAATATTAGCGTTGTAGATTGTTCCAAGAAAGCACCTTATGATGCTCATCTCTCAGTCCTATGCCCCTTCCTAAATGCCATATCTCAAACATACCTCCATGTAGTCACTCAAGCAAGCCTCCTTGTTTGAGACCAAATTATAGATGGTCAAAAAAATCTTCCATTAGAGGTTTCTCTCCATGCCAACAACTAGTAAAACAACCCCTTTCTACTTTGAACCCCACGCCATGGCCTAAAATCATCCCACCTTCTCTTGATTGCCCCAAATATTCTCGTCCCATAAGCTCTCCTCAAAACAGTGATCCAACTCCCTCTTTCCACAACCTCCATCACCTTCCTCCATAAGCTACCTCCCTCTCCTATAAATCTCCACAATCAATTTCCAAAGAGTGCCTTTTTGGAACCTTATTCAATGCAAAGATGTTATTGAAAGAGAATTTTGATAACCTTGCACATGGACCCATCACATACAAATCTCGATATCAGACTAACCTTATAAATTGCTTCTTATGGTTTAAAGTAATTATCTCACTATAAGTATTTGTTTCCTAGAGTGGAAGATAGCAACTCCAACCTAAAAAAACTCCAAGGAGAAGTTTCATTCAAGGAGAAGGATTTGAAGCAAGACAAAACATTGGGATCATTTCCATCATTCGATTTTATTTCAGGGCTAAATATAAAAGATATCATTGTGGTTTAGCCCTACCACAACTCTCTTGTGGTTTAAAATGTGATAGAAAACCCCATATGGTATCATCCATTAGTAGTAAGGGATATAATGTCAACTTTATTTCATTTTTGACTTAGAAAAAAAATTAAAAAATCCAAAAAAAAAATTAATGGCTTCTCTTTCTTTCCACCTCATCTTTCTCTCTTTGATTTGGGTTCTCACGTAGTAGAAGATTTCTATTAGATTTTTTCTTCTTATTTTTCTGAGTTGGGCTTCCATGAAGAAGAAGATTTCTATTTGTTCATTCTTATTATTTTTTGATTTGTTTCCATTTTATGATTTTGGTTTTTAGAGAAGAAGGAGAAGAGAATGAGAAGGACAAAAATAGTGACAGAGAGACAAAAAGTAGAAATGATAAGAGAGAATAGTTTTTAAGTGTTTTTCTAAATCAAAAATAAAAAGAAGAATGGCATTGTACCCCTTTGGTACCGAGACATATCAAAAGAGCATTTTTTTTTCACATTTTAAACCAAAAGTGTTTTTTTTCCTTTGTATTTATACCTTTATTTTTTGCAACTATTCCAATCTTCATATTTTCGTATTTTCATGCATTTTAGGGTCAACATTCTCCTCTTCTGTATTCAAGAGACCCAAAGCTTCATCCTTGTGTTTTGAATGGTTTGTATATTTAGATAGTGATTTAAGCTATCACATCTATTGCTGTAAATCAATTCAAAATACGTTAAGAGCATCCTCAAAGACACATGCACACAACCATACACACACATGTCCACAGGCACATGCTTAAATACACTCATACATATAGGGGAGCGAGATACATAGTAGTTTGTTATTTTGATGTCATATTTGTGGCAAACTGCATATTTCTATCCCATTCTTAACAAAGAGATCGTAACATAAAAATAAATTGAAGAACTTACTAAAATATCATGGTTATTTTACAATCTTTCTTTATGGGTTTCAAAAAGCGTAAACTAGGAACTTTTATTAAGATAAAAGCAAAATACTTTACGGAAATAATAGAACTAGAATTAGAAATCAGAGCATTCATCAATTGTTATTAATGCTAATTATAAGTAAAACAAGGTGAAACACCACCTTATGTGATTTTGTGTGTAGGACCATGATCACTACAGATACAATGATCTGAACAGATTTAAACAAAAGGTGATACAAAGATCAGAGATTCTTAAAGGACATATAGATCAATGCAATGAATCAAAAAAAAAAAAAAAACGAAAAAACCTATATGATTTGATAAAAGATAATAGCCCTCGACCAAAGTTGAATGATGGGAAAGGATTTCATGTATGAGGCAAATTAATGTGGATGCAAAGTTCTATCATGTTATACTTGTGAGACTATTAACGATCATGTATCAACTATGTCACAAATAAAAAAGTGAACAAAGAACTACTTGCTTCAGTAACATTTATTAGTAGAAAGTTTCTAAATTTGTTCCTAGAAAAATACTAATACCTTTAAAGATTAGACTCAAAAAAAAAAAAACCTAGCCATTTACCTGACATGATTAGCAATTAACAAAGGATCAAGGTCACAGCGTACATCTTTTAAATCTGGAGACCACTTTGCAGTCAAGATCCCAGTGACAATGACATCATCTGTGCAAACAACAAATGAAGTAACTGAATATAACAAGTAGTGAACATAATGAACGAAGAAAAGGCATGCATCCAAGGCAGAATTTCTAAGTATGGCATTTGGGAAACACTTTTCTCAGCATGTGTATGCATGTTCTACATGCGTGCATGTGTTTGCATGAACATAAAAGCAGAGTCAAACAAGTCAATCGAGGACAAAGCTAAGCACAATTCTCAAGGGGGAAAGGCGCACCTTCATGGATTTGTTCCATTTATCATTTTAGCTTGATTGGAATAAGTTTAAATCTTTTTACCCTTTTTGGTTTTAAAATAAAGTGACATGGTTTAATGAACTCCTAATACTATCAAGAATTTTTTAGATCTCCTTTGTTGAATAGGCATTAAACAACCATTTTTCTCTTATTAAAAGTTTCTTGAAAATACATAAACTCCACTAGGCTACATATAATGTTGGATGTCCTTATAGCATAGTTTCTTTCTCTTTCGTGGTCAATTCATGGTTCAGCTTGACTTACTCATAACCCAAATTTGAAAGAATAGGTTTCATTAGATGTTGTTATCAGGAAAGAGGTGATGTAACTGTCATAGGCTCCTTCAAATTAATGTAATATCCACCCTGCAAATTTAAGTTGTATAAAATTGCCATCATAACCCAAATTCATAAAAACTAGGAGTTTTTCTTGAATATTGTTCTGCGAAAAAGGGTGATGCAACTGTCATAGGCTTTTTCATACTGATCTAAGATCCTCCAACATTTTTATTTTGTATAAAATTGCCCTTCCTCTAACCATTGCCATCAAAGCCAAGTCAAATATGACAATTTTATCTTTTCATCCCAAGATAAAGTAACATAACAGAAACACTGTACTCTCGTCAACTAATTCCGACAACTATGGCAATCATTCATTTTCACAATGAACATCATGTAGAAATTACAACCAAAATGTAGGAACTACGGAGAAATGTTAGTTTATTAAGATTATCAATAATAATTGAACAATGGAAAGAATTGAGATTTTATAAACTGTTAATTATCAAGCAGTTATTTCAAAACATTAAAACAAAGTTGACAAGTTGCCTAAAGAAAAGTCAGATTCTCCCTAACTTTGTAAAATTCAATTCGTCATTTGTAATCCTTAAACTAGTTGGATTTCACTTCACAAGCTTTTTCATTCTATTTTGTAGTGTTAGTACTTTTATGTTCAATTTTATAGTCCTATTCAACCTATCACAATGCTCTTTTAAATGTTCTTGAGAGAGACTGGATTGAGCACGACATAAAAGGCATCAATTTCTCTAATTTTATTAACATATGAATTCTACCAAGTTGTACCTTTATGCTTTAACATTAGTCTACATTAACATCATAGATTTAAGTAAAAATAATAATAATAATCAATCATATGTTATATATAGTTAGCACCAAAATGGTGTCTCCTGTGTACATGTATAGTTAGCTAGTTAGAAAGTGAGAGTGAACTCCACAAGCTCTACCTTATTTACAGACTAACCTCGATAACCCAATAATTCAATAGCAAACCCCATTTATCCTTATCAAAACTAAAGATGTTTTCACCCCTTTAAAAGTCCTTTTATTCCTCTCCCCTTATGCAATCTAACAAAACTAATGCCATAACTTTCCTCTCAATTTAGACATAGGAGGTCACTTCCAAACTTCCAACTCAACCATCACTAATCCAAAAATCACCACTGCCATCCTTACATTGACAAAGCACTCTCCCAAATTTTTCGAGTTCAACTACACCAAAGTAAAGTATGATGAATTGACGTTTTTTCTATCTTGCATAGAAAACATCTATTCACCATGATCTCCTCTCTTTTCTTTAAGTTATCAATAGTCAAAGATTTAACCCCCCTTCCTCAACCACTTCTCAAGTAAAGAATGTCACTTTAGAAGGAGCAAGTTTTAATGAAACTATTGCCTCATATCTCACTGTCGAAGCTCCTCATTCACCTTAAAGAAAGATTTCACTACAAATTTTTTAGGGGCATCCCTTTTCTAAACAACCATACCATCACTTCAACATTAGGTTTGTTCGGTTGGTTCTTTCAAAAATTTGCTCAAATGTATCCACTTACCAGTTATGCGCCACCGTCACCTTATTCTCCTCCCATTTCACATGCTCGCTTACTCATGCATCTTTATTACAAGCTAAACAATATAAACTCGAAAACTCTTCATTTAGTAGTTTGTCCCCATACCAAATGTCATGCCAAAGTCTAATAAACCGTCCCCCACCCACCTTGAAAATCACCCATGGCCCAAACCCCACCCAAACATTCCTAAATACTTTCCAAACCATAACACTATATAGATCTCACCTTAACATCGTAACTCATCGACCCTCCATCCCATATCTAGCCACCACCACCACCACCACCTTCTTCCGTAGAATATTCCTCTCCACCATAAACCTCCAGAATCATTGTCCCAAAAGTGCCACATTTAAAGGCTCAATAGGACTTAATACCAAGCCCCCCTTATACCATCAGTTTCTGAATTGTTCTCCATCCCACCAAGTGATATTTAAAGTCCTTTCTCAAACTATTCCAAAAGAACTTCTGCATGAACTTTTTTAATCTGAGTGTCATTTACCTCGAAATATCAAAGAAAAACATATACTACACCGATAAACTTGAGAAAAGGCTCTTAATTAAAGTCAACCAACCACTCTTTGATAAACACTACCTTTTTTCCCATAAACTTCCTCTCAAACTGCCCCACTATCGAGTTTCATATAACCTTATCTTTATGCTTAGCTCCTAGAGTTAACTGGAGATACTAGATAAGAAGTGTTCCAACCTTACACCTCAACACATTCGCAAAAGGTACTCCATTCACTCCATCATCAATTGGTCTACTTCACTCTTTTTTAAGTTCACCTCAAACTCGAAACTGGCTCAAAGCAAAGAAGAACACTCTTCAAGTTTACTGGTGACTCCTTTTCCGCCTCACAAAATATGATAGTTTAATCCGCACACAGTAAATGGGACACCTTTAACTCAAACTCTCCCTGCCCCACACAAGAGCCTCCAACAAGCTGATGTTAGTACAACTTTGCCAAAACATTCTATCTAGGTCTCCATGACTAAAACAAAAAAGGAGAGGAGATCAAGGATCCCCCACCAAAGACCACTAGATGTTTTAAAGAACCTTGTTAACTCTTCGTCCACTAACACAAAGAAAAGTTGCTTACAAGACCTCATAATCTATTTACACCAACGTTTCCCACACTCAACCCTTCTCAACATGCAAAAAACAAAATCCTTAGGTAACACAATAACTTTAGAAATTTTTTGAAAGAGCCACAATAGACCATTATGATAATGTTCAGTAATTAAACATAACTATGCCAACCTACTCGACATTGGAACGTATATCAGGTGAAGAAAAAGGACTTATTAATGAGAAAATGCGCCACTTTTCACATTATTTTTATAACTCATCAAAGCTCAGACAAACTAACTACCGCTACACAAAACACAACATTACTTTGAAAGTGACCTATATGTGTGCATTGTATGTGTGGGGCATGTGTAGAGTGTGTGTGTGTATACACACACACACACACACACACACACACATATATATATATATGCATGTATGTATACACATGATTTTTTCTTATAAGGATGAGATATTTTTGTCTTTAAGAGCAAGAAAAAGCACTGCAACAAGAGAGGAAATAGGAGAGCCTAGACCAAAGAAAACCCCCCAGAAAGGTGTATGGATTGATTAACCTTACCAATTTGATTTACATGGAGAAAGTAAAGAAGATTTGAAAGAGGAAGAGAGACTGATTAGCTATCCAAATAAGCTTGCTAATCAAAATTCTGTAAACAACCATCAAAATTTGCCTTGAGTCACTTTAAAAGAAATACCAAAAAACAATAGCTTACAAAGAGTTGAAGTTACAACAAAGGAAAGAGTGCATCTAGAAGAAAACCAGTTATACTCAAGTGCAACATAACGCAACCAAAAAGAAAAGAAAAGAAAGGAATGATAGAAAAAGGTGAATGGAACTACAAAGTCAATGGCACCTAAAGCTTTAGACACGTATGAGATACAGAAGGGGGCGAGAGAGAAAGATTGTTTGAACTAAAGAAATCTCTAGGGCTTCAAGACATGCAATTCAACATTTTCATATTCAACAAAACCAGGTGTGGTAATGCAATGCTTAGACATACTACATTATGCTAACCATTACTAGAAGGGTTTATTACAACAAGGAACCAGAGAATGGAACCTTCAATAAAACTAAAGCAACAACAAGAAAAGAATTTTTAAAATATTGGTAACATTAATTGCTCCTCTTCAATGTACGAGTTATTGGAAATGAGTTTGGATGGTTGGGTCTAGATTACATCTCTCAAGAGCATGAGTTGAGATAATTTGGAGGGGATCATTGACTCAAATAGTGAATCAAGTAGCAAAAGAGGTACTACCATTGTTTAGGAGTTCACTATTGTGGTTTGATGAGATGTGAACTTTGTTGCTAGACATGCGAAGTGGATAAAGTGAATACCTTCGTAACCAGCTCAAGAGTGGTATGGGAAAGCCAACAAATTGTGCATCATGTTTGTCAAGCGAAACCATTGCAAGGGAAGACTAAGAACAAGAAAGCAAGAGTATCTTTAAAAGTTGCAGGCTAGTATTAGTCAATGGCAGGAGGGATAATTAGAGAAACTATCACAATTGAGGGTTCATCTTGCAGCTATTAAAAGTCCATGTCGATATTGGCATTCAAGTGCAAAGTACAATAGGTTTAAAAAAAAAATCAACCCTTGTTGAGTTTCCGCAATGTCAGCTTAGAGGGTAATGTTTACAAAAATAAACCTAACGGGTTAGTTGATATTAGTTCACATGCCAAACATTGTTATTCTAGGAATTGGAAATGCTTATATAATTGCCTTGTGGATTCACTAATATTGGAGATTTGAGAATAAATTACTTCAATCTGTAGAAAAATTTAATCTGATAAACAGTTGAAATACTTTCAAACAATTTATAATCCGAAGTTCTGACTGATTAAAGAAACAATTTAAGATGCCACCAAAGATGACTGCTGATTATGAAAGTTGAAAACCAGTAAAAAGAAAACTGAGTTAGATTTCTATAATTCACTGTTGTTCCATATACAATAAATAATGATATTCAATACTTAATTTTTTATAACAATGAAGTTTGCCGATGAGCAATATAGTGTATCTAAAGAATTCATGTTCCTTTTACCTTCAGCTCAAAAATTGATAATCCACAAAGCATGTTAAGAAGAAGCTAATAGCATTCAAATACGATGAGTGAGTTAACTGAACAAACATTCATGATCTTGTTTCACAAATGGCATACAATGGGTCCAATGACAATGAAAATGTTTTTTCTTCAATTAGTTAGAAAGATTAAACTGATGGCATCAATAAGTAACTGTATAGAACATTGACACAACTAGGGCATAACATGTTACCTCCAGCTTTAACAGTGTCAACAAGATCGTCCATCAACACTACTAAAATTGACCGAGGAATGACCCCAACACCCAACACCTGTGTACTTTCTTGGATTTTGATTTCCTGATAATCATGGCGTATTGTTGTATTTTCTACATAGTCGAAGTTTCTGCCTTCACAAGGTTTCAGCCTCTGTCATTGAGGACAGCAAATTAGTTACCAAACACCATTGCACTAATGGTTGTATTAATACATACTTAAAATAACCTGGATGCCCTAAAGAAAAACAAAAGTAAACCTATTTTGTCTAAGTGGCAGAACAGATTTAAGTCTCACTCTCCATCCATAGCACGTATTTTATGCGCTTAAACATTCAAGAATTCATCCTAGATTTCTCTAGCAAAGAAAAAAAAAGAATTCATCCCAGAATTCGATGCTTTTGGCAGCTCAAAGATTGAGGTGCAAATTATATGAGCAATGGAGAAGTAAAAATGAACAATTGATATCAAGTTTTTTTTAAAAAAAAAAACTAAATTCTTGATAATATCTGCAAATTGCACATAAAATGAAATAAATATTAAAAAAAAAGGAGGAAAGAGAAAACAAAGGGCATAAACTGAGTCAAAATAGACTATAAACCTGAGAAGGGCAGATTGATGGTGTCACTATGGAGTTTCTTGTTTCCAGCTCAGGATAAACAAGGAACCTACATTGTGAACTCAACAGATTATCAGCTGCTAGTGCAGGAAACTTAAAGAGTACTGCCATGGTAGAAGACATTCACCTCAAGGTGAATCAAGTAATAAAGAATTTTCTGTATAAAATTTAAATAGAGAACCTTAAATGTGCCAAGATATGTCAGAAAAAATAATATTCTATTACTTTAAAGGCATTTCAAAAGCCTTAATTGGCTACTAACTCAACTCAACTAAAGGGGTGGCTACATGTAACCTTGCCATTACATTCTATTTATGGTTGTATTCTTTATAGAATCATGATAAGAGATCTTTTCCTTAAAGTTTCCAATCACATCTCGTGTCTTCCTTAACTCCTCATATGGCTCTCTTATACTGAATTAGATTCTTTAAAGATGTATTTGTAGATTGTCTTCTCACATGATACCTTAAAGAAGCTTCTCCCATTTTTTGCTCTACTGATGCTACAACCTCCTTTAGCGAATGTAATTATTTATGATCTTTACTTGTATAATCACACATATGAGACATGCATTGATATTATATATGTAACCCTGAACACTGAACCTGGCCTAATCTTATTTTCTTTTCTCAGATACATGTATTTATGTTATATATGTTTGGCACAAAGGGAATTCCTCCCCTTGTACATGTATAATCTATCAAGAGGTTAAGATATCTAAAAATTCTATATAATCCACCTCATTTATCAAATAATCCCTTGTTGCCCACAACTTCAAAGCTTGACCCACAGATTTGGATATGGAAGATTTCAATTCTTTTTTTCTTCAAGCAAGACCACAATCAATTTGGCACATCCCTCAAAAGTCAAAATATCATTACTGTTTTCCAGTTACTTTTCCATTGTTTTCCCCTATGCATGTAAAATCTCCTTGTTCCAAGTGTTCCTAAATACACATCTTAAGAGGAAAAAGTCTCATTCAGCTTGGTTATTCCTTCTAGATTCCTGAATTATATATTTTACATGACAAGCCTAATCCAAATTGATATGATGGTTACTTTAGCAATTTATTGTGGCATCAAAAATAGGTTTTGGATAAGGAAAAACTTCAAAAATCACAGGAAAAAGAAAAAGAAAAAAAAAACAAGTTTATTTAAATCAATGGCATACACCATCGCAGGGCAGCAAAATAAAGTTTCTCAATCAGCTCAAGAGAAAGTCCCAACCTTTTTGATTTCATGTTTCACAGGATTTCATAAGGATTGAAATATTCTTCTTCATGTTCATAATCATGTTTATCAAATTGACTAGAGAATCACAACTGTACTCTGAGTAGCATCTTCTATGTGATTCCTAAGCAAAATAACAGTATTCACAATAAAACCAATCCCCGGATTTACAATTCCCATCAGTTCCCATCTCACACCTGTATGGAAAACTCTCAAATGTTTAACTAACCAATGCATTTCAGTTCCCTGTTTGTCAAGACATTTGTCACTGGTAAGATTTGCCACTCATTCTTCAGTTTGATGAATTTTGCAAACGACTTTCTGCATTAGCAAATATCTCTTCCAATTAACTTCTATTCAATGACCTTAAGTGTCTCTAATTCCTGGCCCTTGATGGAAAACTGGGCATTAATGACTCTTTGGTGCAATCTTAAAGAAAAAGTTTGAGAATTAACATTTCATTTTGTCTCTTCTCATTTGTGACCGAGCTGGCATGCAAAAGAAAGAAATAAGAAAAAAAAAGTTTTACCCAAGCAAATGACCAATCAAGTTCCTAAATTACTTCTAAAACAAACCAAATTGAAAGGGCAAGTCTCCTTTTATGAGTCTCAAGAAGAATCCAAGTTGGCAAGATGGACCCATAATTCTTGTTCATAAAAGTAACTTTATACCAAGCAATTTAAGCTCCTAAAGGAATAACCAGGCTATGAAATTTTTCTTTTGTTCTAAGCGAAGCATTTCAAACTAACATAACTTCAAATAAGGCAATATTGAAAAATAAACACATAATGATACATATGCATACACTGTATAGACATACATACACACACATAACACACATACATGACATAAAAGAGGCAAAGACCAAACTCACATATGCTTGCATTTCCGGCACCTATACATCCTTTCCCCTTCATACAATTTAATTGCTCCAGACCGGATAACAGTCCCTTTAAGTGTAAGCAGAATCCCTCGGTGCTTTACTCTAACTCGCCCAATATTTGGGAAAGTCTCTACACCGTATTAAACAATATTCATCAATAAGAAAGGCAGAACTAAATCAAAAAGTACCAAGCAAGGGAAGAAAAGTTCAAACAACCAAAGAAAATGAGCAGAAACAAACCAGGGCATTCAAGGGGAGAACCACTGACATTAATACGAACATGAATGAATAGCTTCTCAGTCCCAGATTCGCTCCCGGTCCCTTTCTTTATGTCATCCAAGATAACTTTCTGACATGCAAATGCAGATACCCAAATACCAATTTCACTGTTTTTTTTTTTAACTGTCTTCTATGAAACAACTGCATATATACGTAAGAGCATCGGAATGACATGAGTGTATGGTGTCTATTTTATCAAAGTTTACATGGTTAAACCCAATTCCACGTCAAATTAATCATTCTAAGAAGCATAGATTGATAGTATAGACATTTAACTTTCTGTCAAATATTGCATCAATTGCCCAAACCCGCCTCAAATTACTGAATTTGGGAAGCTTACAGCAGCAAGTAAACGGATTCGCACATTTTATCGAATATTTCTGTGAGTTGTTATCTATCCATACACATATGCATGCCTACATATATTGACCGAAACAACATACATGGGCCCAAAGAGCAGCATCCTCAAAATATGGCAAATATTCAGTTGGCTTGGAGAAGACCCGATGGGCAAGGGGCGGATCGTCATCCATGAGCTCTGCAAAGCTGAGAGAGAAAGACAGGCAATTTTGAGACACAGAAAAGTAGATAATTTCTAGAGACAAAAAGAGAGAGTGAGAGCTTCAAAGTACTCGACGTAGAGGGGGTAATGAAGCTTAGAATCAGGAGAGAGAGTGATTGAGCGGAGCTGGTCGGAGCAGTGCTTTATCAGAAACTTAGCTAGAGCTTCCACGTGCTCCGTCGGTACATCCTGGGTGGCCTCCATTCCGTCCGTTGTTCACTGCCTCCCAGAAAGAGCAGACACAACCAAAAGGTGCGATCGGGCGGGAAATGGGTTTAATAGTGGTACGCCAGCTGCTTAGGGGGCAGGCCTCATGCACGATTTTACCCATCCCTTTAGAGGAATTCGTCAGCAAGTGCACCAGGGACTTTCCAATTTCCTTTTTCGTGAAAAAGGTTAGTTCTCATTAATTAATTTATTATTTATTTAATTATTATATATTTTTTAAAATATTAAAATATTTTTATTATATACAATTTTATAAAATTTATTTTTAAAAATATTTGTTTTTAATATTTTTAAAATATTATAATTTTAAAAAATATTTTTTATTTTTATTTTGATCAAGATTTTGGTGAAAAAGATAAGCAAAACAATTTTTTATTCTTTTTTACATGATTTTTCAGATTGTGGGATCAAGACACATGGACACTGATAATCATGTGTATGCCTTGCTATGAAGGAAAAACGAAGTTGAAAAACTTGCACAAAAAAAAAAAAAAGAAATGATCGGCAGGTCATCATCAAGTGATTGGGATTATTTTAACACTCTAAGTCAGTGAAGATTTCAACAAAGTTTCTTTTAAAAATCATGAGCTTGACTTGAAGCACCTTGAACTTCTTTTTATAGGTGCATTGAAGGGGATAAATCTATCCTTTGACCTTTGAATAGAAATTGACTTATCTGAGTAGGTAGGACGTTGACATATCCTTGTGCCAATCGAGATCTTGGATTTTTTTTTATGATACTTGTTATGTCAGTATCTAGTATCATAGTATCTCGATGATTTACACTGGTTGCCTTACAGATACATAGGCGTAAGTTTTGCTAACACACAATCGCTTCATTATTATAACGAACTGGTTTTATCTGACTTTTAATGTTGTTATCCAATCTAAGTTGTTCTCTTTTTGTCAAGTAGTGTGTTGAGACACTTGGGCTCGTAATTGGGCTTATCGATGGACTTAACGCTAAAAGGCTTTTTAGAGCCTTAGTGTTTACTTGGTCATATCTAGCTAGTAACAAGTTAGGTATCTATTGATTTAAAAATTTTCAAATTTAAATTTGATTATATTTTACATACTTGAACTCATCTCAAATTTATTTAAAAATTTTCTTTTAATATTTAAAATCATTCCAAATTAGTTCATGATTATCTCTATACTCCCAAAATATAACCAAATTATCTTTTACTAACAAAACTTCAAAATCCTTTAATGATAAAACTTAATAACAAAACACCATAACTAAATAATAATAAAACGGCATAATGAAACTTCAAAAAGCATATAATATTATAATATTAAAATTAAAAAACATATTTCAGCTTAGTGATAATTCAAGATAATCAAATTTAAACTAAATGTTCAATAAATCAATATAACTTAGTAACAAGGTTTTGAAACACATCATTGGTCAATATCTTCCTCTACTGCACATAAACAACTATAATTCACAATCGAACAAGAACTTTAAAAAATCATAACAGTATCAATACATGACAAAAGCTGAGTTAAAAATAATTAAAACATTAAATCAAATTTATTATTACTTCAACACTTTTTCATAACCAATTTTGTGAATATATTAATGCTTTTAAATTATTTGGATGAATCTTAATATGATGAATACTAATAACTCTTCCACTAATACCAGAATTTGTTGTGTGATTAATCGCTTGAAGGGCTATATTATATGAACATTATGTGTTTTATTAAAAACACTCACAAAGTTAAGTCAATGTAGATATTGATAATGTAAAGATATAACTTATAATAAAAATAGTTTAGATGATCTTTGAAACATACTTAACCTATCTTTATAACAGTGAGACTACCCTTTACAAATTAAGTATGCTCCTAATTTGATGGGATAATATAGAATCTATCAAGGTGATTCCTTTATTTTTGCATGGGTATCATATTTCTCAAATGAGTATGATTAGTTATAAGCATTTGATGGGAGGCTTTAATTGACATGACTACATGTGTTGGTTTTTTATCTTGATTTTGACTCTTAATTATTTACATGGCGAGCTTTGGGATGTTATACTTGTTTATTTTATTTTAGGCTTTTAGCCTTGATTCATATTTTTTCACTTTTATTTTATTTGTCTCATTATTAATATTAAATTAATTAATCTCTCATTTGTTAAGAGTAATGTTTTGTCTTTCTTTTATTGATAGGTAAGTTTCATATTTTGTTGAGTACAACCTTCTCTTTAATAGTTAAAATTATTAATGTTTTGGCAAAAGGAGTGCTATGATAACCAAAAGTTATCAAAGTTGAAACTAAATGTAGATAAGGAAAAAAAGCTAATGCTAGAAGAGGACTTCTAGTAATAATCTGTACTTGATAGGCAGGTTTTTAATAAAGCTAAAGCAATTAACAAAATAATGAGGCCTATGGTTGAGAGCTCTGACAAGGAAGTTTGTCAACCAAAGTAGCAAATGGTCGAGGCAAGAGATGCTAGAAAAATAAGAATCACAATTTCAACGAAAAGTTAACAGAGAGCAGATATCATAGAGGAAATTTAAGGTTTCCAAATTCAAATGAAGATCCTAGATCTTATCTAAAAAAATATGCATTAATGAGTAAAGTTAAAGAAATCTCTCAAAGTCTAAGGAGAGATTCACATAAGCTTATGTCTATTAATGAGACAATAGCATAATACGTGAAAGAAAGATTAAGCTTGGGTTATAAAAAGGATGGGATTGAGTTGATAGATGATAGAAAGCATAAAAAGTTTGTACTAATGGATCAAGAGAGCAATGATGATATGATATGATCATGAAGGATTTTGATGATGATGAAGAAGTGTTAATTGTAAAAGCTACAGGAGCTATTAACAACACTAACATGACTGAACCTTTATTTAATGGCAAGACCTGGTGTTTAAGCCTATCAAATACTATGATATATCTAAGTTAGAATCATAAAAGACTTAGAAATCCTTGAGCAATTTAAGCTTTTCGGGAGCTTATAAGTTTGAATAAACTAGTAATAATTACTTTTGTAAAAATATGGGTACGAGTAAGTAAAATTTAACATCTGAAATCAAATTAGTTTTCCTTGGTTTTGTATAAGTTGTTGTAATGATTTATTATATAAAGAGGCAAAAAGAGGTAGGGTGGATGATGGAGGGCTTTAGAGAGACAGTGTTAAAATGTGGCTTGCATGATCTTCCTTGGCATGGATATAAATATACGTGGGGGAGAGGAAGACATAGAGAGGCATAGGTTGAAGAACATTTGGATAAAGCATTAGTGAATGATGCATGGTTACAGATGTTTCTTGAGGTGGACTTGAAAAATTTGATTGCTTATGTATCAAATCATACTCTAATTAAACTCGAAACCAAAAACAGACTGTAATGGTTAAAGAAGTTTCATTTTAAATTTGAGAATGTATGGTTAATGGAAGAAGAATTAAAGGATATTGTTCTAAAGGCTTAGGAAGACTTGACTATATCAAATGTGATCAATATATGCTTGGTAGATTTTGTACTTTAAAGGGAAAATGAAGTAAGCCATAAGGCAATGAGGTTACTCCTACAAGGAGCATAGTGACTACCTAGCACATTACTACTACGATATCAAGAAAATTTAAATTTTGTGTCTAATGAATCATTTACGCAATAGCACCTCGAGAAATGCAATAGCACTTCACTAGGCAATAGTTAGCGCAATAATATCGTGGCAACAGATTAAAATTTAAAATTTGTGTGTCTAATGAATACTACTTAGGAAAGCATGATATCACCATGTCAATAACATGTGTTACTTGAAATCCTCTTTTTTTTTTTTGCGTCTAATGGATCTATTTTTCAAAATGGAGTATACAAAGATTTCAAAAAACATTCTTTAAGACTTTGTACATTTGAAAAGCTTAAGTATACACTTTTCTAGAGAGGTTTCATTCTTACTCATCTTAATTTTCATCTCATCTATTGAGCATAAAGTTTGTAAAATTTAGAAATTTCATTGTATTTGTATCCACTCTTAAAAGAATTTTTCTTGAGTCGCAATCATTTGAAACAAACACTTGGGTTTGGGTTTAGTGACAAGGAGATTCAACATTTGTAAAGCGACTTGATGTTAAGAAAACCAAGGGTTGTTTTATGAAAGCTAATGGAGTATACTCAAGTAAGTTGTTAAACCATCTCCGATGAAAACGATAAAACGGCAAAATGCCATTATAAATTGACAAAATCCTCTCCAATAAGACGGTAAATTAGGTTCTACAATTTGGTGCAGTTATAGTACCACACCAAATTCGATGTAGCACTGTAATTGCACCAAATGTAACTTAAAAAAAAAATTTAAACTACTTTTTTAAAAGTTTTTAAATCAAATATATATTTGATCAATAACTTAATAAATATATGACATTATTAAGAAAAAATTATACCATTAAGAATATCTCATCAAGATCTTTAAAACAATATCAATATTTAATATATAATTTTATTTTAAAAAATTATTAAAAATTATAATTTATTATATAATATTAATTTTTAAAAAATATAAATTAAAATTTTAAATTATATTAATTATTTTATTATTTTAAATAAACTAATTAATATTTGTAAATATTTTTATTGATAATTATTATTTATATTATTAAAATAATATTATAATACTAATTTGATGTAAATGGGTTGAAAATGAAAAAAATTTGGTGTTAGAATGTTCTGAAAATATTCTTTTTTAACACCAAATTGATGTTTAATTTAGTGTATAGGGTTGGAGATGGCCTTAGTAAGTGTAGATGTAAGCCAAGGGAGCCGAACCACATAAAATTTTATGCCTATATTCTCTAACCTTTCTCTTTTAAATTTAACATGTATTTATGAATATGTTATTAAGATGGTTGGGTCTTTGCGAACAAAGTTAAATCTTGCTGTATAAGTGAAGTATTTTAAAATACTCAATTTACCCTCCCTCTTAGGCTATTTACAACATATGTGGATAATATGATAAATAAAGTGAATAGTAAAGTAACATAAGAAGATAAGTGGGCACTTCTTGCATTATTTTGTGTCAAAAAGTTTCGTAAAGCAACTACCCAAGTACATCTGAAAAAATTTGTAGGTTTGAACAATTTAAATTCTAAATTTCGTCATAAATTTTGGCCTTACATAGGAAATGAAATTACCAACACAAGAATTAATTAATTGAACATGTGTGAGTTTCCCTCTAATCTTAATGATATTATTCTTGCACCAATATTGCAAATGGAAGCACTTAAAAGATGAAGATTTTGAGGCCTATATCATTATGTAATGTCATTTACAAAATAGTGTATGAAGTCTTAACAAATAGACTTGAGAATCTATTGCCCAATGTTATATCTAACTCCTAATTTACATTTGTCCTCATTAAAGATAACGTGTTAGCTACTTTTAAAATAATTCATCATATGAAGGAGAAAAAAAAATGAAAAAAAAGGTGGCATTAAAATTAACATTAGTAAGGCTTGCAACAGAGTTTCATAGGCTTATTTGGATGATATTATTAGTAGAATGGGTTTTGATTAAAAAATGGATGAACCTTATAATGTTTTATATATCAATTATGTCTTATAAGATTGCTTTAAATGGGAATGAAATGGACTTTATTATGCTAAGCAAAAGAAACATTGTCTATATATTTATTCATTTTTTTTACGGGTTACCAGCCTTGACACGAAAAGTCGAAAGTAAAGGTGAGCTACATGGTTGTAAAGTCTATAGAAAGGCTTCTAGCATTTCCCATTTATTTATTTACTTATGATTTATTATTATTATTATTATTATTATTATTATTATTATTATTATTATTATTGTTATTATTGCTAATGGTAGCTTTTTATTCTTTAAAGCTAATATGGTTAAGAGCCTAGTGATGATGCAAATTCTAATAATGTATGAAGAGACTTCTACACAGATAATAAATTTGCAAAACTCCAAAATATTTTATAATTCTAATATTACTAAAGATGTACAGGATTCTGTCTCAATTAATTTGTGTGTTTCATATCCCATTAACACACGAAGGCATTTAAGGTTGCCATCGTTAGTTGAAAAGAATAAAAAGGAAGTGTTTTGTTTAGGAGAGGCTATGACAAAGATTCCACGATTAAAAAGCAAGCTTTTTTTCTCGAGCGGGGAAAGAAATCCTTACAAAAACAATGACACAAGCAACACTTTTGTATTGCATTGGTGTATTTCTTATAACAACTTTATGAAGATTGATTTAGATAGTAATTTAAGCTATATATGGAGGAGTATTTAGATAACTAGAGTGTGATTAAAAAGAGGATGCATTAGAAATGTTTGTAATAGGAGTGGCACTCAAGTTTGGAATGAGCCATAGACAAATGATTTACCAAACTTAAAGTTAGAGGTACAAAAAGTGCCAAAACTTAGTGATGTAATGGTTAAGGACCTATGGATCTTAGGGACATGGAATAGGATGTTGAGCTCTTGGAAAAAATATTTAGGTCAATTAATATAGAGAGCATCATAAGCATGGTAATGACTAAAAAAATGATGGAAATGATCAATTGTTGTGGTATTACAATAAAAATGGGATATATTCAATAAAATCTAAATGTACAGTTGCTTTAATTATAAATCAAGGATATGGTAGATTAAATAAGATTTCAGCCTCAGTGAGTGTTCTAATCTAATCCAATGTAATTTAATTTACATTAAATAGAGTAAACATCATTTAAAACTTTGAGTTTTACTCTTTTTTTTTTCAATCAAATTATAATTTTTAAAATATCTTTAAAGAAACCTTGAGTTATTGTTTTTGTACAAATTAGGCCTTAGTAAAAATAATAGTAAAAAATTAATAATATTTTTATTATTGAATTACAAAAAAACTTTAATAAACTATATATTTTATTTTGATTTTATGTTTTAAATTTGAATTATTTTTGATTGATGAACTATTTTTATGAATTCTTTAAAATTTTAGTAGTATAATTTTTTAAAAAAATATTTTTAATACTTAAAAATTTTATTTTTTGTGATAATAGTTTAAATATTTTTTTTATATTATCAAAATTTTTAAGTCAAAATTTACTATAAAAAATCTCTAATTTAAATATTTTTAATTTTTTAATTTTTTAATAAGATTTAATTTAATTCAAATTAATAGTTTAAAATTTGTTTGTAGACCTTAAAACTCAGAATTTGATTGGAGAGAGAGTAAAATTTAGAATTTTAAATAAATTTTATTTTTAAGTAAATAAATATTATTTAATTTTAAAATTTTTAATATTAAATTGATAATTTATTAAATGCAACTCATTTATATCATTTTTCTTTCTCTTTCTTTTTTTTTATTTTTCAAATAAAATTTTCTTCAAAATTTTTTCAATATAATTTAAACACTAAAATTATATATATATATATATATATATATAGTTATTAGATTAATTACCAACTCTTTTTAGTAGTTACGATGGCAAACAGTAAGTAAAATTATTAATTTAATGATAATAAAGCTATATCATTATATTCCAAAGTTTGTCACCTTCCTAATTGAATTAGTTGCACCATCATTTTGATCTTAAAGAATACTAATGTACGTTATTAGTAGTACCCACCAAAAACATTAACATGTTGCTTATGTCTCTGTTTCTTGCATGCATATGATAGCCGGACCATTTAAATATCAAAGTTCATGTTGAATGGATGATACAATAAGTTTATAACAATCTGTGGAACTTATCGGTAATCTTTGGGCCAAAATTATTACATAATCAGATTGGTTTCATTTTTTTATCAATCACATTATTCATGCGATTACATTATTTATAATAAATTAAAATTAATCAATCAATTTTATAGTTTCAAACCAACTTTAGATTAATTGAATTGACTTATTCAACGGCTGAGTGAATATTAGAATGATTCAATTTTATACTTTGATCCATATGATTAACATTAAAAAAATAAAAAAATTTATAATATGTAAATTAATATTTGAATTTAAAAAACTATTTTTTGTTAATTTTTATTACATAGAGTTATTTAAAAATAATATTTAAAATAAAAATAATTTTCCATAGAGTTATTTAAATATAAACAAAAAAATATTAAACTAAAATATAGATGAGGAAAGAAAAAATCAGTGAAGTTAAAAGATAAAGAACAAGAAAAGAGGAAAAAAATAAGAAAGAAAGATGAGAACAGTATTTTATTTTGGCGCTAAACGGTCAAAACAGTTTTGAAAGGTAAAGATTATTTTTGGTGACCTCATATGGCTACATGTCTCAAATTACCCTTTTTTTTTTTTTTAGAGTCAAAACCTGCTATGAAGTTCTTGGCTAAGTGTCACCACACATCTGTTCGAATTTAGAAGATTTCTGGAATACTGAAGGCCCCATGGCGGCGGCAAGTTCAGCGAGCATAGGATTTCCTTGGCGTTCAAAGAAATTGCTATCATCATCCAACACTCATTCAAAGGTGCTTGTTCCTCGTGTCATTAAAGTAGCTCAAAGCCAAAACCTAGGAGAAGCAGCAACCAAAAGCAGGCTGAGGCAGAGACGGCCCCAAAATGTGGAAGGCAACTTGTTTGTGGGTAATTCTTGCATACAAAAGTTTGAAGTGCTGTGTTGAACTTTATTGCATTTGAGTCTCTGCTGAGGGATCACAATACGAGTGTGGTGGGATTAAACATACTTCTTTTTTATTTGTTTTGCAGACCACACGTGCATAGATTGTGGTACTTGCCGCTGGATGGCTCCAGTAAGCTTCCATCTTTGCATTTGTTTCAGATGTTAGGTGCATGGACGTAGTCAATATGCTAGTTGGTAGGCAAGGAAAGCTTACCTGAGTACGATCATGTAAATAGATATCTGTTTTCTGCTCAAATGCTATGTTTTTGTTTTTTTTTTTTTTTTTTGAGCAGTAACAGAATATAAGTATTATTTACTGGGCACATTTGTTCAGTCTAGCAAGTTAGTAACTCTATGAAGTCACATAGATGAAACTCATTTACAAAATATTCACCGGAGTTCCAGAATTTCAAAGCACTAATCCAATACTCACTAATTACATTTAATGTTGTCTCAATATTGTCAAAAGTCCTCCTATTCCTTTCGCACCAAATGTTCCAAAAAAAATTAGATAAGGAACCATCTTTACCAGCCTCCTCTTCTCTTTCCCAAAGCCCTGCCCTTCCCATGCTAATACTTCTGTTCGAATACTATGTGAATTTGGTAATGTTGATGCTCCCTAGAGTAAGGATCATGATAGTTCATAAGAGACCAAGGAGCTATATTTCTTTGTGAATATGTTACGTGGAGCTAGATGTCCAGATCTAATTTAGGCATTATATTTCCAAATAAGCAATTATGAAAGGCTAGTGGTTAAGTAATTACAACTATACTAGTATGCTTTTGACATGGCTTTTTATCTTTTGTTCCTCTCAGGAAATCTTCAGTCTGGTGGATGGTATGTCTGCAGTTTCTAAACAACCAAGTTGTAAAGAGGAAAGGCTCAATGCTTTTCAGGTGACCAGAAACTTTTCTTTTTCCGCCTTCAAAGCAATCTGTCATATTTTATATGCAAGTCGCTGTTATATATTATATGGTAAATTGAATGCATTTCTGATGAAGTGTATACTGACTATTTGATTTTATTGTTATAGAAATTAGTAAAACATTGTTGTGTAAGGAAAAATGTCAAGTGCCAGAAGGTGTCAGTGGTTTTAATCATTTGTTGTTTGTTTAAAAATTACATTAATAGCTAGGAGATGACGATCGAGTGGTTTATTTGAATAGAAAATTCTGCACCTAATGTTGAGGACCATTTCTTAGAGAAAGTGTGGACGTAGGTTACTGGCTATGAGTGAGCCATGGTGGGATGTACTAACAGCTCCATGGATTGCGGTAACTATCATGCAAAAAAATGTTTATGTTTTAAAAATTATGAGCTAAATGTGATCATGCAGGTTATTGTTGGAGGTTGGATAATCCTTAGGTTGAACAGTGGGATGTACTGAGGTGATATCCTGAGGTTGCTTGAGAAAATTTTCAACTTTGGGCAGTTTGTGAAGTTTTTGAATTCTTCTTTTTTGGTTTTGATCCCAAGAAAGTTGGTGCCAATAATATCAAGGATCTTAGACCCATCAGCCTGGTGGGTTTTGTGTGCAAACAAATAGCCAAGGCGCTAGCAAACTGGTTTAGGGAGGTGGTGAACAAGGTGATTAACCAAAATCAAAATGCGTTCGTAAGGGCTAGACAAATTGTAGATGTTGTTCTAATTGCCAATGAAGCGGTGGATGCGCAATAGAAAAAGGGGAGAAAGGTTGTGATTTGTAAGCTGGACATGGAGACAGCTTATGATCACGTTTCTTGGGAGTTTGTAATGCATATGTTGAAACGGATAGGTTGTGGGGAAAAATGATGCCACTGGATTTTCCATATCCATGATCTCATTTGCAGTTCTGGTAAATAGAGATCCAACTAAATTTTCAAAGCATCAAGGTGTTCACTCTCCCTTTTGTTGTGCATCTTGGTTATAGAGGCATTGGATAGGATGATAACTAAAACTATAGAGTGTCAATTGTTGGAGGGGTTTAGGATGGGAAACCAAGAAAAGGAAATATTGATTTTGCACCTGCTGTTCGCTGACAACATAGTAATTTTTTGTGGGAATGAAGAAGAGTAGTTGATCAACTCCTAGTGCATCTTGCTGGGCTTTGAAGCATTCTTTAGCCTCAAGGTCAATTTGGCTAAAATTGAGCTTATCCCTGTGGGAGAGGGGGTTCAGAGTGGGCTGCTGGCAGATTTGTTGGGCTGTAAAGTGGGTAATCTGTCAATCAAGTACCTGGGGTTGCTGGCAGATTTGTTGCGATGTAAAGTGGGTAATCTACCAATCAAGTACCTAGGGCTGTTCTTGGGTGCTAAACATAAAAAAAATACAATTTGGGATGAATTGGTAAAGAAGATGGAAGGAAACTGGCAGAATGGAAGAGGGCTTGCTTATCTAAAAGGGGGACATCTCACATTACTCAAAAGTTCATTATCCAATCCCCCGATGTATTTTATGTCACTTTTTCCTAGTCTTAAAGCGGTGGCAAATAAATTGGAGAGGATACAGAGGCAATTTTTATGGGGCAGCCTTTGGGATGAGCAGAAAATGCATTTGGTAAGATGGGAGGTTATAGCTCAACTTGGGAAAAAGAGAGACTGGGGCCTAAGCCTATCCTGACAGGGAAATGGTTGTGGAGATTTATGGGGAAAAGGGGGGCTCGTGGAGGAAAGTGTTGGCTGCCAAGTATGGTGAAGGGGAAGAGGCGGGTAGAGGACAAGAAGGGAGGGAAACCATGGAACTAGCATTTGAAAAGCTATCTGTAAAGAATGGACATTCTTGGAAAGGAAGGTCAGGTTTAAGAGTAGACAATGAGAGGGCAATAATATTTTGGTTAGATAGGTGGTGTGGGGGATCAACCTCTAAGTGTAGAATTTCTTGAAATCTATGAGCTAGCTAATTATAAGGGTGCACTAGTCGGTGATTATGTTGCCGGGGAAGGAAGTGCAGTGTGTTGGTCAGTGGTGTTGAGAAGGAATGCACAAGATTGGGAAGAAGATTGGTTGGTGGACTTCTATGGAAAAATTTATGGCACTAAAATTAACTTAAACTTACGAGGTAAGATAGTATTGAAACTGGGGGACAAAGAATTAAATGTCTATTCAGTGAGAAGTTATTATAAGGAATTATGCAAACCAACATTTGTCATCCGGGACCCTTGGGGAAGCATCTGGAAATCTGGCGCTTGCATTCTTTGTGTGGGAAGCAGTCCAACGGAAGATTTTTACTATTGACAACTTAAGGAAGAGGGGTGTTACAGATGTTACTTGTGCAAGCAAGCAGAGAAGTTTATCGCATATTTGTGGACTGCAGCTAGGCCAGGAAACTTTGAGAAGAGGTCTGAAAATTACTGGGAATATCCTGGGTAGTGATGGGATCACTAGGAGATGAAAATCCTACCTTGGACAGGGCTGCACAGGAAGAAGGATCAGAAGAAGCTGTTGAGGAAGATTCCTTTTGTGATTATGTGGCCACTTTGGAGGGAGAGGAATAACAGAGCTTTTGATGGAAAGGAAACACCGTAAAGAATTATAAGGAACCAATGGCTAATGCTTTGGAAATTGTGGGGTATGGGTAGATATTATGTAAATAAGAAGGATCATCTGAATTTTGTAGAGCTCCTTGTAATTAAATCTTACTAACCACACTTGTAATTGGGTTGCATCCCTTTCATCCATGTAAGTAGTAAACAAAAATTGTCTCTAATAAAAAAAAAAAGACTGTAGAAGTCCATGAAATTTGATTTCACTTGGTGGTGTAAAGAGTGGGTTTAAAATGGAATGGTTTTGAAAGGATTAGAAAACTTTTGTCACAAAATTGAAAAATTCAAAATTGGAAAAGTATTTTCTAACATTGCATATGCAATCCTCTTTCACAACCTTGATTGGAAGTTGCGGTTGATACGACTTTTGGATACTTTTTGCTATTAGAATGAGAAGTACTGCAATCAATTTTTCAAAAGACTTGTATTAGGATTTTAGTTGCAAGGTATGAGACTTGATCCCACATTAAAAGTATGAACTTCTTGTGTGAGGTTTATAAGACTTTGGCTCTCTTACTTCAATAACTACCTTTTGAGGTGTGGTTCTCCCAAAAGTTCTTATCAATTAGTATTAGGGCATCCATAATGTCTTCCGGTTGTAATTATATGGTAGGGGTGGTGATGTTGGTATTGTAATGTTAGCCTTGCACTAATCAAGAGACTAGTGCACACCAGCGTGCATAGGCACTGAGACTGCAAAGCATAGTGAACTATTAGGATCATGATTGAAAGGTATGAGATTTGATCCCATATCGGAAGTATGAGTTTTTTGTGTGTGAGAGTTATAAGGCTTTGGGATCTCCTATTTCAATAGCTAGTTTTTGAAGTGTGGTCCTTGGGACTTTATCAATTTGATGAAATATTTAAGGAAGGTTCCTTTGAAGTTGACAAAATTTCTAGTTGGTTTATATGCCTTGTTGCATGTGGCTTCTCATTGACCAACTTAGTGGATTGTTGGCTGAGCCTTTTGCTGTTGAATTATCAAGCAACGTTTTAAAAGTTTGGTTTGTTTTTTTCTATAACTTTTTTTTTTTTTTGTTTCTTTTTGTTTAATTGATTTGTTAGTTTATTTATTCTTTTTTAAAATGGAGAGGGAAGATCCAAAAGTTATATATTTAATGTTTTTTGGTTATTTATTTCTTGTAAGAGTCCTTATTCTGCACAATTTCTTTCTCACAAAAGAAAACGGCTCCACTAATTTAAGGCTTCTTATTGTAGAATGAAAAGAAATAAAGTACAATAAGAGAGGAGTAGGTAAGAGAGGAAAAGATAAGAGAGCAATAGAATGAAAGAAATATTAGGAAAGAGAAGCAAAAGTAGAATGGGGAGGCATAAAAGTAATCAAAATTCTTTAACTTAACTTTGATGTGGAACTTAGTTTCAAAACTAATGACAGCCAAATAATGAAAGAAAATAAAATATCATATTATACATTAATTTAATTCTAGTTCAAAAATTAAAATCCTCAATAAATCTACCTTAGTTCCTTTGTACTCCGGCGTTCTCTCCCAGTTAAGAGCTATGGGGATTTCAAATGCGTAGTTGCAGAAACCAAGAAAAGGAAGCCTTATATTGACAGCAAGAACTACCAAATTGAAAAAAAAAAAAAAAAAAGGAAGTAAAATGCTAATTTCTAAATAAAATCAAATATTTATTTGTCTGAATGGAAAAGTACTTGTCTGGTTGGTTGGTGGTTCAACACTTACTCTCAACTTGTTGGGGGTTGGCAAGACAATCCTTTTCAGTGTAGTTAATGGATTTGAGGTTCCATCTTTAAGATGTTGTTTTGGGGTTAAAAGTTCATCACCCCACCCCCCTTCCCCCCTCTTCTTATGGCTACCCTTGTAAATTTTGGTGTATCTCCACTTGCCTTTGGACCTTAAACTTGAATTGAATCACTCTTCTTGCCAGAGCGCCTAGAATTCTACATTGTGTGTGATGAGCTTCTAAGACGATCTTCCCTTCACTTATGCCCTATAAGTGCCAAGCCTGATTTCTCACATATGGCTTCATTCTTAAATTTCTTCACTTTGGTGTCAATGTTGAATTGAGTTAGAACTGCTAGGACAATGTTTTCAAAAAAATTAAAACCCATGCTGTTTCTAGAGGTTGTCTTTTGGGGTTGAGGCTGTCTCTTCAAGTTTACCGTAGATGGTGGGTGCATGAATTGGCACCTTGGTGGGTTCTCAATGTAAAGAAAGAAAAAACATTATAGTTTAATTTTTGTTTTGTGAAAGATTCCTATGCTTATAATTCCTCAATGGATATAATCATTATCACTCCAAAACCATACTAAACATGTTCAAGTATGTTGATAATTCATTTACTTATGTTAGGATCAATGATTTTTTGATGCAATCCCTAATTGTATCTTAAAATTTTTGATGCCTCTAGGCCTTACTTGCCTGTCCAACAAGCTCCATCCGAACAGAAAAAGGCTCTCCTGATGTTTTGGAAGCCCAAAAGACATTCCCAATCCCAATAGATGAGCAGCGACTTCCAGTATGTTTAATACTTGACCAGTTAACTGCATCATGTACATATATTGGTACACATTCTTGGAGATATTATTCCTTCTCAATTTTGAGTTCTATACCTCTTATTGCATTTAGTTGGACATATGTGAAACATTTGTGTAGAAGTGAAAGTAAAATATATATTTTGGCACTGTATGGATGTCTTAACTATACACACACACACACACACACACACACATATATATATGTACAGCCACACACACACATGCACACACAAACATGTATATGGTTGAAATTGAAATGAACTTGTTAACAAAGAATACTAAATGAATGAATGCTTGGGGAATAACATAATTTCTCAAGCAATAAGCCAAATATTTCTGTTTTTCTCTTTTTTTTCCCCAATATCAAGATAGTCTAAACAAAAATACGAGTAAAAACACCATGCTTGGAACTAGCAGCCTTCGAAGTGCAAGAATTGGATGAGAGTCCAAGACATTGATGTTGCCATGCAAGTTGCACTTTATTATTGTTGTATAATAAATAAGCACACAGGTGACACTAGCTTGTAGAAAGTAGAGGTTAGGGGAAATAATTGTTCTTGATATATATCCTGACTCACTTGATCTTGTATAAAGAGACAATCTTCTAGTGGGAAGTATGTAATTTGTACTTTCACGTAAGTGCTATGTTTTTGTGGTTGCTGTACTTCTTATGGGACTTTAGGCTTGGATTTTGGAGTTAATAGCTGCTATATAGTCAATGTTTGGTAGAGTAAGAGGGGTTATTCTGTGTCTATAATCTTTTAGGGATTTGAAATGTGCCCATTGAATGTTGATATAAATGAGTAAATGATATGACAAATGCAGCCAATGATTAAAACATCTGCAGCACTTTCAGCTGGGACTTTTCCTGGGGAAATAATTCTTTGCTTAAGATTACAACTGCTCAATATGAAACCATTCTCGATTTCTTTCTTTCTTGTTTTCTTTCTTCTTCAAAATGCATAGAGCACTATAAATTTAGAGTCTGTGGAATACTTTCAGGGTGTTTTCCATTGTGGTTATCATTCCGAAAAATCATATGGAGCAACTTCCTACTTGATTGTTCATCCTGAGGGAAATATACTTGTTGATAGGTATATTCTCTTTTCCATAATGAAAAGATGGATGTCATTTATTATCCTAAGGAAAGAGTAAAAGTAAATGATTTAGAGGATGATACAACACCATAGTTCTGACACATTTTATTTTTCATGTCTTTTCAAATATAAATCTCTATAGCTAGTCGGAGGTGATTGAAAAAGAGAAACTTATATAGTATATTTTTATGCAGCCCTAGATACACAGAGGCACTTGTCCGTAAAATTGAGTTGTTGGGTGGAGCACGCTACATGTTTCTTACACACAAGTATGTTGACATGAACCGCTGCAATAATTGATTTCATTTTCTTCCTCATTATGTTATTTTTTGTTTTTTTTCTTTTTATCAGGGATGATGTTGCCGATCATGAAAAGTGGTCGAACCGATTGGGCTGTGATAGAATTCTGCATTCTGGAGATGTATACTTACCTTTTTGGCCTTTAACATGGTTTTTCATTTGTTCATGGTTGCTGTTGTCTTTTTCAATAGTGAGGAACTACATTCTTCTTTCATACAAGAATATTCGTAGACTCATATTTAGTTCCTTTGATATCGATTTCTCTCGTCCTGATTGTAAGTCTAGTAATCATCACTTATTAGTTTCTCTTTTAAACTTGCTTTTATTATTAATGGTAGAAATGCAGTAAATATGAAGAAGAATTTGTCGTAAATTGGAAAATGAAATTTCCCAGTAGCGTTAAATACTGCAGAATAATTTGTCTTCTCTCTCCGCCGCCATTGATGACCCATATGGGTGCATAACTGAATAAACTGCCAGCATTTTGATCCTTGATTCTTGCATGATGTCTTCCCCCCTCCCGCTTTTTTCCTCCTTTTTTTTTGGCCCTTTTTGGTACATGTTGTATGATGTACCTGAACATGTTTAGCATTTAATTAGTTTTGATGGTACCAATTAATTTTCTTCATTAATTTTTAATTTGAAGCCAATGAACTGATGTTGTTAGGTTGAAGATTCTACCGGTGATGTAGAGATGAAGTTAGAAGGGAGTGGTCCATGGAACCTCTACCAAGATATCGTACTTTTACACAGTCCAGGCCACACAGCAGTGAGTTGATATATTAAATGCATGTTTCAAAATTTAGATATTTTCCATAAATGGATTTATCTGACAACTGATGGAAGAAACCACATTATTTGTAGTTAATCTTCCCAGTATCTTTGTGCAGAAGACGGGTGGGAAAGAAAATAAAATGGTTAATATTTTTATTTTTGAATTTTGGCCATCAAAGGTTGCATCCAAAGATCGTTAATATCGGTGAATCTTTTAAATATTAATGGTAAATTTTTTGAAACAATGTCAACATTTTAGCACAAAACAGAATTCAGATGAGATTTGGATATTTATCATATGAGAAGAAAGAAGTTTGCTTGTCATAGTTTTGTCTTAACTTGCTTTTACTTGGTTATCAAGGACTTTGGAACAAATTCTGTCTTCATATGAGTTATGAAGTGCCAGTGCTACTCCTTTTTTTGTAGCACAAGCTATTGGACCAAAAGAGAAAAGGAAACTTAAGAGTATTATTATTTTCCTTCCTTGCCTTCCTCATATACCCTTTTTCCTTTCTCCTTGATAAAAGAAGAAACAGATTGTCAATAATTGTTGTGACATACTCAACGCATCTATCATTTGGGTTTAGAATTTACCAATGGCTTGACTAACGTCTCGGCCATTACTGGTATATGTTTTGTCTGTGGCGCAGGGATCAGTCTGCTTGTTCTATGAGTCTCTTAAGATATTGTTTACGGGTGACCACCTAGCAATGTCAGAATCTGGGTTGAGTATATTTGAGCAGTACAACAGATGTTCAGGTAAAAAAGTTGATTCTTCCTTAAGAATGTATATAAGATGTATGGTGTGTATTCTTCGAATGAACTCATTTGTTCTGAATTTGATGAATCATCATGCACCTCTGATGATATTCTAGATGACAATTTAATTTGATCCGTGTGTCAAAATTATGAGACCATCTCTCATGATTGATTTTTCATCTGTGGTTTTCTTTCAAGCATTGTTATTTCTCCACTTACATCCAAAGCCTTCCTTTCAGCTTTTGCTCATATCTTTTGTCCTGTTTCTGGCAGTCCCTTTGCAGCTTAATAGCATTCAAAAGCTGTTGGGGTTGGACTTCGAGTGGATCATACCTGGTTGGTAACTTGTGAATTGCCCTTTTAAGATTGTTGGCTATCGTGGTATCTAGTTAAAAATATCAAAATGATTCAATTATCTAGTTAAGTGTAACCTGTTCATATTCTTATCTCAAATAATATTTGCCTTCTAACCAGTATAGAAGTCTGTGCTTCTGTTGCTGGAGTTTATTTCTTTATGGTTTAAAAACCTAAGTTGCTGGTTTTTCTATTCCTGCATATGAGAAACTGCTAGGATTAATTTTGTACATCCAAAAATTTTCTTATCTGACTCTTATCGACATGAGTAGTTTTCCATTTCTCTGAGTCTTTTGAACTATCTTGGTTGGAGTTGTGTTTACACCTAACATGTCCTTTTTGTCATCCGCTGCTTAAAAAAGTTAAAAGGAATATAAGTTTTTTCTTTTGCAGGAATGGGGTTGTTTACTTAAAAAAAAAACTTTTTTCCTTTCCTTTTAGAATTTTGGGTCATTCATATGGTTATTATAACAGTTTGACATTTGATTTACAGGTCATGGAAAGAGAGTGCAATTTGAACATTTCAAGGAGAAGAATTCAAATTTGGAAAGCTTGATTAAGAAGTACAGTCAACTTTATAGCATATGAATCGGTAGTAGGAGCTGCATATCTGCATAAAGATTCACACATGGAAGGTGAATGTTAATAAAGAATGTTTTATCATCAAGAGAGAAAACAAGAGAAGAACTATGATAATGTTGTGGTTTGATTTGCTATTCATCTTTTTTTTTTTCCCCAAAGGTTGCAAAGGTTGAGATTTAAAGAAAGATTTCTTTGTTCTAATTGTTGCAGTTGGAATACAGTAGATGATACAGAGAAAAGACCGAAGATAGGCTCTGAAAGATGAATTTGGATATGCCTACCCCTTTTTTATAAGTTTCAGAACCTAATCTCTTTTCAGAACTTAATCTCCATACAGAAAGTTAAGAATTCTACTTTGCAAATCAATGATATGCTTGAAGGGATTTTACTCACTGTCTTGTGATAAAATGTTATTTACCTAGACTGCAATCTTTATATAGGGAGCATGCACAAAGAGGTTTAAACTTCAGAGGCTAAAGTGTGCTAAGCCTGAAAATTTTAGAATTGAAAGAGTTTGTCGTAGGAAAAGAAAATGCTTAGTAAGCACACAATCATATAACATAAACTGTCAATGTTGGTTACATGAAGTTAAAATTTCACAAACTGGAAATGTTGAGATTTTTCAGTCTTCTATACCTAGAAATCTATACCCTTATATAATGGTGAAATAATGTGAAACAAAAGCCCTCTAATTGTGGGAATTAACACCCTAACATCATCAATGAAAACTCAGTTCCAAAAAAGCATGTGGAATGAATAGCCTGGCATTGGTTCAAAACTTCTGTTACAGGCTTCAGCTCCCTGTACTGTAGTTTCATTTCCTTGTAGTTCTGCTTAATGGACTTGCAGCTGATGATGCAAAATTTGATATTGTTTACCATGCTTAACTATTCTGAGGAACACCTACCTGTTGAGGTAAGGATCAACCGAGGTTGACTGCTTTGTGAGTGTTTCCAGCATTAAGGTGCACCATCCACACCGCACCATCATCTTACTGATATTCATGCTTGATTTCTTAAAAGCCACCTTCATTATCATCATCATCATCATACTTTCTTTGATCTAGAGCTGGCTGTTTCAATCTCTCAAAGATTTCATCTAGGGACTGAACAGACAAGGGAATATGAGATTCACCTGCTGTTTCTTGTGTCTGGGGTAAAGGAAGGACTCTCTGGGCTCCTATGTTTGACCTGAAATATTGAAAGCCAGACAACATTGAGTCCCATCTTGATGCCAATCTTGATGATAGTCCTGTTGTCATTTCCTGGGAATTGCCCATATCAACTGATGAGGAAATATCGTCTTCTCTGCTGGAATTCATCTTGGATGCTGGTTCATTGTCATATCCCTGTATAATGGTATATTTTTTACCAATGGCTTCTCTGGTTGTTTCAAGTTGGGCCTCCTCTCTCAAAGGCTTCAAATGACCTTTCTTTCCATCCTCAACCACGTTGGTTGCTTTGGTTTCCTTGAACTTATCCTGATAGCATTTCAAGTTAAAAGCAATCCAAGTTTATAAAAGCAAGATACCATGACGGTCTTAAATAACTTTTGAATTTAAAGTTATAATATGAGGCCTAAGCTTAAGTAAAAGTTTCACAGGACAGTGGTTCAAGAAATAAGAGCACATACTGTGTTGTTGCCAGCTTCAACTTCAATACCCATGTTGTTGAAGTTCCTTGCTAATGGAATGACATGCTCACCAATTTTATGCCCTTGCTCAAGCCAATATCGTTCTGGCAAAACAGAAAGTGAATCAATTTTGGGTCTGACCGAGCTTAACAGGCAACGAACAAGAAGACATTTGGTTGTTTGATACCAACAGCTATGATGGCTATGCACAAGAGAACCTGTAACACCATGTACAAAGTACTTTATATGAAGATTTACCTTTCTGCAAGATGATCAATCCTGATGGATCAAATCCATCTGCATCATCGGCTTCATCTTGAAACTTGAATATCTTCCAGTGACCAAAATAGTTAATAATGCGGTCAAAAAAATTGCTTGCGATTAAGATGGTGTATATAACCATGATGAGGGGATAGATTTTATTGAATCCTTTTCCAAAAAAAGGAACAGCATCATCAATATTCCCCATCCTCTGCATGTACATCAGATTTATGATACATATCAATTGCAATGACTAAAGCCTGAAAGGAAATAGAAATTAGCAATACAATATGACAGATACTTGTGAAATCATATTCATCTGTGAATCTTCCAATAGATGAGCCAAACTATACTAGATTAGATATGATCCACTGCAAATTGGTTAATTTATTTTCTCTGAGACAATGAAAACAAATTTTGTGAGGAGGAAAACTGAGGTCATCCATTATTAGTATTCCCTTTAGTTAAATCTAATTCCCCATCATTGTTTTGATGAACATCAGAGTATTTTATTCCTATTATTTCTTTTTTTTTTTCTGTGTTCCAAACGTTCTTTCTGTTGCTGGCCTAAACTGACAAGGGGCAGAACATTATTACTAAATTCTGACAACCCCCTCTCATGCAAACGGAATTTGACTAATGGGTTTTACAAATATTCTTGAGTGCACGCCAAAACGTCACCCTATAATGAGAAAAATATAATTTGAAAATGGAAAAAATGGAGCCATATTATATTTATAGTCTATATATGAAAATGAGGACAAAACTATTAGATTAAATACAGAAGAATATCTCCTTAGAAATAGATAAAATAAAAATTAAGAGAAGAAGAAAATTATTGCAATGTCCTCACAACCTAATGCCGAATCCCTCGACGTCAAGTGATAGCTGATTCTAAAAAGATGACCGAGTAATTTTACAAAAAATATGCATAAAACGATGATATTATTTTCAGTACTTAACAAACCATTTGCATGAAAAGCACAGAAGTTAGAAAAAGACTGACCTCCTCAAAGATAGTTTTTTTATTCCCATCAAGATGAATGAGATTGAGAAAGTTGTATGAAATTGGAGGAGCATATCGAGCAACCATCCTGGTAGAGACTTTGCAGTGAGAAACAACAACAAACAACTTAAAGATAGAAACACATAAATCATAAGAAAGCAGAAGCACTAAAACGAGAAGAATTACGAGCATATCATAAGCAAGCTGACTGAGCTTGTTTGTCTTGGTGTCAGTGAGTAAAACATCAACATTCCAATTTTGAACAAGGAGTAGTATGTGCACACACACATATACATCAGAGGCACAAAAGCAGCAACCTGCAAGAAGAATCTGCCTAGTTAAAAGGTGAAGGCAGGTGGAAAATAAAAAAGAAGAAATATAAGAAAATAAACCTCTTCTTCCCAAGAGGACTCAACATGCTCACTCAAATGGTTATGGCATGATCAAGATTGTTTGTGACACAGATCAGGAAGACGGCATGATCAAATTTGATTGCATCTTAATCCAATCTTGAAGCAAACTAGCACCAGTACTAAGAAAGGAAAACTTGGAGTAAACACATATCTTGGGTTAGGCATCAACCAACAAATCTATTTCCGTGCTGGCAGCTTAGAACTAAGCTGTTTCTGGAACAACCAGGTCTCTCCAAGGCCACGGAATAAAAATGAAAAACAACTGGCATTGTGAAACCCTAAACAATTAGACAAAGTATGCTGTCTAACATTCAGATTTTTTCCACTTGAAAACATCAGCCACCACATGCCGTCTCCTACCTCCCTTTGAAAACCTTGTATCAAGGATCTATTACAGGTTAGCTTACTCACAGTTCTCCAATTGAGCTGATAGTTCCAATTGAATGATCAGGATGATAGTAATCACAGTAAAATTAATAACTTGGGAGGCCACTTGACTGAAAATTGTATTTCAGGTTGGTAGGTAAAAAGGAGTCATCAACCGAAGAAAAAAAATCAGGGTTTCACTTTTTGCTCATTCTCGTTCTGCACATTAGTTTTCTATTCATCTTATATAGACAAGTCTTAACTTCAGACTAAATTGTGATTTCTACAGAGAGTTTGGAATGCAATTATAACCTCAACGAAGTAAACAAGTGCACTTCAAACAGGTAGAAATAATTGAAACAGGCTTTTTCTTAAGCATAAAGTATAACGTATGCTGGAAAAGAGACGAATAGCATGGCAATGTTCTGGAGAATCCAATATCAGATGGGATAATGACACTATCCTAAGCAGCTAAGTTTCATTACCCTTGCCATCTTCCAGTCAAAAACAACATTGTGCTCCATCTGTCCTCTCCTTCCAAGAGTTGCAAACATAATACAAGCTCCAAAGAAGCTCAAGTCGAATCACCAAAGGAAGAAAACGAACAATCTACAGTGCTAGAACATCTCTTTTTCTTACCAATGTTTTTCCGACAAGAGAATGGTCCTCATCTCTTTATCCATAACCATTACGAGCATGCCATTCATCACATTGGCCCAACAGTGGAACAATATGTAATATAAAAAGAGGGAATGCAAGAACGGGGGAGGGAGGCCTTAAGAAAAAATTACTGAACTTAGATTTCCAATCAACTACTCATCAAATGAAAATTGAAAGGTAAAAAGGTCAGTTTAATAGACTTTGGAGACATTTCCAGCAGTAGAATTTTAAAATTAGGGCATATTAAAATTTCTGTGCCTATGCTTTATTAACAATCTCAATCCATGCACTATTCTTTAATTAAAGCAATGTGCATCCCATACTTCAGGATGTTATATAAGTACTTTTCATTAATTTGCCATCAAATGTAACATAATATTTTGCGAAGAGTCCCCTTTTGTTTTCCCTACGTATTATTATTTTAGTCATTCTTTTATTCCGGAAATATCCCACTTTTTTCTCAAAACAATACTTTCTGTTAAACTTACATAAATTTTAACAGAATGTTCCATTTTCTGTAATATGCTTTTTCTATTAAAAATTTTTGTTAAAAATATCAACCATCTTTCTTAGTTATTTTTTTTCTTTTACCAAAATTAAGCACCATCAATTCACAATAGAGGTTAAGAAATCATAATAACCATTAAAAACACATCAAAATCAAGAAAAATATAACAAATAAAACCTTTAAAAAAATTAGAAAGAGAATTCCAGAATATTATGTTTAAGTTGATGAAAAATTTAATAGAAAATACCTATCAAAGATATCTTCAAAGTATTGGGTACACAATGCTGATATAGAATAAAGAAGCAAATCGAGATTTTTAATAAAATAACAAAATAGAAATCATATTTTCTGATAAATTTATAGTCAGTCCCAACATAGCTCTGCAGTTTGTTGTAACAATTGGAGCTCAAACTAGTTTAATGGACTACAACCTAAACATTAACGTAAACCATATATCTCAGTTGCTTTTTTATATATAAACTAGGAAATTCTTAATAATAGGACAGTATGTAGCACAACAAACTACCACTACGGAAACGTACCCACTTCCAAATTCTTTTCCATTAATGGTCTCTACTTTCGTGTCTCTTCAGAGAAAGCAAACCTATGAATGTGCTTGGCATAAACGCGTGCATGAATGCAAAACCTTCTTCCCTTTCCCAAAAACAACAAGAGCAGAAACAATTGATGCACATACTGCATTCACAGTTTTCATTCTTTCAGGGAAAGGTACCATGTCCCACTCTTTAAGGTTAAGATCACTCATGCAAAAATATATACAAAAATTAAGACATGCCTTGAAGGAGCATATAAATAAAGATGTGCTGCCTGAAATTGGAATTGAATTGACAGCTTCAGGCATTTACTTCAACAGGATTCTACTGCTGAAGCAAAAATGTCATAACTACTTATTTTGGAAATAGATAAAAGCTCGATCAATGAGTTAAACCAGCTGGGTATAATTTGCCAACTGTAACGGATCAGGAAATTAAACCTAAAATACGGCAATAATCATCAAAAAGTTGTTGAAGCAGTGACACGAGAGAAACTGAAGTGGTAATTATGACAGACTTGAAGTCTGTGACACCAGCAACATGCTTGGTCCTCAATATCTCAGATTAGAATCTAAAAACCAAGTATTTTGTTCTATTTTCTGGGTTTTTTATTTGGAGTTAACTCACTTTGTAGACAAAGGCAAACCAAGCCAGCTACCTCATGGCCTTTGCCAACTTTAGCTGCTTTCAGTGTATATGTCATGATCCTTCTAGAGATTGATAATACACTCCAACAAAAGGTAGAATTTCAGGTCTGTAAAAAATATACTGTAAAATGTTACCTGTACAAGCATCTCCTGCTTTCCCACAGCATTGACGAGGATAGAAAAAAGAGATAAATCAACTCCACTTGGCAATATAGTAGCCTCTGCTAAAAGAATTGCCACTGACATGACTCCCAACAACATAGCTAGGACCTTTACAAGCTGCTTTTTCAGAATACATCTCCAAATGAACTCTGCAACAAATTAGTTATTATGTCATTATTAATTAATTCGATATTTCTTTAATGAAAAATTGCAATTATCACCATCATGGTTTCACACACCTTGTGCTGTGAAAGTGGACAAACATCTTCTTCTGATTTGCAGTGTTAGCTACAGGGATTACACTGTTAATGGTTTTCTTGGGAAACATTTTCAGGTTGTAAGTCAGGGCAGAATGGTTTAAATTTTCTTCTTTTCTTCCGTCAGTTAAGATAGAAAGGAAAAGAATAGAAAATATCTGGTTTCCAAGGAAATCACTTACAAAATAACTCCTTTTGGTAACAATGCAAACCATGAGGAATTTTTATCACTATTAAAACACAAGGGAGTATGTGAAATCACTAAATCATAAAAATCATAAAGTGCTATTTTCTCTTTAATTAATAATGGTATGGAGGCATTAAGACAGGTAGTTAATATGACAAGTTGTGCAAAATTTTACTTACGTGCTTGAAGAACGCTAAGTTCTCTTAAAAACATAGATTATTAAATTTCATAGTATGCACCTTTATTATTCCTCAAATTTCAACATTCATATTGCTTTTATTAATTTTGAAAATATCACTCTTAATTTTCTTTCTTGACAAATCCATTGTAAGGGGGCAGTCTTGTGGCTTCCAAGTTTGAGGAGACTTGATTATTTTATTGCCTTACAACATGGAATATACATAAACGCGTCAAGTGTGGGGATGTGTTGAAGCATCAGATTTGTGAATTTGAAACAGATTTTCCACCACGTTAGGGTGTGCAGTAACCCTACTCTAGCCAGTTTCATTCCATGTTAAAAGCATTTCAAGTAAAATAAAAATTAGGAGCAATGCAGCACTCTTAAAATATAGCTCCAGTCACCACGAACTGACATCCCACCATAGGAGTGTCATTGGGATCCATCAAATTTTATGCATTCAGATATGTAAGGTCAACTTAAATCCTCAGAACTTCAGATGAGACTTTGTCCAGCATCGCTTGATGTAACTATGATAGCTTATTAGGTGCCTATGCCATTTAGGAGTCAGATGCTCCTTTTCAGGTGTGCTTGGGAATTATACCTACTGACCTTTATCCTCTCACATTCCACTACTTTGTTTAGAAAAAAGGTTCACCCTGTCATCTCCTTCCCTTAATCTATTTAGCCGAGAGAGAGAGAGAGAGAGAGAGAGAGGAGATAATGAACACCTAAAATGTACCAAAAAGTAAACATGAAAATTGTAAAAATTTATTATGTCATAATTACCAATCATATCAAGGAATGACACTAGGGTCCCTGTTCTTTCAGGCCTGAACCTTGAAATATATTTCCTGCAACATTGAGATATGGATAAAAGGCATTACTTGGAAGAAGCAAGAAACTAAAACACATTTAAGTGAAAAATAATACACGACACTAAATTATGAAAATAACTCCATCTCATGTATAATTTATACCTCATTTGCGAGAACATGCTCTCAATATTGAGGATCTCAACTTAATAAAAGATTTTAAAACTTGGTACAAAAACAATGCAATGAAGAGAAGAAAGCAAAAATGAAGACTGCATTCAAATTTGCCTGCTAGCACAGTAATGATACCAGCAAGCACTGGCACTGTCCAATAGATAAAGGGTGCTACAAAAGCTTGTCTAAATGTCAGTTTAACCAAACACCCAGTTAAACCAATATCTCAGTCATATAATTCTCAAAATTTCGGACAATATCTCATATTCCCTGGTCCTTGCCCCAAGTTCAAGATAAGCCAGATTACTTGCTTCTAGTATATTTGGAGAACAAAAAGCCTTATTTGAATCTAACCTATCCTAACCAGTTTTGGTCCTAGCTTTTCTTTTTTAGTGGAAAATAGACTTCATTACAGAACAGGAAAGATATAGCCTTTTGCTAAAATATTTTTTCCAATAGCACAAAAAAAAAAAACAAAGGTACAGCCACAGTACTCAAGAAGCATGCACACCTAAAAAGAGAACAAGAAAAGAAAGAAAAACTAATGCCTAAGGTCTACTTTTACTATCCTTTGAATGGTTGTAGAAGAGTGTATGAACTGCCTAGCTTTGTAAGTATCCACAGCTTTCATAAACTTAGCAAATCTATCAAACCACACCCTTGGTGACTGCTGCAATCCATAGAGTGACTTCATTAATTTACACACGTTGTCACTTCCAGACTTCTTCTTAAACCAAGGGGGAAAGCCATATAAACCTTTCCATAAGAAAACAGACTTCACATCGAGCTATTGTAAATCCCAATTTAAGTTGGTTCTGAGGGACAATAGAACCTGAATTGTATTGAGCTCAGCAACAAGTGCAAATGTCTCTTATAGTTAGTTCCACAGATTAACATGAAACCTTCAGCAAACAATCTTGTCTTGTATCTCTAGATGCTGCCATCTGCATTATATTTCACAATTAAAAACCCATTAACAGCCCACAGGTTTCTCCTTCTTGGAGGATTACCAAGCGGCCTGTTCCATTCTTTTCAAGTGCCCTCATCTCTTCAGAAACAACTTGTTTCCACTGGAACAACCAAAGCTTCCTGAATATTCTTAGGAATTGCAACACTGGATGAAAGCCTTCGTCTGGGAAGAAAGCAAATTATGTAAGATGGGTTCGCCAATAGGATATTTAGAGCAAGTCCTCTAGCCTTTTTTAATAGCAACGGGAACATTTGAACAATCACAGGAAGTGTTTAAGATACAAGAGGCAAATGTAAGAGGCTGACTGGAATACCGACCGTACTGGGGATAGAACCAGTCGAGTTGGACTCTTGGTTAGCTATTGTGGAAGTTTTTTTTTTTTTTTGGGGGAACAGTAACAAAATATTCACTATTATTTACCGTGCACCAAGGGGTGCAACCCAATGCAATTGCAGTTAATTTGAAGGAGTTAGTAGTTCTATGAACTCCAGTAAATCTTCCTCATCTACAAAGTATTCACTAAATCCCATAATTTTTGTGGAAGGTTTATTTTCTACATTTTGATTCTTCTTCCTTGAATAGACACAGAGCCCAATATAAGGCTGATTTATTAGTGTTTCCTTCCCTTTATTTGAATATGGCATAGACACGAGCTGCACAAAAAAGCCAGATATAGGGGCAGGGAAGGAATTAGAAACCTCCCAAAAAGACTCTTCCTCATTAACCATTTTCCTTTAGTCACAGTTTTGGGTAAAGTAGGGCGGATTTTCAAAAAAGGTAACATCCATTCTCACAAATGATCTTTTACAAACCAGATGAAAGCATTTATAACTCTTTTGGGTGGGATAATAACTGAGAAAAACACACTTAACAAATATAGTTCAAGTTTAGATTGATAGTGTTTGTGAATAGGGACAAAGGCCACACATGCAAAGACTTTTTAAGGGAATAGAATTGACAAGTAGGTTGCGGGGAAACACCCAGAAAAACATTGCAAAGGAGTATGAAACCTCAAAACCCTAGTAGGCATCCTAGTTATCAAACAAGCAGCTATGAGAATTGCTTCACTGCAAAGATATTTAGGGACTCCATAGTGAACATAATTATCCTAGCTACTTCCAATAAGTGTCTTTTTGTTTAGCAAAACCATTTTGTTGAAGGTTTTCAACACATGATGAATAATACTATTTGCTTTGAGAAAGGTACCAAGAATGCTAGCTAAATATCCCCTCCCATTATTGGTTCTAAAGATCTATGGGTTTAAAACTGCATTTTAACCATATTGATAGCAAATCTTTTTGACCTCATGTTGAAATAATATAGTATTCATAACATGACCAAAAGTAGAAAAAAGGTTCTAATACATCAGCAAATAAACTACCACTAAAATAATAGTTTAGACAGCTTGTGCCCTGCATCAAGCCCAAGGCCGCCGTGTCGTGTCCTCTTATCTGACTTAGGTGCTGTACAACATGCACCCACCTCACCACCCACTGCCCACTACCTTGCGGTCTTTTTTTAAGTGTTTTTAATTTATGGTGAGGGTAAAAGGGAAGGTGAAAAGAGGAAAAAGAGTATTCCAGATCTGTGGCCATATATTGAATTTATTCTCAAACAGAGACAATGAAAAAGAGAAAGTGAGGGTGGAAGGAAAACTGAGGAAATGGAAGAAAGAGAGAAAAAAAGAAAGGGAGCAACAAACCTTCTTGAACTTCCATTTTTGCTCTTTTGAAAGCTTAAGAGAGAAAACAAATAAAGACAAAGAGTAAGAGAGAGAAAGAAGTTAACATAGAAAGGGAAGAGGAGAGGCAGGAGAACAGAGAGGGTGAGCGGGCCACAAATGATGGTCAGTGGATCCCAGGCACTTATGCAGGGCTACATCTGGCAATTCTAAGTATAAGGCCTCCACAAAAGTACAAGAGAAAGTTACAGATGTGTCTACTATGTATACATGCACATTCATGCAAACATGTTTATATGAAGAGACACAAAGAGCTGAAATCGAAGATGACTTTCAACAAATTTTCAGGCCCATTGACATAGCACAGACATATGCAGATATGTTTTCAGCATGCAGGAGGTTGAATCGTAACTTTGTGGAAGATACCAGAAGGTGTTTATAGATTTAATGAAGAAAATGAGCATAGTTTAAGTGCACACCATCCTGTGGCATGACGCTGCTCATAGTTTTTTATTGTATCTTCGAGCTCCAGGGCTTCCAAAACAAAGTTCATATATTCACTGCAAAAATCTGAGGGTTAAGATTTAATTACCACTAGAAAAAGTAAAGTCCAGGAAAATTAGATCATTAACTTTGAGAGATAAACACATACCTGCAAGTGATGTTATTAGATACTACTAACATATAATTTATACTAACTTGATAGTTTCAATTGTAAAATCTAAAAACAGTCTCCAAAATCCACAGTAAAATATGTTTCGATTAAATTTGTTCCCCACTCTCTAATCTCACAATGTTCCCTTGTAATATTTTGTAATATAATCAATTATGGGTTTAATTTTCCAGTTTAGAAAACAAAATATTTGTCAACTTATCATCCTTATCTTCAGAAATATAATCTTCAATCGTGCATGAGGTTCTACAATAAATTGTGTTATAGGCATAACCTAGAAGTGAACGTGTATCAATCTTTCAGTCTAAGGAAACAAGCTCTTGTAATGATTTTTTTTTTTTTTTGGTGGGAAACAAAATAATTTTATTTACACAAGCACCAAGGTGGTGCTAACCTCATATCAGAAACAAGCTCTTATAAGCTCTAATAAATATATAACACGCTACATTAGATGCCCAACATAGGAGGATTCCACTTATACTAGTTGGGAATTTTTACTATATTTCACTAAGAGAATACCCTAAGATCATGCAATTGGATGACTAGTGCTGATCTTCTTATAATTAAATTCCAAACAAGTTTAATTTGTAACTAATGCTTCATTTATTACCTAACTTCTTTTTTTTTTTTTGAAGATATACATTTTATTAGTGATTGGTTTTTAGCTTATAGAATTGAAATAAAGTTTGATAATATTATTGACGTAAGGGAACTAGTCTTAGAAAGTACATATATTATAATGGGAAGATGCTTAGCTACAATGAGGAACCCCGGAATTAAATTAAATGAGTATATATATATACATATATCATGAAAAAAATATGCAAATTCACACTGACACTAGAGTTATGAAATGTATAGGCAGTATAGTGTATCTGAACTATGGTAGTAAAAGACCTCAATACAACCATCTCATGTAATTGAGGTAGTAATAGTAGCAATACAAATTAATTGTGACTTTTGATCTTTCAATTCCGTTCACTAAGTTCAAGTCTTCTCATTCTTGGCACTTTCTGGTTGTTGAGCTTTCTTCCTTTTTTTTTTTCTTACGAACTTATTTTTTAATTTTTCCTCAAATAATAAGGGCAAAATACACTTTTTGATAATTGAAGTATCTAAATTAGAGAATCCGATTAGCAAATGAGGGACCCATCCTCCTCAGATCTTGAATGTATGTTTTATGTTTAATATGACACTTATACGTAAGATATATATAATATATTTAATTCCATACATTATAATAGTTTTCACACTCTTTTGAGTTTATTATCTATCTTTTTAAGTCATGTACTCATTGTTTGACTTCACCTTTGCATCATTTCTTAATTTAAATCCTTATGAAAATTCAGAATGATAGTGGACCGACATAACTTTACCCAGCACAGCTTACAGTGTCATGGGCAACATGCCATGCCTTGGCCACCCCTTCCTCCTCAACTAAGGCGCATTGTTAGACATCACCATTGAATGGAACAGTGCCTCTAAGAAAAGGAAGGTGGGAGAAACGAAGTTTATGATGCAAAAAGGGAAAACAACTTAATGTTATAAGGAGATTCTGGCTATGAGAAAAAAAGAAAGTACAAAGGATTTACGCCACCTTTTCTGCTTAAAAAAAAAAGAGAGATTTATGGCACCCTCAGCCATTTTGATGGTCATACAAAATGGAGAAAGAAAGAAGGGTGAGGACTATGGGGATTCTTTGACCACGGAAAGAGGACATCATAAATGATTTACAAATTCCTTGCTTATAAGAAGAAATGTTACAAATATGAAGCTTTATGTATGTCCTGAATGATCATCTGTTTGTTACTAAAATGCAAGAGATAAGACTGGCTCCTCTGTTTCTAAATTTTACACACAAAAGCTCGTTCATGCACAGAGATATGGATGTCTCTGCACCCATATACTACGATGCACTTAGGGTATTTATCTAACCCCCCAAATCAAGGGAGAAAATAAATAAATAAAAACAGCTAAAGTCAACACCCATTATGTCTCAAAGATTTGACCTTCAAACATTCATGAAACTTTAGAATATGAAACCTCCAAGCACAAATAAAAATCAAATAATTATGTACCTTTTACATCGATAATACTCCTCCCTAGCTATCCTAAGATGGCGTCTAAGTGTGGCCATTGATTTCTCATCAGTATCATAATCCATATCATTTTCTCCTAGTCTTCCACCTTGGGGCTTGAAAAGAGGATCATCTTTTAACTAGAACAAAATGCAAAAACTTTTAGAGAAAAGAAAAAAATGTTACCTTTGCGAAGTAAACAAATGCAAACATAAATAATACGTGGAATACCATTTGATGTAGCATTTTATCGATGACATTCATGTAGGGTCTTAAAGGATCGCGCTTGGACATTTGATTTGATGTCGCTTGAGCAACCTAATAAAATGCACCAGCATTTTTGTATAAATAAGTAACAAAAGCAGACGTAAAATCATAAAATTATGTGTAGAAACTTTCACTTGGGTTTCAAAAATTACATCTTTGTGGCACCTAAGTTAGAAAAGATAATCATTCTCAAACAAATCAACAGCAATGTATCTTTTGGAAACCAGACCAACAGACAGCAAAAATCTGCACAATTTTTTAGAAGCTAAAACATCTTAATTAAAGGTCCAAAGTGAATCTCACTTATGACTCCATATGGCCATTTGATCACAGGGATGTTAAGGAAGCATCACTAAAATGAGAATGGTATTGAAAGTTTTTAATAAATTCATAGATTATAATACCTCTCTCTTTCACATGCTTACCAAATACATATATGTAACTTAGATGGGGAAAGGATAGCATCAAATAGGTTTTTGATAAGAACTTTAGGAGAAGCACACCCCAAAAGCCAGTTATTGAAGCGGGAGAGCAAAAAGCCTTATAATCCCACACAAGAACCCATACTTTTAATAAAAGATTAAGTCTCACACTTTACAACTAGGATCCTAATATTTCACCATACTTTGCAGCCTCGGCACCCATATAAGTGATTTTGCATAAGTTCCTGGACTAGTTTCAAACTAATACTACAATACTGACGTCAATACCTGCTCGATACAATTACAACCAAGAGATATAACAGCGTCCAATTCCAATGACAAGAAATCATCAATAATTTCAATTTCTTGTAAAGCGAAGACCACCCTTTCACAAACTCCATCCCCCTTGATTGATACACCCATGCTCATTTTGACGCCATAGCTCCAAGTGTCGATTAAAGACAAACCAAACTTAGCCACCAATTCTTTGGAAATAAAATTGTGGGTAGCCCCACAAACTATCATCATTGCCACATCCTACTCGCCAATCTTTCCATGCAATTTCATAGTCCTTGGGGACATAATTCCCACCAATGTAATAGCTATATCCTCTTTCGTGACCTCCTTTTTCACTAGGTTTTCTTCTTCCTCTTCCTCTTGTAAAATCAACAATTGTAACACCTTATTTTTACAACGATACCCAAGAGAGAACTTCTCATTACACTTAAAGCACAACCTTTTTTCATGTTTAATTTGCAACTCGCTATTAGTAAGTCATTTCTAGATGCCTCCATGTTTACCCCCCATGTTGTCTCACGAAAATGACCATAGTGAAGTAAAAGGGAAAGACTTTGTGGAGTTGTAATAAGGAATGGACCATAGAGGTAAACTACTTCGATGACCCTTGACCCTAAACTCCCAATTGGCTTGTTGTAGGATGTTCAATCTGCTTTCAACCTTTTGGACTACTTCCATGACCTAGCCTAATCATTTGGGTTCTAAAACTTGGACCTCTCCTCGCACTTCTGGTTTCAACCCAGTTAGAATTGGCCCTCCAAGACCATGTATCTCTTCTAACAGGGCAGTAAAAATTTCAAATTGCCATCAATATTCACTTACCGTTTAGGTTTGTCTGAGGGCAATAAATGTCTTCCCACAATTGGAATCTTCTTGTGATTAGTAGCTTTCCCGTCCAACTTTGAATATCCCGGCATCAGTTCTCTGATTGAAACCAAGTTAGAGCCTCACCTTTAAGACTCATGACTGCTACCTATAATTTGTCTAACTGCCACAAGTTGCTAAGTTCAAAGTACTTTTTAGCCTTAAAAATCCATCCATCTATACTTTCTCATTCCAAGACCGACAATTCTAGCTTTCGCACTCCATGGTCATGATGAAAGACAAAATCTTCTCCATAATTTCCATCACCCATACCCACTTCACACATACCGGACCCATTGATGCAACTTCCTCTCCTAGCCTAGAAGCCACTGCATGTTCTAGGGGTTCTTTAAGCTTGGGCATGGACTTGGTTTCTAACCAACTAAAGGAGCCTTGCTCCATCATCATCAAGTCAATCTTCTTCATTTGTGCCGAGAAAGTTTGCTCCAAATTCTGTTAGCGCAGCAACACAGGCTGAAAGCCTTGTTAGATCTTAACCTGCACTTTAGCTTGAACAGATTCAAACTTCTCCTCCATGCTATCAAGCTTACCTTTTGATTTAACTCACATGTCAAATTCTTTCTAGTCATGGATCTATCGCTCTGATACCAAATTAATGAAAACAGTAGGAGAACCACACTTTAAAAGCTAGTTATCGAGGTGAGAAAGCTCAAAGCCTTAGAACCGACACTTTCAATGTTCAAATCTCATACCTTGCAACTAAGATCCTATAGTTTCTTGACTTCCAAGTACGGTATATTTTCTAACAGCTCCGTACCATATATGTGCATAATTGGGTTTGATGATAGTGTTAAAATGTTTTCAGATGCATTGGGATGAACAGCCTCAATGCAAGTGAAGAACCATCATTAATGATTCATGAATAAGTGTCCTATGGTGCATGATACAATGAAGACTGACATTCAGCATATAGTCCTGAACATTTTAAAACAGTTCTAGGGATTGTATTCAGAATGAGAAGAGCAAATAATGATTTGAAGACGATAATACCTTTAGACTGGCCGCCATTGTCCCCAATTTAGAACTTATATGCACCCCTCTAATATCTACTTTGATCAGAACTTTGGGAAAGATGCTTAATGCTTACTCACAAGATCTCAAACCATGTGATAGTTATTACGAAGGTACCATACACTAAAGTTAAACATCAGATTTCCACTTCAAACACATTCAGTTTACTGTAGACACCAAATATAAATGTAATCAACATAATCAAATCAAATTAAAAATGTATACCTCTATAAAACAAAATGGAAAAGCTGAAGAACCCAGAAGAATAATAATCTAGACATTGCCAAATTATTTTAAAATTTCTAATTATTATAACAATTTTAAGGTTAAAGTTCACTAACCACTATGGCATTGGAAAAGTCTTGATGAGCATCATCAAGTTTTACCACCATTCTGGCAACTTTGTGCGAAAGAACCTTTTGGCGAATGCTCCAGTCTGCATTTTTCCATATTTCCTTTGGAATTTCACTCAAAGCAAAACCAAGAAGAAATGCACCTGTAACGAGTCCAAAAGTATTTGAGCAAGCCATAGCTAATCCAAGAATGCCCCCGCTCCTGCTCTCACAAAAAAATAATAATAATAATAAAATAAATAAAAATAAAAACTAAAAAATAGTAAGAAATAGAAAAAGAAATAATCAAACAGAAATTCATTAGATCTTGAAAACTATACTGATAGTAAGAGATAAGGCATATTACAATGTAGAGCCATGGCAAATGCCCAAAGTCTAACAAAAAAGTTAACCATTAGAACTACAAGAGACACCAAAAGGAAGGAAGGGTATCCACCATCAGTCAGTATATTCATGAAGTTAAAGGAAAATATCTTACCACCTATTTGAGGAGTCAACTAATCGAATAAATTCTTGAATACTAGGCAATAAATTGATGGTGTGTTTGATTATTTGGCTCATTCTGAAGAGGTTACTATGCGTGAAATGAAAGAGCCCATCATCCATCAGCAGGTTTGTTGATGGCCTAAGATTAAAATTAAGAGAGTAGCATTGTCTCCCCTGGCTCTTCAGAGAAGACCTGACAGAGGGCTCTCAAGACAGAAAAATATGTCAAGTCCCTTTTGAAGAGAGGCATTTCTGGTACAAGATTCTCATCAGCCAAAAACCATTTCTCAATCAATTCCTAGGGATAATTCTAATTTGAGTTAAAAATTTATTTCATCCTCCCACAGCAAACTGGTTTCTATAATCAGCTTTGTTCTACTGGTTCTTATATAATGTCATTGCTGTTGAGAAAAAGGTTATATTGCTACTTCTCAAAAAATGATTACATTATTCCTTGTTCTCCTCGATATGCTTTAATCCTAACACAAGAATCTAGTAATCGACCAGAAACTATAGCTGATATGATGGTCATAACAAAGTTGGGATTGTTTTGTCTACTGCAATGAGTTCCAATGCAGTGAGTAAAGATATGTCCTTAGATACAGTCAAGAATCCATTTCTTCTATAGGCAAGTAGAGACAGGATTCATGAGAAGTGAACCTAGTGAGTGTGTTTACGTGTTTTTCCCTTGTCACACATAGCTCTACAACAGTTAAAGTCTTCTGACCTGTCTATTTGTGATTTGTGCACTGAGACTAGGCAGCATACTGCATTTATAGTACAGGTCATAAACTTTCTGATGATGTTCATAAATGGCCAAGGAGTTTAATGTGATTGATGCTATCATGGTCTTCATTTGTACTAAAAAGTATCTTCATCATCTTTTAAGACATAACATACCAGAACCATTTGCCCATTCTCCATTATTCAAAAGCTTGTAACAAAGGCATATTTTGTTTCATTGCCTGATCATATGACTATTAATTTTGTTCTCAATATGGAGGATTTATCACCTCACTAAGACAATCATGGGCCTCTATTTTTTCTCGCGTTCTTGCAGGACAGCCACAAGCTCAAGCACTGCCTTCTTTGCAACCCAAGGATGAAATTGTAGCAATCTAGGACAATACAAACATTGCTTCTCCTCATGGCAGCATTTCTCAATAGTCTTGTCCAATGGAAACTTCATACCAATTTACATGTTATGTAAATTTCTGTGGATATTTTCCTGCCCTGACCATATACTCTTTGGTTGGTATTTGCATTTTTACTCTCTAGCATCAACTTCTCTTCAGTTGGGGAAGACTCACAAGCTACCAGCCAACAAGACATGCAACATTTTGGATTTCTGTTGTAGATAAATTGATTTTATTTAATCTAGGATATAGGTTTTTATTTTCTTTCTTTATTTGGATGTTCTTGATTCTTATATAAGGCACCACATTCAAGGGCTTGAATTAAGCTGCACTTTGATTCAAACAACAGAATCGGAATATTTCTCTCCTTCCTAGTTCTTTCCTAGGATTATCAAATGCCTTGAGCTAGCCCAAAATCCAATTGTTCTATTTGAATAATCAGGGCTGAACTCTAATGAGTCTAGGCTTATACGAACGCAAACATAAAATTAAAAACTGAATGAAAAATTAGATTGAGTTTGGAAATATAGTTGAACCTGTGATAAGCTTGACCCAATATACAAATTACATATACTCACTGACTGACACTTTCATGTTTATCATTTGTGAAAATTTGATTTTTCCTTATTAATGCTTGTTTGTGATAATCATGTATTCTGTTTCCAATAATATCTAGGAGTTTGATTTAATGGTTCATAACATTTACTTTTAACATGGGCTAGTTTGAAATGAGCCTGAAACTTGCAAAGTTATATGAGCTGAACTCGGGCCAAAGCTCATAACTCTATTCAGGTTGAGCAAAAGCCTAAACTGAGTCATTCATAGTAAAGAGCTTGGGCTGACCAAAAACCTAACAAAGCCCAGCCTGTTGATAATCCTACTCTCTTATGCTTCCCTTCACTTTCCTCTTTTGTGCTGCCTCTCCCTCTCTCTACTTCCCTTGCCTTTCTTCCATGTCACTACTTCTTATTCTCCTTTCCTTTCTTTCTTCCTCTTCTCCATATTCTAAATATAGATAAACAGAGCGATGGTGGAATGCAATCAATCACCTGAAGAATCCCGATATTAACAAGGGATTATCATTTAAAGAGTGTCAAAACAAGGCTGCATCATGTATTAATAGATAGTCATCAACTCAAATTAAAATTTCTCATACTTCCTGAACAATAAAAGACAATAGGAGTGGAAATAAGGATTCTAGTGTTGAGGGGTTAAATTAGAATACCTTTAGGGAAAAAGTATGTTTCAAAAGATTCATTTGGAAAATATAGATCCTAGAAAGTGTATACCTTCTTTCCAATATCCAGGTTATATGGACTAGATGTGCATGTCAAGTGCAAATGCAATTGCTTCATAGCTGAACATGACTATATGTCAATGACGACTTAGTTGTATTCTACACTACATAGTAGGCATCTCCAATCTGTTCTCCCTATATCCGGTCATATCGTGCCAGGAAAATGCATAAGCAACACAGGATGAAGAGAAAAGCCTGTAATTCTATTCAATGCTGCTTTTATTAACTTCAATACCACTACTAACAAACATAAAGACAGCAGTGAGTTGCCAACTTCAACCTCAGGGAGGAAACAAAGCATATAATACTGCAAATGCGAAGGAAAAACTAGAAAGAACTAACAAACACACTTTAAGGGAGAGCTCAAATGTTAAATAAGATCACAGGCATTACCATACAAGATAAGTGGTTAGAAATTTAGCTTGTACCAATGACTAAAAACATAAGATAACTATTTAGCATGATAACCAAAAAGGTGAAGAATAATAGGGAGGGCATAGATAATGTAATAGAAAGCAAGCAACTCAACTTAAAAACAAAGATAGAGAATAATAGGGAAAAAAGTAGAAGGATAACAAACGAACCAGTTTTTACGCAAAAGAATAAGTAGTACAAGTCCAAGAAGTGAAATAAAACCAACACAGAAGTAGAAGACCAAATTTCCATGTATACTAGTCTTCAATCTTTCCCTCATGGTGAAGTCCCCAGCATCTTCATAACCCTGAATAGTAGGCACCACAGCCCTGCTTAGAAAATTCAATATGAATCTATAAGAAAAATCTTTGATCTTGAAAGTGCTAAAATTCACCCTGAAACACCAAACCATGGTAAGAAATATAAAAACAGAACTAGAAGTAGAACTAGGTGGATATTAAGAAAGTACAAAAATCCAAACATCCAGATAGCTAACAACACTTGTACATCAACAGCACCCCCTTGGTGCTCTTTGTGAATAAGATATCTTTCTTTTGTTTCTAATATATAAATAAAGATATGAAAAAAGAAAAATTCGCATCATGAACTCCCAAAATACAAAAATGTATACTACTCTTCTTGATCTTCAAATTCATTTTAACCAAAGTTTCTTCAGAATGAACAGAACAAGAGCATACACCCCTTCTATGGCACTGCAAAAGCCTTTCAAAAAGTTAATAGCACATTAACTCTCTATTATGCTACCACCTAAAAAATCAAAACACAATGATCTATCCTCAAACCGTACTTGCAAGTAGGTATAATCACCCTCATCAAGAAGGGAGAAGAGCATACCATTAAATCAAGCTCACCAAAACTAAGTTTATTCACAAAATCCCAAATGAAATTAAGGCAACCTAACTCTCATGTGTGACCATCATATAACTGCCAGTCAACTTTCTTTTTTTTTTGGCCTACATAGGACACCTGCAAGCACTATTCAGCTCTACACTTCTGAAATCAGCAGCTACCCAACAGAAAAATTGAACTCTTCAAATTCCTCCACACCCCCACCCCCCAACTGCAGGCGAAAATCATAATATATCACTTTAAACTGATCAACATATGAACTGCATCTGGATTTTTCAAAGAACAAGTAGCACATTAAAGTACCATTTCAAATACTTAAAGAGAAATTCATGACAAACAAAGGTTGGCCACTATTAATGTAGAAGTCCACATAAATTGATGCATGGATAAATGAGGAAGAGAAAGCATACCAAGTAAGTAAAAATGTGCCCCAATAAGACCAGCCCCAGAAGAAAGAAATACCTCCACTAGAATGACCAATTATTGTCTGTATCCAACACAATTAATAAAGAAATAAGTAAATAATAAAACCCATCAAAACTTCTTCTGGTGGATAACACAAGGGTGTGAGCTTTCTGTAGAGTATTTTAACAGACAAGGGTATATAAACCTAAAGTTGCTCATTAGTCTTGAAGCTGAACAGGAAAGGAACAAGAAAGAATGATAGATTTGAATGTAAAATCCAAAATTACATAAACCCTATAATGTAAATTTTTCTCTTCTTTTTTCTTTCCATGACATGCCAATAATTCAATACTTTCTATTCAATTAGTAAACTCTAATGCTCATCATTAACTAGAGAAATAAAAGATCAACTTCATGATTATGTCAACAAAGAATGCAAAATATTATTTATAATTGATCTTGACAAATTCCTTTTCTTCTCTTTAGTAGAACGGTTTCATTACCAACCACAAGATTTCCACTTTGCATAAACCTTTTGCAATCTACCAAATCCAACAGAAGATAGATGAAGTTGCAAACACAGATTTTCTTTTGATAGCTAAAGGGAAAAAAACATAGAAATAACCATGCAGTCTCCTTGTCTTTTGTTTTAAAAGATTGTTCCTCATCAATCAACAAGACAGGAAGAATTGACTCCAACTTCCAGCGCCCATCAATCAATAAGCAAATCAAATGTTAATTTCAGGAGCAAGCTGAGCAGAGAATTCCCATGGCAAGATTGATGTATTTGTTCTAAATTGTATTATATATCAGTGATGGCTTCCTTTTTTCTGATCTCAATGCATATATTGATAAGTGAAGATGCGAACGTTTTTCGTTTTGCTCAAAATTCCATTTGAATTAATTACCGTCCAAATATCAGCCGGTACGAGAATAATGATGGAGAGAGAGCAGAACCAGGCGTATCCAACAGTAAAGAGCACGTATTTGGGCACATCTGGTCCAGCGAAGTATCTCAGCGTGAGCACCACCATACCCATTGTCAGAGGCAACGATAGCATATAGAAGACCCACATTTCTTCCTCTAAACTCTCACAACCTGTCTTCTCTCTGCTTGTTGTATCTACTGTTTATCTCTCTTCTCCGTTCCTTTGCCTTGCTTTTGTGCTGTGTGGAATAATTTTCTGGAGAGACAATGGAAAAAGAGGCAACAACAGGCAAGGTTGTTGGACAAGGACGCTAGAAAGGTTCTTTTTCAGGCTTTAATTTGAAGGAATAGCCATTAATGTTACATGTCCGGGTCAAGCGCAACATATGGGGCTTCTCGGCTTCGTGGGTTCATTTAGTCCCCGCCAATCTACACTTCGTTTGAAATTTGCCCAACAAATACAAAAAAGGCATATATTAACTGTAAAGAGCTTATAGCTCAAAGTGCTAGAAGATGAAATGATATCTGATTTCGCATTCAAATTTAATTAAATTATGATATTACCATCCCTAGATATAAGGTTATTCAATTTCTTTTACTCCAAAACATTATATATAACATTAACAAAATTTTCATAAATATATAAGTTTAGATACTATGATACTTACCGTTCTAATTATCAGAATAAATAAAAACGACAATAAAAAAATACAAATAATGTTTTTAAAACCAAATCAGATTAATTGTTTGAATTTTAAATTAAATTATTATTTAAAGCCGATTCGACTCATTTATATTATCCAAAAAAAAGAACAAGAAAAGAAAAGAAAAGAAAAGAAAAAGGAAAAGAAAGAAAAAGAAATTTTTTTAACCCACTTTTTCTGCAGGGATCAGAATGCAACACCAAGACAAAATGGCAATGGATCAGAACGAATCTAAAGCCATCAAAAGAAGACAAAGGACAAAGACAAGTGGCCAACCTTCACTCACTACTTTTCCTTAAGAAAAGAAAAGCTGAGTTGGCTTCCACCCAAAGGCACCAACTACAAGGATGGACACGACACTCCACCTTCTCCACTACCAAAAGGAGATTCCCACTCAAAGAAAAAGGAGCCTCCACTCACAAAAAGCAAAGACACCTCAAAAGCAAAGATTCCCACTCAAGACATCACAAAAGAAAGATCAAGAAGCTCTCCCCACTATAAAAAGAGAACTTGAAAACCAAAAGAAGGCAGAAGTTACCTCTTCGGAGACATAAAATCCAGAGATAACTTAAGATTCAAAATTGAATCTTACAATCTTGAGAAGTCCCCTTAGCCCTAACATACAAGGGTAAGGAATCAAGTAGACTTTGATTGTAAGAATTCATCCAGCTCAAACACAAATAGTGATGATCGTTAACTTGTAACGACGCACTATTATATCTTTATGTTTTTGTTTCTTTATTTTTAAAGTTTGCAATATAGTATTTTTCTTGTTTTAATTTCAATAATATTCCAGTATTGTTTTAAGCATTGTTCTATCATCTAACCATTTTTATTTCTGCAATTTTTGCTATTTATCTACTGTTATTCGTCATAGGTAGCCCCGGATACCGTCAGTCTAGTAGATCCACCCTAATCTATTCAATCATAGTAGTAGTCGGGACCCCAAAATGGTATCAGAGCCAAAGACTGGCAAAGACGAATAGTCTTATTCTATCCATAGCTTTGTTAGTGATTAAGCTTTAATTACAACATCCTAGAAGTAGAATTTAGCCGAAGATAACTAGTTAGTCCACTCGAGGAAACTGCTGGTGTTTTAACGATAGTACGCCTTGACTGCTGGTGTTTTAACGATAGTGTGCAGAAGGCCAGGAAGCCTAAGTAGTCCCGAAGTAAGTCCCGAGAGGAGAGGGCAGCAGGGTAAGAGAGGCTAAATGGCAAAAGCATCAAGCACTATCCAAATAGCCCAAAACTCTTTCGCTCCACTTGATACTTCCTATGCAGAGGTATTAGTTCAACCTAGCCAATATCAAATAGTCAGATTGGGCGTCCCTAAAAGGTATACCAATTGGTGACCAACTAGGGGGGAGCCCGCACTTATATCTAGTAGCCAGGACCATCCTTACTCGATATGGGAGGGAAGCCTCCCCTGGGCCCCGCAGGCCTGGTAACGTCTCCCACGTTGGTGCCGCGAGGTAAGTGCCACGCTCACCGTGTTCTCACATTCCCTCTGCCCGGCTCGAACCCAGGACCACGGGAGAGGAGGTGTAGTCTCGGCTATCAACAACCTCAACCGCCCCGTCGCCAATGGGAAAGCCCCATCGACGCCACAAAGAAGCAGGTGTGGCTCTGATACCAAATAGTCAGATTGGGCGTCCCTAAAAGGTATACCAATTGGTGACCAACTAGGGGGGAGCCCGCACTTATATCTAGTAGCCAGGACCATCCTTACTCGATGTGGGAGGGGAGCCTCCCCTGGGCCCCGCAGGCCTGGTAACGTCTCCCACGTTGGTGCCGCGAGGTAAGTGCCACGCTCACCGTGTTCTCACACTCCCTCTGCCCGGCTCGAACCCAAGGCCACGGGAGAGGAGGTGTAGTCTCGGCTATCAACAACCTCAACCGCCCCGTCGCCAATGGGAAAGCCCCTATTCCAGTATTGTTTTAAGCATTGTTCTATCATCTAACCATTTTCATTTCTGCAATTTTTGCTATTTATCTACTGTTATTCGTCATAGGTAGCCCCGGATACCGTCAGTCTAGTAGATCCACCCTAATCTATTCAACCATAGTAGTAGTCGGGACCCCAAAATGGTATCAGAGCCAAAGACTGGCACTGACGAATTGAACTAATAATCTTTATTCTATCTAAGATTTTAGTGATTATTCTTTAGTTTACGAATTCCTAGAAGTAGTTTTAGCCAAAGATAACTGGTTAGTACACCTCGGAAACTGCTGGTGTTTTAAAGGCAATACGCCTAAACTGCTGGTGTTTTAAAGGTGGTGTGTTTACACTGCTGGTGTTTTTAGGATAGTGTGCTGAAAGCCAGGAAGCCAAGAGAGACCCGAAGTAAGTCCCGAAGGAGAGGGCAGCAGGGTAAGAAAGGGCAGAAAGGCATAGGCATTAAGCACTGTCGAATCCGGTATAGGCGCCAAACACTACCCAATCCGGGATAGGCACTAGTATTGTCCAATTTGGGGACTGGAGTGTACTCATCAGGAAAAATAGGTTAAGACTTTCCCATAGGATTAGTAACTAGAGGAGAGACCACTAAGATTAAGGTTAGAATAGAATTATTATTAAATTCTGAAGCTGTCCATATTTGGTAAAGAAACTATTTTCTCGTTCTCACTTGAAAAAGGAGGGAGAAGAGATATAGGACAAGTGGTACATAGGATACCAATGGAAGATTATGAATGTTATGAGTGTTGTAGTAGCTATGAATATTGTGATAATAATTATGAATGTTGTAGTAATCAAGAATATGATTATAGAGAAACTTGTGATGATTATGAAGATAATTGTCCAAGTACTAGTTATAGAGAGTATAGCCAGGAATACCAAGAAGATCTAGAAGATCGATACGATACAGAAAGTTTAGAACAAGAATATCAACCTTACGGCCAAGACAGCTATTCTGGAATTAGATATTTATCTAAACCCAGAAAAGTAGGAAAATTAGTTAGTGAAAAGCCTCACTACTCAAATCAGGACAACATCCTACTTCAAGCAATTAACAAACTCCTAGAAAAGGAATCCGAACCCAAACAACCAAGATTTCAAATAGACAAGGATTTCCTTAGAAAAGACTTCAACTCAGAGGCCAATAGGCAAAAAAGAGAATGGTTTATGACCATTTTCTCAACAGAAAGAAGAAGTCGAATTAGGGAAAAATATTACAAAGAAATGGAAGAAATACAAAAGAATATAGGATTCTTCGAATGGTTTGAATCCTATACACAACAAGAGGATATAGAATACCCATTCCAAACCCAACAAGAGGCCCTTAAGGCCGATGAAACCCAACAAGAGGCCCACAAGGCCAACAACAAACAGAAAACTAGGAATAGAAAGCCTAGCTCTCCAAAGACGGACTCTTCTCAAGAGCCCAGAATCCAAGAAGTAGACTCTTCCCAAGAGTCTCAAAACCCTTACAAGAAACCCAAGAATCAAATAGCCCAGGATTCAAGCCAAGGCCAAGGAGACTATTCCAGTCTATCCGGCCCAGTTAGCCCAACTCAAAGCCAAACAGGCTCTGAAGGACTAACCCAAGACCAATCTGTCCAGATGGACAACAATCCAAGCCAAGACCAAAAAGACTATGTAAGTCTAACTGGTCCAAACCAAATCCAAACACAAGATAGCCAATCAATAGGGTATCCAGAAAACCCACTAAGCCAAGAATGCTTAGTCAATAAGAACCCAAAAGACCAAGAGGCCCAAAAGCCTATACTAGCAGCTGACCCTATTCAGGAACAGCCCACTAGTCAAACAACCAAGGACGACTGTAAGGATGATCATATCCGAACATTCGGTTCAACCAACGTACTAAACCTTGCACTATACCTTGCACTGTTTAGGAACAAGGCCCAAGATAATCAAATTATCCAAGAGGACCAGACTATTAGTCTGCTCAAAAAGGATTTAGCCCAGGAATTAGACAACAAAGAGTCTAGGCCCTTAGTAGTCTATTCCAGGAACGAACCCCAAAAGCCTCTCCAGGAACTTAAGTGCATCCTGGTAAGAGAACCCGAAACAGAAGGAATCCTTCCTTCAATAGTCAAACCAAGCTTAGACATAAGCTCAATCCAAGAAAAGGCAGAATGGAATCCGATAATTCCAGAAACCTTTCCAAGCCTCTAAACAGCCAAGGATCTAGTTAGATCATCAAACCAAATAAACTTGATTCGATCAAGTAGACCGACCCAAGATAGAATCCAAGACTTATATTCAGAAATCAATAGGCTCAAGACTCAAATCAGCCAAAATCCGAAAGACAATCGGATACAAATCCAAAAGTGGTATGTTCAAGCCACACTGGTAATTAATGATGATTTTCATCTGATTACCACAGCCCTTGTAGACTCAGGAGCTGATCAAAACTGTATACAAGAAGGGTTGATCCCAACCCAATATTATCAAAAAACAACAGAAAGGCTTTACGGAGCCAATGGAGTAGAACTCCAGGTCAAATTCAAACTTACAAGAGTCAAAATATGCAATAATGGATATTGCATCAAAACCCCTTTCATCTTAGTTCAAGATTTACAACAAGGACTGATCTTAGGAAGTCCTTTCCTCACAAAGATATATCCTTTCTCAGTAGACCAGGAAGGGATATCCACATCTATCTTAGGAGAATCTGTTAAGTTCAGATTCATCAAACCAGTTCAAGATAGAGAATTAGCAAGACTTCAGGAAATTCCTGAAATCCAAAACAAACAGAAACAAATTAGGTATCTTCATGAGGAGGTACAATACCAAAAGATAGAAGAACAATTAGCAAAACAAACAGTCCAGAATAGAGTCAAAGACAAATACAAAACAGCTTTCAATGTACCCTTTGGGCAATACGAGTGGAATGTAATGCCCTTTGGTCTCAAGAATGCCCCTTCAGAATTCCAAAATATTATGAATGAAATTTTCAATGATTATACATCATTCACAATAGCTTATATAGATGATGTATTAATCTTTTCAGAATCAATAGATCAACATTTCAAGCATTTAGAGGCCTTCTCAAATATCATCAAAAGAAAAGGATTAGTTGTATCCTCGAAGAAAATGAAGATATTTCAAACCAGGATTAGATTCCTAGGGTTTGAGATATCCCAAGGAACTATCACCCCAATATCTCGTTCTATTGAATTTGCTGACAAATTCCCAGACGAGATCAAAGACAAAACTCAACTCCAAAGGTTTCTAGGGTGTCTGAATTACATTTCAGACTTTATCCCCAACCTTAGACAAACAAGCAAACCATTATTCCAAAGGATTCGAAAGAATCAACAAAACAAAGAATGGATGACAGAGATAGTCAAAGACCTGAAAGCCAAGGCTAGGTCATTGCCTTGTTTAGGAATCCCCAATCCTGAGGCACCACTAACAGTACAAACGGATGCTTTAGTCAGATATCAATCAGGGATATGGAACCCAACCCAAGAGAATTACTCAACAGTCAAAAAGGAAATTTTAGCCATAGTATTATGCATTTCAAAATTTCAAGATGATCTATACAACAAGGAATTCTTGTTGAAAATAGATTGCAAATCTGCAAAAGAAATTTTGCAAAAAGACGTTCAAAATTCAAAACAAATATTTGCCAGATGGCAAGCATTACTTTCTGTCTTTAATTTCGATATAGAATTTATTAAAGGCAGTACAAATTTCATTCCTGATTTTCTCACGCGTGAAATTTTTGTAGGGCAAAGTCAAGAAAAAACAATCATGAGTACCCCCACTAAACCTCCCAAATCAAAGGGCAAAGCAAAACAAAATTCTCCAACTACTCCACAATCATATGCCATGACAAACCAACCTCAACCGCCCCGAATCTTACAATTCTCAAAAATTAAATTGTGCAGAAATAGAACACACTGATCACACAAACTACCTCATATTTATGCTTAAATTTATTTATCTAATAATGGAGCTCTTAAACTATAAGCAAAGATCACCCTACTAAAATCCTATAAAATAAAAATGCCTTCTTACCTTCTTCCTTCAGGCTTCTAAATTGCCGTTATACTTGTGTTTGCATATGTTGGCTTTCCTTTCTTAGTGATGCTGCCATATGCAATACAAGAAGCAACAAGGAAAGTAAAAAAATGCCCAGACACAATTGAATCCAGTACAACAACAATTATTAACAATAAACATAAAATGCAGATGTGCGGAAAAGAAATCCCTGCAGAAATGTAATTACGGATACACATGGAAGGCACAGTGAAAAAGTATGAAAAAGAGCTTCAAACAAGTGTCCAGCTAGAACTTTATGAGCTATTCCAGTTCTATTAAAGCATACAGATCCATGCTACAACAGAAAAACAAATATCCGCAGTTTAATCCTAAATAATATGCCTATCAGCTGTCTTTAGCTGCCAAAAAAATAAAACATAACTTTAGACAAACATCATCAACTCAGGCCTACTATAAACGTTGTTCTGCTCATCCTCTAGTATAGGATATGCTGCCACAAGAGCATCTTGAGCTCCAATATATAGTGAGTTGTAGATCTTCCAGTATACTTCCCTGACCTTACGAGCAGGATGGAATAGGCCCTGAAGACAGTAGTTTAGGACTATAGCTGCTCCTAAAGCAACCCTCATCCCTTCAATGGCCTCCATAACAGCATTTATAACATGAGGAGAAGTCTCAAATATGTTTGGCCACACGTAATTCAACAAGTGGATTAAAGCATCCTCACAACCCAAACCAGCCACACCTAAAGCCATGTGTTTGACAGCAGAAGCTGCTGTCTGTCTGTGCACTAAATCCCTGTCCATCAAAGCATCCTCAAGCAATGGAGTAACAGCATAAATGTAGTCTTTCCCCATTTCACCAATGTATTCAAACAGGAAGGAGAGGGATTTGAGGACACCATTCTGTACATTAAGCTCCGGTACACGGTACTCGTTCATCAATGCTGGCAGAACAGTAAAAGGAGAACAGGTTTCAGCAACAATTGCAATTGCCACAGTTGTGCAAACACGGTTTTGACGTTCCTGAACCTTGAGATTATTCAACAGAGTAGCCAAGACGTCCTGTGGGCCAATGGCTTTAGCAATATACCCAAATGTATTCACAGTAGCACGCCGAATGCCCTTCTTGTGGGCCTTGAGCATCTCAAGAAGCTCAAAACATATTCTCATCCATTCTCTAGCAGGAACAAACTCAGCACCACGGTCAGCAATTCTACCAACAAGATCAATACAATTCTCCTGGACTTTTTCGTGCCTGTTCTTCAAAATTGGAGTCAATCTAGGCAGTAAATCTTTAATAGGAGGAGTCATTTTTGTCATACCAATAACATTGACGATTGACTTGAGAGCTCCCAAAATTGAACCCAGAACTTCAGGGTACTCTTCACCCAAATATTCATACAAAACAACACCAAGATGACCCATCAATTGTTCTTCTCCACACTGCTTCATGACAACAGCAATCCTTGAAATAAGATCTGCCGCCTGCTGTCTTACCTTGGCACTCTTGTTATTCAAGCGCCACTTTATGGTACCACAAATCTGGGGAAGGTAAGGCTTCACTCTCCCACCTAGAGCATTTACAACAGCACCAAACCCATTAAGCATCACATTAGCATCATCACTGGTCTGTTCTTGGAAGGCATAAAGAATTCCATCAATAAGAAGTTCTTCCAACCTTGCATCAATGTCAGATGCACCCAAGTTTGAGACCACTTTCTCAATTGTTTCCATAACCATTCGTCTGTAGGGTTCACTCTCATCTTTAAGATCCTCAACAATCCTCCCCACAATATCAGCCACCCCAACTTTGTTTGCTATCTCCACGGTGGTATCCACAAGTTGCCTATAGTTTCTCCTGTCCAAAGCCATCCTTCTAACCCAGAAGTTCCTGAAGAACTCAGGAAGAATGTCATTTCGAATATAGTCAGCTTCCACACCCTCCGTACTTACACACTGCTTCACCACTTTCAACACGATCTTTTTCATTTCTTCATCAGGTGACTGGAACTCACGAATCAAAATATACATCACTTCCTTGGTATAGTAACTTGCATATATGGCGTCCATCAGCGGAATGATAAAACCAATTGCCTTAAGGAATGCAGCCAAGACTTTCCCACGGTGAGATCTGATACCTTTCCATAACGGCTTCAAAACTGAGTCAAAGCTCTCAATACCATAGGGGGCAGCAGCCTCTGCAAGGGCGGCCAAAGACAAAGCAGTAATAGTCCTCACTTTCTGGTTCTCATCATTAAGACCATGTTCTATGATCTCCACAAGAGACCTTAGATGTGGAAGGACAGCGCAACCAATCAAAATAGCAATCTGCTGAACAATCTTGATCCCAGTGTGACGGGCTTGCCATGATTTCTTACTCTGACAGACAGCTTTCAAGAATGGCAAGAGCGCAGGAATACCCAGGGCAGAAGCAACAACACTGAAAGCTCTTGCTGTAGTGTTCCTAACATATTCATCAATGTTGTCAATATCAGGACGCATAGCAGCAATCATAGTGGCCAGACCAGCAGCCTTGCTGAGATTAGAAATGATCTCTCTCCCTTCAACACGTGCATAATAATCCTCATCAATCAACAAAGGCTCAATAACAACAAGAATCTTGTGCACATAGGGTCGGACCAACTCATCCAATTTATACAGCACCCTGTCAATAACTTTAACGAGAAGATGCCTCTCCTGATCTTCCAGGGTGGGTTGCATAAGCAAAGGCAGGATCCTATTAAACAATGGGCCAGCACCAAACTCCCGTGCCTTATCAGTAAGCTGCCTCAATGCAGTTTTCCTCTGTGGTGGAGTTCCATTCTTAACCTTCAGCAGAAGCTTCATAATCTTCCTCTCTTTCTGCTCCTCAGGGGACAACTCTTCCTCATTCTCCTCATTCAACAAAGCACCAAAATACTGATAGTCCTCTGGCTTCATAAATGGCAACCCACCAGGCGCCTCCTTTGGTACATCAAATTGCTGCCCACGATTCTCCTCAGGAATTGCATAAAGCGGGGTCCCCAGTGGGGTCGGAGTTGCAAGAAGCTTCCTTGCAGGTGTCCTAATAGGCACATAAGAAGCAGGTGGCTCCAAGATCTTGTAGCCCTCCTGTGGAAACATAGCATCAAGCTCCTCATCAGTCAATGGCCTGTTCCTCTCTTCGATATCCCTCTCCCACCGCAACAAATTATATTGCTCAGGTGTAATCGCACCACGCAAATTAATCGCACCTGGAGTTGGGGTTGCCAAATCAATCCCACCAACAGGAGTTACACCTGGTGTATAAGCAGCAGCAGGGGTTGCTCCTGCCATCGGTGTGGCGCTCCCCATTGTTGCAGGTGTCTCATCCCACCTTGAACGCTGGCGTTTTGGGGTTGGAGTGACAAGCCCTTTCGGGGTAGCATCCCAAGTAACCCCAGCAGGGGTCGCACCCGCACCTGGAGTAACCCCACCAGCCGGTGTAGCATCTGAATCAACCAACCGCCCCGGTGTGGGTGTCTCATCCCACCTATTCCTACGTCCTACACCAGGGGTTGCATCTGCCACTCTCCCTGGAGTCGGTGTGGCATCCCACCGCCCAATCCCTGGTGTTGCATCGGGCAAGTCCCAATCCGATGTTGTCTTAGCCTTCTTAGCGGCGGCAGCACCATCATCCTGTGACTGGTCCCACCTATTCCTCCTCTTTGGAGCAGCTACTGCTGCAGAACCACCAGACTCTTTCTCAGCCTTGGCAGCCTCCTCTTCCTCCTTCTTCTTCTTGGCAATGGCCCTCAAAGTCTCTTCCTTCTCCCTCTTCAAGGCCTCCTCCCTCATAACATCTGCATAAGTCCTCACACTTGGGTCCGGTGTCTTCTCCCCTGCTGCAAAGGCGTCATGCCTCTCTGGTGAAATCACCCGGTTCAACCTCCTCCTCCTATAGTCATCCTCGCGGTCGATAATCTTGGCTGGTTTCTTGAACCCTAAGGAATTATCATCATAGTCATCTTCACCGCCGCGAGGCACCTCCTTGAGCAATGACTTGGGAGCCGTGTAGGAGGCAAGCTTCCGAGCAACCTCCGAGTCCATGGCGTCCAGGTTTGCATCGTCGTCGTCATTAACAGGAATAGAGGTCACATAGGCGTCCCGGTCGGTTGCACCATAGAGGTCGCGGTCGAAGGTTAGTGAGGTGAGAGACGCCAGCTCCTGCTCCATCCTTTTCCTTTCCTCTTGAGTTTTGGCGATCTCTGGATCTAGAGACGCCATGCTTTCTTCTTCTGGTTTGCTTTTAAAAGAATCGAATGATGCAATCTATACAAGATACTGATTGAATGAGAAATCCTAAGAATACAATTGAACTGACTCGAATAAACTTGAATCAAATATGGGAGATTTCTTAAGCCACGGTATGATTAAATTACGAAAAATGAAACACGTAGAAATGATTAAACCAAAGGAACTCACCTGAACAGGAGGATAGAGAAATGTTGATTCTGCACTTCCTGAGATGAGAGTGAGAGAAGGCTTTAGGGCTACTAAATGGTTGGTTTTTGGGATAAATGAAAGTTGCGGTCGGTACAAAGAGATTATGGGTCAAAGCCGGTTAACAATGTAAGTCGGTATGGATTTCGGGTTGGGCTTGTGTGGACTGCTGTAGCACTAGTTATTGAAATCAGGCCTGGTTGGAGCACACTGAGCCCGAGCTCACGTGCCAAGAATCAGGCTTGAGAAGGGGAAAAAAAATGAAGGAGAAGATTAATTGTTTACTTTATTGTTATAACAAATCATATATATATATAAAGAGAAATATTAAAAAATTAATCAAATTTAAGTTATATATATGTAAATTATTAATATTAAATATTTTATAATTTTCAATTTAAAAATGTATTAATAATGATATTTTTTATTTATATGATTTTAAACTTAAATTCAATCACATCAATCTACAAAAGATCTAAAACATTTTTAAATTATTTGTATATTTAAACTTATTAATTTAGTAATAATGTCTATCTTAAAATATTTGAATTTTAAGGGTACAAAATTTTATTTTTTTATTTTAAAAATAATTATGGTTTATAAATTTGAATTATAATAATTTAATTTATAAATATTTTTAAATTTTAATATGATGATTAGTGTGATCTTAAAATTATTCAAACTAATAATAATTTATAGTTCAAAATTTCAAATTTAATGAATAGTTTAATTTTAAAATGTTTAATAATTATATATAGATGGACCATTTAATTTCTCTAAGTAAAAATAGGTTTGTGTTCGTATTGTTTTCATTCAGGTTTACATGCACAGAATTAATTTTTTTTATTTTGTTCTTTTTAACTTTTAATGTTTGTTAAATCTCTCTTCTTTGTTTTTTATAAGTTATAAGAAAATCAAATTTTGATTATTAAAAAATATATTATTTTAAATGATATTTTACAAACAATATTATTGTATTTATGATTTAATTTTAAGTTTGTCTAAATCTAATTAAAACTTTTTGAAATGTATAATATTTTTACATTAATGTTTGTCTTCTTCTTAAGTTTTTTCTTCACATTTGATTTTTCTTTTTGAAGTTCATTATCTATTTGTATTTATTCTTTAATTTGAAAAAGCATAACATTAATAAAACCTATAATATAAATATAATTTGATATAAAAAAATATTTTCCAATAAAACACAACATTTATTATGAAAAAATTTTGTTATACAAAATGATAACAATAAAGTTATTTAAAAATATAATTATAACAAAAATACATATTTAAAAAGTAATATATTATTAAAATTTTAATTTTAACATATAGTAAAAAAATTTATATTACAATAACTAAAATATTTTATTTTATTTTATTTTTAAAATGGCATTAAATTATTTCTTTTGCATGCATAGTTTTCAAACTAATTATTACATAATTCTTCAAAAAAATAAATATGAATTTGGGATAATAATATTAAAAATGATTTAAATGTACACCTAAATGATCCAAAGAAAGGATTCTTCAATTTTTACTTTGTTGCATTATATTAGACTACTTGCTATTAGCAATGGAGTCTTAATAATACTTTAATAAATAGTTGCAATATTTAATTTGTTTTCTTTAACTTTCATTTATAGCAACAAAAGTGAAGAAAAAATATATTTTAAAAAATTAAATTTTAAAAAATAAATAATCATAATTTCTGTTAGCTTTTTTTTTTTTTTTGAGTTGATTATCATAGTTCGAGATCTTGATGTAACGAATTTGAGATGGGCTCGACTTATATTGAGGTTCAACATTTACGTATAAGAATTGACTGGTCTCGGCTTACCTTATTTTCATCATGAGTGTGACGTTGGCACCCAATTAATTTGGGCACAAGAAGTTTAGGCTTGGCTTCAAAGGATTAAACCTCTCTAATATTTCATTGAAGTCACTTATGAACTGTATGGCATACTAGCCAACCTCATCTTTACTTACTACATTTATGGTCATGCTTACAAAACAATTAGGCATGACATTCTCCCCCATCAAATTCTATGCATGCACCAATAATGGAGCTTTTCAAGATTGACTCAACTTTGGACACTCGCATTTCTTGCCTACTCATCTCATAAACAATAAGACTCTTCACGTACACTTTTTTTTTGGTGCGAGCACATTGAAGGGCCAACAATCTCTTAAGGCATCCATCTTGTTCATCCTTCTTTCGATACCGACACCATCTTGGTCTTTAAGTGACCCACCTCTATGATGTTAGCACATTTGACGAGCTTAAAATGGATGCATACTAGTTTTGCTTTGATACAACTTGTTACAATTTGAGAGATTGGTGTAATGAATTTAGAATCGTGTGGCACTCTAAGGCTCGATTTACCTTGAGGTTCACCATTTCTGCTTAAGAATCGACTATTTTCAGCTTGCCTTAGTTTCATTAAAAATGTGCCACTAGCTCTCGACCATGTTGGGCATGCGAGGTATAGACTCATTTTTTAAGGATTCAACCTTTCAAAATTTTCGTTGAAGCGACTTATGAACTTTATAGCATGCCAACTAACCTTATTTTTACTTGTCGAATCTATGGTCACGCTTGCGGAATAGTGGCATGTGACATTTTCCCCTGCCTAATTTCATACACACCCTCGTGCATGCACTAATGAGGGACCTTTTTAGGATCAACACAACTTTGGACACTTACGCTTCCTACATGGTTATCCCATAAACAAAACACTCTGTAAATACCTTCTCCTTATTACAAGCACTTGGAAGGGCCGCCAATCCTTTAATGTTCTATTCTTTTTCATTTTTGAATTTGATTTTTAGGTTTCATTACTGGATGCCAATTCCTCCTCTTTCAAGAATGTCCTCTATGATTAATGAGTTTAAAATGCTTGAATTGCGAGATTCTATCAAAAACTTGGCTATTGATTATATTAGCAGAACAACAACTCTTCATATATTCTATTGAAAGAAACACCATAAAGATGAAAGATGAGATACCAGCTAGTGATTGTAAAAGAGAAGAATTGTCCTCCATTTTATAGTTATCAATACCTTAGTGCAGTTTAGTGCATAAAAATGTTTACATTGCTGACCGATGCTTTAATTTTGGCAATGTACTCTCTTATTGTAATAGTGATAAAAAATTTAAGAAAGTGGGAGAATCTAGGCTCCTCTTGCCATTATGAGTGAATAGATGTATCACATTTATGGTCTTTACCTTTAGTAATAATGGTGAAATCTAGACTTTACCTGCCATTATGAATGAATAGATGTACCTTAATGAACATGGCCAAATCTGTGATCCTTACTACCTTAATGAACATGGCCAAATCTGTGATCCTTACTCTCAACAATAATTATAAGTAAGTTTATCCACTGGTTCTTTCTTGTTGTCAATAGGATCATGATAAAACATATATCTCTAAACTACTTCAAGTAATTTTTTTTAACTATGTAGTTTTACATATTTAGACTTAGCATTACAAGGATATTCAAACCTCTTGATTATTTTACCTCTATGATGCTCTAATAGATTAATACCAAATCTTGAAGAATGAGCTAGTATAACTTAATCAAATTGTGAAGCAATTAACATATCAAAATCAAGATTATCTCTAATAACACTAACCAAGGCAATAAAGTTATGGTACTCCTTTCTTAAGGTAAGTACCATAAATTACAATAAAATATTTAAATAATTTTTTTAGTCTAATTTGCATGTAATATTACCAAGAAAAAAAAATTCTTTAAGTACATTAATAAAACAAATTCTTAAGCGCAACATTCTAATCATTAACCACACAAGCATATAAAGACAAACAAGCAAAATAAAAATATGATTAAGAAAGATTCATCAACAAAAGAGTGATTAGAGGCATTCATAAGACTTCAAAAAGCGATAATACTAAATGGTATTCATAAGATCCCAAAAGGAAAAGCAAAAGCACTAGAAGCATACGCAAGATCCTTAAAACGGCATCGTCAAATATCGAAGAGGGACATCTCAATAAGATCCCAAAACAACATTAAACATCTCATCACCCAAACCAACGACAACAACTTTTAAAGAAATGATCACAGTAGGATCACTAACAATAAAATCAACAACCATGGGAATAGCTTTAGGAGTACCATCAGTAGACTTAAAGGCATTAGTAATCTTAGCTTAGGTAATGATCGAGGTTTTTACCAAGAGGAACCTTACTAGTAGAAGTAACTTTTAAAACTGCCGTTTTTACACACTCACTGTCATATTAGTCAATAAAGGAGATATGAAGGCTTGAAACCATAAAATACTAAAAATTAAGTGTACAAAGTAAAAATCAAACTGGACCTAAACTACATTAATAAAGATAAGTACCTATGAGATTCAAACAATAAAAGTATGAAATTAAAACTCTTAAGAGAGAGCAATATTTCAAGCAAAGAGGTTCTATTTTAAAGTAAAATTACAATGCATCAAACAAAAATAGCTTTAGCTACATAAAGATAAGCTCAGTTGCATAAAAATAGTTTTGATGATACAATAGCGACAACAACTACATAAAAATAGTTAATATTAAAGCAAATCAGCTTCAATATGCCATCACAATAGCTTCTAAAATATATAAGGTAATTTTTTGTATACTGTCATTGAAAATACATGTGAGCTACAATTAAACAAGTCCTTAGATAAAACTATATAAGTTTAAGTATCATCAAGAACTTGAGAGTAAGATTGTACAAAATTCATAAGTAGATACTTATAAGAACTTATGACCTTACAAATATAAACAGGTTCTTATGGAACTTGTAGCTTGTTTATGTAAACAGATACTTATTAAAGTTAAATCATTAAGAGACTCTTCGAAAATATGATTTGGATGAACAAATTAACAAGAATGTCTAAGAATTTTAGGTGTATTTTACAGCTTAAAGCTAGGTTATTCTTAAGTATTAAAAGATATGAAATCAAATGGCAAAAAAACTACAATAAGTTAAAAACGCATAAATGGGTAAAAGTTATACACGTGCTTAGAAAATAAAAATATTTCATACTTATTGCATGCAAAAAAGAACACAAACCCTCTTCTCAAACATAATGAGTATGAGAGTTTATGATATGGGTACAATGGTCTCCTTAAGCTTAAGCCTATTAATAATACTTAAAAAGGCCCAAAATTAGAAGACCTAAAGTAAAGCTCATTTGATCAGCCAATTACCTGACTCGATCCATAAATCATACTTGTCAAATAACCCTATTAGTATTTTTTAACTCAACCTCGTTGAGAAGCTTGATTTGAGAAGAAATGACAAAAATACCCTTATTTTCAACCTTCAATTGAAGATGATCCCCCACAATGGTAACCTAGTAAGAACAAAAACTCTCATTTGGAAATCTCGGTGTTATGCACTAGCTTGTTAACGCCATAGTAGGTCGTGTCCTAATTCTCTAATTGGGTGGCAATTTTCAACTAGTCTTTCATAAAAATTAGGTTTGTCCATTCTAGATGATTAGTTAATCTTTGCTCATTCTTAAATTATGCTGTCATTAATCTTACATCTAACTTGAGTGTTGGAATGATTCTAAGAGACACACCTATGCTTACCCTCCCCCCTTCCCCCCTTTTTTTTTTTATAAGAAGCGCAAATTTAACCAGTAAGAATTTGGCTCGTTACTTGTAATTTTTAGTAGCATTAATAACAATTGACAATAATAAATATTTAGAATGATTATCATTCATATTCTAATTTATAAGCTAATTAAATACTTGTATGCTATATGCAAGAAAAATTTATTATGTATTGTTAAAAGGTTCAAATTGTTCACTACATAAATCAACTAATCTAAAATTGATAACGATGATTTTTGTATTTTAATACAACACATTCATTATTAGTGAAAATTTCAAATTCTAGATCATGTCGAATAGTAATGATGTCTTTTATTGAATGATTTCTCCTAAATTGTATGCTCAGTCATGTTAAGGTAGAATATTTTATAGTTATTTATTCATGTTATTTAGAAACTAATTAATTTTTATATTATAAGCATAAAAAAGTTGTTGCTCAACAATTATGATTTTTAATACTTACTACAATTTTTACTATAAGATCTTATCTTTAAAGGCTAAATGCTATGAGATGTCATTAAGAGGTACCTCAATATCTTTTTACTATTTAAAAAACCCTCTAAATGAGTAGCTTAATGAGCAGCTATCATATGTTGAATGCACTACATGAAGCCATGAGATATTACACTAAAATATGAAAATGTAACACTAAACACAAACTCAATATTCTCGAATAGAAAAGACAACCAAAATCAAATACATTCACAAAATGAAATTCAATGTTACTATCCATTGGCAATTTCAATGCTCAAACCAATATAAATTTAAGATACCTAAACAAATATAAAAAAAATTAAAATTTTATAGATTTACCGCTTTTTTCCTTTTTTCGTTACAACTAGAAAATACCCATAATAAAAGAAATGAAACAAAATTTTCATTCAATTATGTGAGGAAATTCATAAAGTAACACTATACAATACTTACCTTAGTAATTTCTTCAAGGATTAAGGGAGATTTGCTTCTTTGGAACGCAGAGAAATGAATAAAATAAGGAAAAATAATAAAAAAGAGATCCATAAGATATTTATTTATTTTTTTCTGCTGACATAGTAAAATTGTAAATACAATTCTGTGTAAGAATTCTTGTGTCCAAAATCTTTAAAAAAAATTCACAAATTATAAATTTTGAATATTTTTGAACGACACATTTTGTATTGACGTCATAAATATTTACCCCATTTTTAAAGTCATCTTTTTGATTTTGTTTTCAATTGCCAAACTTTGGTAGGTGGGCTTGGTCTCAGTAGTCCCCAACCCGGCTCGGTTAAGAGATGCAGCAACTGCCACGCAAGCCCAATCCGCAACCGAGACGGACGTCACATTGGTGACTGGGCATGACTCATAATCATTTTGTACGGACAAGGACTTTCATTATCCTCAAAATCAATATGTAGTAATCCTAAAGCCGTCTCTCACTCTCAGCTCAGGAACTGCAGAATAAAAATTTCTCTTATCCTTCTGTTCAGGTGAGTTTCGTTGGGTTTAATCATTTCTATTTGTATCAAATGTTGTAATTCAATTCTACCGTAGCTTATGATATCTCCCATATTTCATTCAACTTTTATCGAGTCAGTTCAATTGTGTTCTTAGGATTTCTCATTCTTTCATCCTTTTCCATTTGATTTCATTATTTGTTAATTGAATGTATGGTTGTATGTTGTGTTCCATTTGAATGTGGCATACAAGGGACTTGAATGATGAAGGACCTGCTGTCTCTTCTCAGAGACATGGTCAAATTTTCGGACATTTTAATTTTGGTTTTATTGCCACTTCAATAAATAGTTTCTATTTTCTCCTTACGGATTGCACTATGTTTTGGTTGCAGATAATGCTGATATGTCAATACCTACAGTCGCTGCATTCTGTGATATTAACTTTTGGTCTGGACAGAAAATACATAATGCCTACAAGCTGAAGCAAACCCATGTGACAAGGCAAGTTTGGTAGTTTGTTTCAAGCACCCTCATAATAGTGCATAGCTATTTATTCTGTTTTTTTACTCCTAAATGATGGGTATATTGTCACATGACATGGATTTGTTGTTTTGAGGTGGAAAACACTCAATGCCCATTGATCGGGCCAAGTGAATTGCTATGAGGTTTCTGAGTTTGATGAAAGAAATAATGCCCAAGAGGTCTGGCATTAAACGAAAAAACTGAAAAGAGGAGGAAAAAAGTTGCTAGTATTACCGATGAGCTTAGCTATTTATTTCAGTCTGACTCCTCATCCTCATAAAACATAAACTATGCTCTGAAGTTGGCAGCATGTTTAAATGCGATGAAGGTTGCCTAGTGAAATAAACAAATAAAATACATATGAAGAAGTTTGTTGATTACATTTGTGGATATTAAGTTATGCAGCAAACTCTTAGGTGATCATGCTTATCTGCTTTCTGATCTAGCTGAATTTTTGTTTACCTCAACTCTAGATTCTGGTGTGATATATGGTTCCTGCTATATTATTTGAAATTTAAAGACATGTATTCTGGAATATCACTCACTGATGCAGGGCATTTTTATGGGCTGTGGTCTGTTTACTAATCTGGAAACTCTGGTGCATTTCTATAAAAACATAATCATGATGTTTGGGAGCCTATAGTTCAAAGGATAATGCTATTTTATTATGCTTTCCTTGTACAACCTGATTTAAGTCTAAACTAACAGCTTCTTTTTGGATAGCAGAACTTCATGGTTTTTCATTCACTTGCATTGTTCATTTCCCAGGTCTGATCTTCGAAGTCCTTCCTCATATGCTTCCGGGAGATCATCTCAGTTCTTTTGCAATACCCGAAAGTTTTTCAATGATAGAAATAGAATAAAATTAAAAATAAAGTGGTGGTGCCAAGATCGACGGATTTTCTTCAAGAGTAAGACAGATTACTCTCTTGATGTCCATGAGGAAGAAAAAGGAGAGGATGTTTCTAAAGCAAGCTTGATATGGAGGGCAGTCAAGTTGCCTATTTATTCTGTTGCTCTTGTCCCACTCACAGTGAGTTCTTTTACAACATTAAGTAGTATCTATATTTATTGATTATTTACTTAGTTCTTGAGTAATTGGAGAGATGAGAGAGTTCGCGACAATTGGGTTGAGGGTGAATGATCTCCCATGGGGTCTATCGAGTGGGAATAGTGAGAAAGGAGTTCAAATTTGTGAAAGGCATATCACTGTCCATAGGCATAGTCTCTGTTTCATGAACTTACTCTCTGGTTGATTTGATCTTGACGAAAGTTACATCATGGTTTTTATAATTTAACTATGTTTCAATATCAATTTTGAAAGTGGGGTTGGCGCTCCAGAGATGAATACATGTTTCTGCGATAGCTGTCTTTGCTTAGCTGTGTTTGGTTATTCACTCTCTGTATAGTGGAAAATAGATCTAGGTCTTAATTGATTTCATGGGTTGTTTTCGGTCAATACATATGACTCCCTTTCTTGCTCTATTTTATTTTATTTTTTACAAACAAACGTTATTTAATTGCATTTACTTTTGTCATGTGAATAAAATATTTGATTATGCACTCGCTTATGCCTTTTGTGTGTCAGCCTTTCTCAATAAGATCTGGAAAATGAACTTTTTTCCTTTCTCAATAAGATCTGGAAAATAAACTTTTTGTTTGTTTGTGTGTCATTTTTGTTATTTTTGTGGACAGGTAGGTAGCGCAGCTGCTTATCTACAGACAGGCACATTTTCAGGCAGGCATTATTTTGTTCTCTTGGTTTCATCAGTACTTATTATCAGCTGGCTCAACTTAAGGTGAGTCCTGGAAACAAAAAGAAGAGAGAAGAAAACAAACAGAATAAATTGGTTACTGATTTAAATTAATTACTGCTTTGTAGCAAGCAGGTATTGGATCTTATATGGGGTGATAACCTGAGTGAGTAATGAGATATAGCGTTCGCTTTTTTCTTTGTACAACATAGATTTAGATTCCTTCAGACAGGCTTCAAAAGAATTTCAATGTCTGTGTTGCTCTAGCATACTATTTAACTGTAAGGACCATACAAACATAAAAGTGAGTGTTATCTCATAGAGCTTTACACCTTTAAGTTCCAGTGGTGCAGCTGGTAGAGTTAGCGTTTAATATGTTCCATTAACCTTACCAGGCTCTGCTAGGACCTTGAAATATGTTTCTGCTTGATATATTGGATCTGTCCTGGAGCCTCAGGAGTGACATCTGTTTTATTCATTACTAGAGAGCCTGAAAAAGAATTTTGAACTAAGGAGTTTGCACTTTCTAGCATGCCCATTACTATTCTTTTTCCGCTTTCTGTGCTAATTCATGCATTGTGAATACCTTTTCATCTTTTCTTGGGTTCTTTGCTTAGTCATCTTTTCCTTTATTTTTAGAGGATCCCATCTTTTTCTTGCCTTCTTCAAGGAAATCTTGTTTCTTTTATTTGTATTTAGGATATTTTACAGCCTGAAAATCCCTTTGAGGGACTCTAAGTCGTTTGTTATTGAAATTTGCTAACGTTTCTGCGAAATGTGGAGATCAAACCACCAAGAGCTAATTGCCTAGTGGGTATATTGAGGATTATGTCGATTTCTTTAGGCTTTTAAAATCTTTACATGTGATTTATTGCAGCAACGATGTTTATGATTTCGATACAGGAGCAGATGAGAACAAAAAAGAATCAGTTGTGAACTTGGTCGGTAGGTAAGTTCGTTTCTCTGTTTTAGGTCTCCATGGATTTTTTCTCTTCTGCTCCTAAGTTTTAACAAAAACGTGCTCTGTAATTTACTTGGAAAGCCGTACAGGGACCTTTATTGCTGCATACTCATCACTTGCACTTGGCTTTATTGGATTGATTCGTGTATCCATTGAGGCAGGAAATATACGCGCAATATTGTTACTGGCTTGTGCAATACTTTGTGGTTACATATACCAGGTGCGGCAAATAATGCAAATATTGCATAGGCTGTGAAATAAGATTCAAATGATTAAATCTCTGATATATTTTTCCTGGAATCGAAATGGTAACAAGCTCCTCTTAGCAAGTAGTATGGTTTTTACTCCTTGTGATGTTGTATTCTCTCTTTAAATTAGGTATACACTAATATTTTATGATATTTAACTTTTCTTGGGTCAAAGAGTGATGGTGAAAATGAATCTATATTACATTACAGTACCTCTATGATATAATTCTATAATATTTGTCTCTTCTGTTACTCCTTATGAGATGTCAAAATTCTGTCAAAAGGAGAGTAACTCACATTGCCTTGGGTGCTTTGTTTCTGATTGAAACAGTAGCTTCACGATCTCGAATGTTCCTCTGAAGCTGTTATCATACTTTTTCTGACACTGCAATTATTTACTCTCTAGTAAATTAATAAATCAAGGTTATCTGGCATCTGGCTGATGGAGCATTTCGTAGAACAGTCATGACTGTTTATCGTTTTTTTTTTTTTGCAGTGCCCTCCATTTCGCTTAAGTTACCAAGGATTGGGCGAACCACTATGCTTCGCTGCATTTGGCCCTTTTGCTACTGTTGCCTTTTACTTATTGCTGGGCAGCACAAGGTTATGTGAACTTGTTTGATTATGATACTGTGGGTTCAGATTTCAGTTTTAATGTACTTAACATCAAAACAGTATGGTTTTGACAGTGAAATGAGCTATGTCCCCATAACTAGCACAATTCTTTCAGCATCTGTTCTTGTTGGTTTCACTACATCCTTAATCCTCTTCTGTAGTCACTTTCATCAGGTACTTCCATGTTCATGTTTGTATGCTTTTATTTATTTATTTACTTTTTCTTGTTGCAAATTGATGTTTCAAAGTTTGGTTTAAGTTGTTTCATTGGTAACTTGTTATATGCATGTTATGTAACTCAGGTGGAAGGGGATAGGGCTGTTGGGAAGATCTCACCTTTGGTTTGCACACTTAACTCAGTGATTTTGCTTCTAATTGTTAAATAAAGAAATTGATGTGTCTTATATCTTTTAATTTGTTTGCAGGTTAGGCTTGGAACTGAAAAAGGTTCTGGTGTAGTAAAAGTTGCGATCATTACACTTTATTCCCTTTTATTTGTTCTGGGTCTAAGCAAAGCCCTTCCTTTAACTTGCATTGTGAGTTGATCCTGAATTGATAACACATTTGCCTTTTCATCTTATGAGTACTATCAAGATTTCTCTGTTGAATCATGGCAGCTTTGCTGTTGTGCCTGAATAATTGGGTATTTCCAGATTCTTTGTGGCCTCACCTTCCCCATGGGAAAATTGGTTATGAGCTATGTGGAAGAGAACCACAAGGTAAGCAGTGAAGTCAAACATAATGCTTCCGTCTGCTATGTTCTGATTTCATATGATCTAGCAGTCAAGCACACCGCATAACCACACCCTTATTTTCAGATGCAAATTACATACGAAGTGATTCCTCTTTACAGTTCCTTCTTTTGTTTTCTCTGATTGTGATCTTACCTCAGTTTTTAAAATTCATTCTTACAGTACAAAGGGAAGATCTTCATGGCCAAATATTACTGTGTGAGACTGCATACCTTATTTGGAGCTGCATTGGCTACTGGACTGATGGCAGCAAGAACACTAACTAGAACACATGTCATTCCAATATTATGATGTTGTATCTTGAACCTGTTGCCGTGCTTGACACCTTTGCGGCATCAAAGATGAACCCATAGATGACGGTTTATGAATAAGAGGTATGTACCAACTTATATAAAACAATCCTACTTGCTTATTCCACTTGCCAGAATGAGGAATATTCCATTCCTTTCACCTAACAACACCATTTCTCTTCCTAGCAGAGCTATTGCTTTGAATTTGTAACATCTTGTGGAAAGCAGTTAAGTGGAATCAGTTATCAAGAGGATAGAGTAGATGACTACTATTGCACCATAGCAGCAGCAGCAAAGTAAGATCACTGTGATGTTATGAAGGCTAACTGAACTTGGTTGTTTTGAGTTACTTCTGTATGGAAGTTTTAGGAGACCTCATTCATGCTAAAGACCAGAGGAAAATGGGTATTTTCCCTTGTGTAACTTATCAGTATGTGAATCTCCTTAGCATCAAGAAGAAATACTGTTACTTATGATTTCACTTGGACACTTTCTGGAAATGGGTACTACAAACAGCACCTGGTGAATGTGGTGCCTTTTTGTTCATTGCATGATAACAGGGCTGTTTCATGTTTGAGAAATAAGTGATGAAGGCATAGAAATAATTTAGCAATATTATAACAAATTTGATGTTGAAAATTGGAATTTTGAATATGCTAAAGAAATTAATGAAGCCTTTACTCAACAAGATGAAGGTTGATAACCTGTGGAAGAGATTCCGTTGGAAATGGACAGGATCAATGTATCAAATGAGTTTAGGAACTCTATAATATAGGGTGATTTAATAATGATGACAATGACTTTAATGTAGCAAATCATGTTACTGTATTTATTTCCAATTAAATGATTTTATTTTTGCGATAATTTAAAATTAATTTAATAATAAAATAATTTAAAACAATCATATAATAACATGAAATAGTGTAGATTTATTGAAGAGTAAACTTAATTACGGTTTAGTTCAAACTGATGAACCAAATCGTAATATGTAAATTTTAAATCAAATCAAAATCAGTATAAATGGTTTCAGTTTTAAATTGTAATCAAAACTATTTTAAAAATAGTTCGATTACGGTTTATGTAAATTTTGAACCGAAATTGAAACTGAAGGTTCAAAATCAAAAGTTTTGGTTTGATTTTTAATTAAATTAACTTTTAAAATATTAAAAGTTTTAATTTAAAAATTATTAAAAATTAATTTTAAAAAATTTAAAAATAAATTTAGTTTTAAAATATATATTTTAATAAAAATATGATTATTTTTTTTTAATTTTATTAAAAATTTATAATTAAAATAAAAATATTATATTTATAATTAAAATATGAATCGAAACCGAGCTTGAATCTGAATCGCATATGAACCAAAATTTGAACCACTTTTGAATTGAACTTTAATCGAAATTTCAGCTTAACGGTTCAAATTTCAGTTCACGTTAATCATGAATCTTGAACTGTCAGTTCAGAATCAAAATCGAATCAAATTTGAATCATAGTCAAATTTGCTAAAGAGCTCATAACAAAATGATACAAAATTTGTATTTCAATTGATAATTTAAAATTATTTATTAAAATTTTAATTATTTATTCATATTTTTATATTAATATTATGTATTATAAAAATGTATTTTTCATTAAAAACTAGAATATAAAGACGCTACCAAGACATGAAAATGTGCACACAGCAGGACGCAAGAAATATATACAATGAAGAAAGACGCTACCAAGATTAAGTTTCATAAGATGCGATTAGATCAGCATTCTCCACCGATTCTATCTTGCCCATCGTTGTCAAGTGCCAACCAGGGTTCCCCCAAACACTTCAGTAATGTAGGCTAAGTCCCTGTTAAGGCTCCTTCAAGTGCCCCAATGAAGTGGTTAGGGGAACCCTAGGGGACAGCTGACTCTCTCTTTCACTTATATTTGGTGAATTTCTTGATAAGTAAAAGCATAGCAAGCCATATATATACATATATTAAGAGAGAAATTCCTCAAATTGATACTTAAAAGAGAAATGGTGACCTAAGGCATAATGGAGAATTGAATCTACGCGTGAGGATTGAATCTGGTCCTTATTGTGGGAGAGGTGGAAGATCAAGAGCGACTGTGGTAAGTTGGCCAAAAGTCATCACAAAATTCTACTTGTGATTTTCATTTCTGTGGTCCATCCTTAACCTTTACCAGGGAAGAAGAACATTTTTTGTGTAAAGATGTGTTAATTACATATATATATATATAGAGGCTGGCATTATTCAAAACAGAGAAGAACTAAGGGCTCCGTATGTTTGACACCGGCAAAGATTACTATCAGCATGCAGTAGCAAAAATATTACAGACACATGGGTATATATGGCAGATTCTGCTTAGAGTTTTCTTGGCCAACTGGAAATGAAAGGTTGATGGGTATCAATAGTGATAGAGGCATAGAAGGGCTTGTGTCCACAGGCCACTCACCTCCAATATTCTCTAGCTCTCATGCATCTATCTAGCAGTTGCGTCTAAGTTCACTGCTCACAGTTTTATCCCCAAAAATCTCTTGTGGCTTCTTAACCGCAGAAAGAACCAGAATTCAATCACATGCACCAAGAGGAGCTCATTATAAATGGCGGGTCGTTTAGTTGCCCTTACTTCACTAAGAAATCAATACAAGCAGGAGTAAGAATATATATGTCAGGTGTCCCCCAGAGTTCCTCTGAGCACTTCATTGGGGACTTTCTCCGGATGAAAGGGCTATCAACCCCACTGAAGTGTTTGGGGGAACTCCCGGTGTCATCTGATGCAAAGCTGAGGCGAGGCCAGTGACATATTGCCAGGACTGTATGGTTGTCTTCCCTATATTGGTTCCGACTAGTTCTGTTTAAATTTTGTTTTAGCTAAGCTACTTCAGTGCCGCTTATTTGGAACAGAGTCAAAGACCCGCTGCTTTGAATTTAATACATATTCATCAGCCAATAAGTACTGCACACATATATTATATCCCCCGGGAATTGAGACAGTTAAATTTCACTAAATTTATCCTATACTTCAGTCATCCATCTGCTGACAGACGTTTTTGCTGATCCAATAGTCTTCATCATGTCAAGATTGTGGATACACTTTCCTGCATATATCATGTTCATGTAAAGATTGAAATTGCAGGTGCATATATTTACACAACTATGGATTTAGTTTCATCAAACTGCAAATTCCTAGGGTTCCTCACTCTTAGGTCTTCTTCTTAACCGTAAACCTTGGTCTTTAGGAGTGGACAGAAAAGGTCAGCTAAACCATTTGGTCTATAAGGTCTTTGTTGCATAACTACACTAATAAAAGGAGTGCAGTTCAGTTTATTAAGATTAGAAGATGGCATAAGAGTCTTTGATTGGAAGTGAAAAAGTGTTCCCTACAAGATTGTCTCTCCCCCTAAACAAAAACAAAACATAGTTAACACAAACCTTACAAAACTTTTCTGTGCTTGATCTAAATCTGCTAGTTTTCTTTCTGACATTAATGCATCTTATTTGCTCCACTTCTTGCAATTGTAAGTCAGATTAGTTTTTTGTGTTACAAGGGAAAACATATCTTCTCACGATCTCTTGATGTATTATATGTCAACTTAATTGTGAAACACAGGCCATCTCTAACCTTGTATATCAAATTTAACACCAATTTGGTGTTAAAAAAATCTTTTCAGAATATTCTAATACCAAATTTTTTTTATCTTCAACTCATTTACACCAAATTAATGTCATAATATTATTTTAATAATATAAATAATAATTATTAATAAAAATATTTATAAATATTAATTAATTTATTTAAAATAAAAAATAATTAATATAATTTAAAATTTTAATTTATATGTTTTAAATAAATTAATATTAAATAAAAAATTATAATAATTTTGAAATTAATAATTTGTCAACTCAATTTTATAAAAATATTTTTAACGTAATTTTTACTTGATTATTTATATGAGTTAATGATATTTTTACGATAATGTATGATAATTTCTTGATGAAGTAATTTGAAATACATGATTCAAATTGATATTAAAATTTCGTTATATAATGGATGTTATATATAATAATATTATTAAATAAATAAATTATTATTAATAATTTAAATAAAATAAAATTATATATTGAATATTGTTCTTGTTTTAAAGATCTTGATGAGATATTCTCAATGTTATAATTTTTTTCTTAATAATATCATATATTTATTAAGTTATTGATCAAATATATATTTGATTCAAAAACTTAAAAAAAGTAATTATATAATTTTTTTTTAAAGGACATTTGGTTTAGCTATAGTGGTGCAGCACTGTAGCTGCACCAAATTTCATAAGGATTTTTGCCATTTCATTGGAAAATATTTTAGAGATTTTCAACATCAAATTGCCATTTTATTGTCTTTGTTAGAGATGGTCTTCGATTGTGGGTGCTGAGGAGTTGCTTGCTTTATTTCTTGCTATTTTCTTTCTATAATAAGTTCTTATTATTTCTATTTGTATGTCTTTTAGATTTTGGTTATTTATTCTGGTAACATATGTATATTGAGCTAGACCTGTGGCATAAGTGACTATTTCAAAACCTTGGGTTTGAATTGCATGTCCCTTTAATTTTCTTTTGTTAGAAGCTTGTTTTACTGTAAATAATTATAATTAATCTTCACGGTTATATCAATTCCGCTGAGGTCATTAAGATGATCACCATGATCTTATTCAGATCACTCTATACTAAAAAATAGTTTAATTATTACATAGTAACTATAATAGATAAATTAGGAAGTTTAAAGTTGAATGGACGTATAGAATGAGCTAGAAGTATTATTTCATAACTATAATTACAATATTTTGTAGTAATATAAATTAAATTTTTTGTTTGTTTCAGTATTAATAAATGCTTTTTACTATCTAGTTATCATCTCTTGAGTGGTTATATAATTTCTAGATAATTAAAAGAAGACATGGCTTAGAAACTAGTAAGTAAAGAGAAGAAACTCTCTTTACAATTTTTTATTTATTGATTCGCAATTCTTTGATGATCTCCTTTCAATTACAAGGGATGTATTTATAGAGGTTTCACAAGGGTATTTGCATCTTTATCCTTCTAAAATATCTGGCCTTATTATGTCTCCAATACAGCCTTTACTCTTTCATATAATTACTCTAAATCACTCTAGAATAGTCAAAGAAGTTGCCTACCTTTTTAGATTTCAATGACTAGGTTGCATCTGGGCTTAGTGTGGATTCCAATCCATGCTGCTTGGGTTAGACATGACTCGTCTTTTAGTTTTATTTTTCATCTTCATCATGATATGGCAAAAGCCAACAACGTTAAAGGTTGTAGAGATCCTATAGTAATATAGCAACTTTATTTTATAAGCGTTATCATTAATCTCCATCAGCTTTGAAGATAGCTTAGCATTTGGTTGATTTAAGAACCTTTTTTTTTGCAAATGGATCCAAACCAAGTCTCCTTCCATGAAAGTATGTTGCACATGATGCTTATCTCATTGGGCTTTGTACCTTGAGTTTTTTTTTGATGAATTCTTACACGAACTTGTTCATGAAGTTTCTTGATTTCTCTTGCTGTATTTTCTACCTCTGCATTGTAATAATGAATATTAAAAGATGGTGCTAAGTTAAGGGGGCTGCAAGGATGAGTTCCATAAACTACCTTGAAAGGACACTTTTCAGTAGCTTAATTAGTGAACTTGTCGTAAGCGAACTTTATCTTTACAAGAATAAGATCCCATTATTTCAAGTTCTTTCCAATAAAGCTACAGTGTAGGTTCCTCAAAAGTGTATTAATCGACTCGATTTGTCTGTCTATTTGGGGATGACTTGCACTATTTAATTGAAGTTTGGTACCTATCTTCTTCCTCAAAGTTCTCTAAAAATGACTTAAAAATTTGACATCTTGATATGGAGCGTTAGTTTTTAGGATTCCATAAAGTCAAACATCACCTTCAAGCACAAGTTTGCGACCTAGACAACACCATTAGTCTTTTGACATGAAATGAAATGTGCTATTTTTGAAAACTTATCTACGATGATCACATTAAAATCCTCTTGTCACGGAGTTCGAGGTAGTCTAGGAGCAAAATCCATGCTCACATCTTTTCAAGATACTTTTGAAATTGTTATGAGCATATATAATCCTATATTCTAACTTTTAGTTTGGCCAAGTAATAAGTCCTACATCGCAAAAAGTGTTTATTGACATCCTGTTCTAATCTCGGCCAAGGAAAATTTTTCTTAACCAAAACCATAGTTTTATTTCTTCCAAAATGCCCAGCTAAGCCTCCATCATGTGCTTGCCATATAATCGCTTCTCAAAGTTAGTGCTAAGAAATGCATAATACTTTTTCTTTAAACAAGAATTTATCTTGTCTATGATATTGCTAGAATGTAGTTTTTTAATACAATTTAAAATTTAATCAAAATAAGGATCATCTTAATACAACTCATTGATAGTCTCAAATTTAACTACTTTCATTTGCAAAGTGAAAAGCAAGGCATATTGTCGACTGAGGACATTAGTTACAAGTTTTGTCTTCCTGTCTTATGCTTTGGTAACAGATAAGATAGCAAGAATTCACTCCAAGAGTTATGTCTTCAATTGATCTTTTGTTGATAGTTCAAATGCTTGAGTGCCTCATGATCAGAATAGATAATAAATTGTTTACTCAATAGATAATGGCTCCGATGTTGTAAGGCACACACAACAACATAAATTTTTTTTTATCATAAGTTGAGTACTTAAGTTTGCCATTATTGAGTTTTTCATTAACAAAGGCTATCAGATCCATTTCCTGCTTAGAATAGCACCAATACCAGTATTAAAAGCATAAAAACTCACCTTGAATATCTACTCAAAATTTAGATGTGCAAATACAGGAGTTTCAGTTCTTTAACTCTTCAAAACTCTTATGGGCTTCTGTTGTCTATTGGAACTTGTCTACCGTGATGCAATTAGTAAAAGGAGCAACACCAAAACTAAAATTTCTAATGAATTTTTTATAGATAAGAAAAACATCAAAGTGTACAATCATAAATTTTTCAATGAAAGGATGAAGTACCTAGTTCATTAGGCACACGAATGTGTTAAGCGCTTTTGAGAATCCAAAGGGTATGATAGTCCACTCATATAGGCCATATCTGGTTTCAAAGGTAGTTTTTCGTTCATTTTCTGGTCGTTAATATGATGATATAAAGCTCTTTAAGTATGTCATCGAATCTTAGTATCAGGAATCAATATTTTATCGTGATCTTATTCATAGCTTGGCTATCAATGCACATTCTCTAGCTATCATCTATCTTTGGTACTAAAAGTGTATGTATAACACAAGGACTGATGCTTTATCGGATTAATCCTTTTTTTAGTAATTCCTTAACTTGGCTTAGATTTCAACATGCTCTTATAGATTCATTTGATATGTTGGTTTTTTAGGAATGAGAACCTTAGTAGTAAGGTCTATGGCTTGTTAAATATCTCGCATAGGGGGTAGACTAAGAAGGATCTTATAAGCATCAAATCTGAAAATTCGATGAGCAAGTGTCCTACTTTTGTTGGGCAAGTGGTTTCTTTGTTTTGTTCAAGCAACAATATAAGACACATGTCTTGTTTTTCTTTGGGTTTCACCTTGAATTGGCTTTTGGATACCAAGGATACTAAATTATGGTCTTAATTGATCTCAATGAGTGGTAACGAGACCAACTTGATCTTTCACTTTATCATTAAGGGTGAGCCATTATAAATCCTTTTTTTTTTTATGTGATTATTTGATCTTTTCTCGCATTGATTGTGATTGATTTTTGGATATTAGAGATTTGGTAATTAATCTCATCATTTAGAGATTTAGTGCTTAAATTCCCTATAAGAATGAACCATAATTTGATGGAAAAAATAAGGTATATGCTTTTCATGGCCAGGTTGAGCAAGGACTTTTAGAGTGAGGCTGTAATGGTAGTAGCTTGCCTAATCAATTAGTATCCATTGAAGGTAATAAACCTTAAAATTTCTAAAGAACTCTAGATAAGAAAACCATTTAGCTTAAGTCACTTTAAGGTCTTTTGTTAGTGTTACTTTTGCACATGAAAGAGAAAGGAAGTTAGATCCTAGATCTTTCAAAGGGATCTTTCTTGGACATCTTGAGGGGTTTAGAGGTTATAAGCTTTATGTGAAGCATGAAGCAAGCTGCATGGCTTTTATAAGTTAGGATGTGATCTTTGATGACACACTCTCATATGCAAATTTTGGAAAAGGCTTAAATTGATTTGGAAAGTTCAAAAGATTGTCCTCATATGCTTGAAAGAGTTGGTATTAAGGTAGAATCTTTTAACTAATCAATTCTATAAAGTCTTAAACTAATTCCAGAAGAAATGAGCACCGATAGCAATCTTTAACAAATGCAAGCTTCTTCACATCTTGAAATCAATAGGTAAAATGTTGATGGCCTTAAGCAGTTGGAAACTTCTAACAAAAAAAAAAAATGAAGAAGTTACTACATATGCCCTCACCTTTGTTAAGCATTACATAGATTTAAAGCCTAGTAATTTCATTAAGGCAGTGTAATGCCTCAAGTAGCCAAATGGCTTGAGGCAATGAAGAAAAAAAAATGCAATCTCTCATGAAAATTCACATCTAAAACATTGTTCGAAGAGCAAAAATAGATAGATCATAAATGGATTTACAAGCTGAAGGAGGGTGAAGTTACTGATTTTACTAGGTATAAGGTGAGGCTAGTAACAAAAGGACTCACCCATTTGGGAGACATTAATTACAAAAGAAATCTTTTGCCTTATAATAAAATATGAAACTACAAGATCAATGCTTGCCATGGAAGCTCTGAATGGCTAAGAGTTAAAGCACATGGATGTCAAGATTGCATTTCCTAGGTAGTTGTATAAAAGATTTGATGTACACATACTGCAAGAAGGCTTCAATAAAAGCAATTATGGTGCATGTATGTATTTTGAGGTAGTGAGTAATGTGGATGCAAATATTTTGCTTTTATGTATAGATAATATGTTAATCACTAAGAGACGAATTAAAGCAAATGATTCTTATTAAGGAAATACTAAACAAATGATTCTTATGAAGGAAATACTAAGTAAAGAACAAGATATTAAGGACTTAGGATCAACAAAGAAGATGCTAGGCATAAGCATCCTCAGGAACAAAACAAAGAATGTCTTGATGCTTTCTCAAGAGCATTGCTTGCAAAAATGCTTGCTAAATTTTGCATGCAACAAGTTACAAGGATGAATATTCCTTTCGAAGGCCATTTTAAGTTGTTAGATGAATATTCTCCAAGTAGTGATAAAAAAAGCAAGAAACTTCAAGTATGCCTTACTTGAGTACAATTGGTTCTTTGATGCATTCCATGATTTGCAGCATACCAGATTTTGCCTATCCAATTAGCACGTTGAGTTGAGTAGCTGCTTGACTAACCTAGATAAGAAGTATCGGTTGGCTGTCGAATGGATAATGAAGCATGTGAAAAATAATTGGAATTATGTGTTGAATTATGGCAAGATTAAGCAAAGGCAACAAAGGATTGTGGGGGGGGGGTGTTGATTCTGACCATGCAGGGGATAAGGATAAAAGACAATCATTATCTACTCGTGTTTCATTATGGTTGTTGTTGAATCAACTGAAAAATACACTTACAATCTTTTATAGCACTCTTAAGCATAGAAGTGGAGTACATGGCTATGACAAAGGGATTTAAAAAAGCTATTAATAAATTATGCCCATTTCTTAAAGTCATAAAGTAGTGGTGGAATAATCAAGTGACTAGTAAGATGGTGAGAGAGATCTAAAAGCATAATAGATGTGGCTGGTGGAAGAATCATAAGTAAAGTAAAATAAAAGTTGTTGGTAGAAGAGCACGGTTGTTTGAAATAAATTGACTCTCTACACTTATATATATAGGGCATGCTCCCACACACATAAGAAAAACAAAATCAATACATAGCCTTGGATCTCTTGCTTATTTTCATTATTTTCACTACTAACCCATAAATCATCTCATTTTACAAAAATCTCTCACTTGTTTTTAGTATTTAAAAAAAAAACCATACGACATTATATATTATAGACTAACCAATTAATTCTTCTCAAATTTTCCATGGTAGTATCAAAGCTACGTCGATCATTAATTAAGTGTAACTTTTCACTAACCTATGATTGATTTGAATCACATATCTCTTTCAATCTCTTATGGAGATAATTATGATTTTTGGTTAATTAAGATGATGACTTATTTTTGCTCTCAGAATTTATGAAAAGTTGTGGAAGGAGTTACCATCTTCAAAGATATTGTCCCTTTTTTTACTACTAAAAAAAAAGAGAAAAAAATTCTTAAGCATTATTTTCACTTCAGTAAACCATGGTAGATGAGATCTGTTCATGAGTCATAGAAGCAATTACCAACAAAGAAGCATAGGATACATTATAGGACGAGTTAAAGGAAGTAAAAAGTTATATACTATCAAATTCCAATCTCTTAGAAAAGATTTTGAAAATATTAAAGTAAAGGATAATGAGATTGCAAAAGACTATTATTTAAGGACTAAAGAAATAGTTAATTAAATGAGAGCCTATGGAGAAAATATTTCTCATATAAGAATAGTGGAAAGAATTGATTAGCTGCATAAAAAAAAATATGATGCATTGATTTTTGATATTGAAGAGTTTCAAGATATAGAAACTATACTACTAACATGTTAATAGCCTCTCTTGAAGCACATGAAGGAAGATTGAATAGATGAAATGAAGACTCTTTAGAGAGTACCATTTAGTCTAAATAAAAGTGCAGTCTCAAAAAGCAAAGAAAAATAGAAGAAACTCAAATGAGAATTTCAAAAATAAGCAAAATTTTAGGAAGACAAGTTGAAAGTAAAAATAATCATTCCCCATGGAACTTCATTAAAAAAAAAAAAAAAGCCACTTGAGAAAGATTACTGGTTTATAAGAAAGTCATAGTGCAAAATCGTAAGAAATTTGGGCACTTAATGAGAGATTATATACTAAAAAGAAATATCTAAGCTAATTTGACTACGGAAAGGGAGGAAGAGAATTATCTTTTTCATGCATGTCAAAAAGCTAGAAAGAGAAAAGTAATGTATGATATTTAGACAGTGACTATAGTAATCATATGATAAAAGATGAAAGTATTTTTGATAGTCATGATAAGATAAAAACAAAAGTAAAGATTGAAAATAGTGAATTTGTGAAGGCAATTAGTAAAGGTACTATTGCAGTTAGTATCAAGAAAGGAAAAAAAATATATAAGTGATGTTTTGCTAGTTCTTAACATAGCTTAAAATCTATTGAGCGTGAGATAAATGATAGAGAAAAAAATACTCATTGCATTTTGAGGGAAATTCTTGCTCAATATTTGACAAAAAATGGTGAAACCCTCGAAATCGTAAGAGTAAAAATGAAAGAAAATAGATACTTTCCAACACAATGGAGATCTGCAAGCAATATAGTTATGAAGATGCAAGTAGATGACTCTTTGCTATGGCACAAAAGGTTTGGACATTTCAACTTTCATGGCTTGAAGATCCTATATCAGAAGAACGTGATGCAAAACCTTTCATCAATAAAAAAAAAATTAACAATAATATTTGTGAAGGATATATACTTGGAAAGTTACATCGACAACCATTTCTTTTCAATAAAGCATGAAGGGCTAAGGAGCCTTTAGAGCTAGTTCATATAACTGTATAAAGACAGTACAAGATAATAAAGGTAAATAATATGTTTTTAAATAATTTAATAAATTTTGCAAAAATGAGGGATTACAACCTTAACTTATTGCCAACAATGCTCTAAAGCAAAATGGAGTATTAGAAAAGAAGAATAAAACATTCAAGGAAATGGCAAGAGTAATGTTGACGAAGAAAAATCTGTCAAAACTTTTAGGGTAGAGGTTGTGAGCATCGTAGTTTATCTACTCAATCGATGTCCAACCGAGGTTGTGGAAGACAAGACGCTAGTTGAAGCATGGAATGGACAAACACCTTCAGCAAAACATCTCAAAGTCTTTGGACTATGCTATGTACATATCCTAGAACAAAAGCGAAGCAAGCTAGATGAAAAAATAGACAAAGATATCTTCTTAGGCTATAGTATTCAATCAAAAGAATATGAGTTTATAATTTAAAAATAAAGAAATTACTCATCAGTAAAGATGTGAAATTTGATGAAGAAGCTAAGATAATTGGGATATGGGAAAGATTGAAAGAAAGAATATTAGCTCCCCAAATTCTCCCCAACAATAAAATGAAGACAACCAAGTACGTAATAACCATTAATAGCAATTGAAAATTGAATTTTTCCATCATTGAATATGAATTAATATTTCATGATGAAGTTTGACCAATTATTTTGAAAACATTTAACTGATGTGGCAAAAAATGCCAATTATCAAAAGCGAACAATAGTGGATTTTAAATATGCTTATAACTAATATGGGATATGTAGGGAGATTCATGAAGTCTTACTCAAAAATATGGAGGTTGATAACATGTAGAAGAGATCTGGTCAGGATTAATGTATCCAATGAGTTTAGGAACTTTACAATATGAGATGATTTAATCAGGACTATGGTGATTTTAATGGCATGAATCATATTATTGTGTTTATTCATAATTTAATGATCTTTCATGTCTATGATAAATTTAAAATTAATTTATGATAAAAAATCTAAAATGATGGCAATGATCATATGGCAGGCACTCTGGCGAGGTGTGTGCACCCATGGCGGCTTTCCTCATAAACTTAAAAACTATGAGGGTTTTCTTTGACCTAAGGAAGAAGAAAACAACAAAGAAGCCCAGCCTACCAGGTGCAAGACAATAAAATATGAACACATAATTCAAGAATAAGTTTGCAACAGCAAGAAATTAAGAAGCTATCAAGATTAAGTTTCATAAGAGGCATTTTCGGCAGATGCTCTCTTGCTAACCAGTGTCAAGTGTCACCCAGGGTTCCCCCAAACACTTCAGTGGGATTAGGCTAAGCCCTCTGTTAGGGCTCCTTGAAGAGTCCCAATGAAGTGGTTAGGGGAACTCTAGGGGACAGCTGACTCTCTCTTTCACTTATTCTCTGAATTTCTTGATAAGTTAAAGCATGCATAGCAAGCCATATCTTTATAAGAGGGCATTCCTTCAATGAGATATATGCTAAAGAAAATGTGAAGTTGGCGTACAGAAGGAAAGGGAGGATTGATCTACACGTGATAATTGAATCTGGTCCTTATTGTGTGGATGGAGGATCCAGAGACGTGACTCTGGTAAGTTGGTCACAAGTGGTCACAAATTCAACCTGCGATTTTCATGTGGTCCATCCTTAAAGTTTATGAGGGAAGAAGAACATTTCTCCAGCACTAGCTCCATATGGCTAAGTCAAGGATTATCTTTCTTTGCTGCAAAACATGTGTTAGTTACTTATCTAACATGGTTTTAGCCATTTTTGAAGTAAGCTACATACTACATGTAGGGTTAAATACATCAAAAGGCTGGTATTATTTTAACTACAACAGTTTAAGGCAGCATGCAGTAGCAACAATAATTTGACACATGGGTTTATGTGGCAGATTCTGCTTAGGGTTTGCTTGGCCAGCTGAAAGTGAATGGTTGATGGGTATCAATAGTGAAAAAGAGGCGTAGACGGCTTGTGTCCACAGGCCACTCACCTCTAATATTCTCTTGCTCTCATGCGTCTATCTAGCAGTTGCGTCTAAGTTCACTGCTCACAGGTTTATCCCAAAAATCTCTTGTGGTCTCTTAACCGCACAAAGACCCAAAATTCAACCAGGTGCACCAAGAGGAGCTCATTATAAATGGTGGGTCGTTTGGTTGCATTCACCTCACCAAGCAATCAATACAAGCAGGAGTAAGAATTAATATGCATGTCAGTTGCCCCCTAGAGTTCCTCTGAGCACTTCATTGGGGACTTTCTCAAGACCAGACCTCACTGAAGTGTTTGGGGGAACTCCCGGTGTCATCTGATATAAGGCGAGGTGAGGCCAGTGACACATATTGCCGGGACTACGTGGTTCTGTTCCCTTTATTGTTTCTGACTAGTTAGGTTTAAGTTATTGCAGCTCACTTGGAGCAGAATCAAGGATTGGCAGCTTTAAATTTAATACATATTCATCAGCCAAAATATACAGTACAAATATAATATATATGGCATGTATCTTATACTTTAGTTATCCATCTGCTGACAAAAGTTTTTGTTGATCCAATACTCTTCTCTATGTCAAGATTTGGAGATACTTTCCTGCATGTGTCATGTTCTTGTAAAGATCGATATTGCAGGTGCATATATTTATACGTACAGTGGGTTTAGTTTCGTCAAAATGCAAATTCCTACTGTTTTTCACTCTTAGGTCTTCTTAACCCTAAACCTTGGCCTTTAGGAGTGGACAGGAAAGGTCAGATAAACCAAATGGTCTAAGGTTTTTGTTGCATAACTACAATAATAACAGGAGTACAATTCAGTTTATTAAGATTAGAAGATAGCATGAGAGTCTTTGATTAGAAGTGAAAAAGAGTTCCTCGCAAGATTTTCTCTTCCCTTACACAATCAAAACATAATTAACACAAACCTTGCAAAACGTTTCTGTGCTTGATCTAAATTTGCTAGTTTTCTTTGACATTAATGCATCTTATTTGCTCTACTTCTTGCAATTATAAGTGAGATTAGTTTTTTGTATTACAAGGGAAAACATATCTTGGCACAATCTCTTCATTTATTGCATGTCAGCTTAATTGTGATGTACGGCTTAGATTGTGTGGTGCTGAGGAGTTGCTTGTTTTGTTTCTTGCTATTTTCTTTCTACAATAAATTCTGATTGTTTATATTTGTATGTCTTTTAGATGTTGTTTATTTAGTCTTGGTAACGTATATGTATTGAGCTAAACCTGTGACACAAGTGACTGTTTCAAGACCTTGGGTTTGAATTGCATATCCCTTTAATTTTCTTTTGTTAGAAGCTTGTTTTACTACAAATTATTATAATTAATGTTTATAGTTATATTAATTTTGCTGATTTCACTAAGATAATCACCGTGATCTTATTCAGATCACTCTATACTAAACAACGGTTTAATTATTACATAGTAAGTATAATAAATGGAGAAGGAAGCTAGTTTAAAGTTAGATGCATGTATAGCATGAGCTAGACGTATTATTTCATAACTATAATTACAATATTTTGTAGTAATATAAATTAAATTTGTAGTTTATTTTAGTATCAATAAATGCTTTTACTATCCAGTTATCATCTCTTAAGAGTGGTTATATAGTTACTCGATAATTAAAAGAAGACAAGGGTTGGAAACTAGTAAGCAAAGAGAAAAAACTTGCTCCATAAAAGAAATTTTTATTGATTTTCAACTCTTTAATGATCTCCTTTCAATTACAAGGGATGTATTTATAGAAGTTTCACAAGGGTATTTGCATCATTATCCTTCTAAAATATTTAGCCTTATTAAATTTCCAATACAACCTTTAACCTTTCGTGCAATTACTCTAATCACTCTAGAATAATCATAGAAGTTATTGTCTACCCTTTTGGATTTCAACGACTGTTGCATTTGAGCTTGGATGTGGATTCCATTCCATGATCCTCAAGTTGGACAAGACTCATCTTTCAGTTTTATTTTTCATCTTCATAATTATATGGTGAAACTCAGTAACATTAAATGTTGTAGAAATCCTATAGTAATTTGGCAACTTTATTTTATAGGTGTTATCATTAATCTTCTGTATAATCCGAAATGGTCCATCGGCTCTTGGAGATAGCTTGGCATTTGGGTGATTTAAGAACCTTCCTTTTTGTTAATGGATTCAAATCAAGTCTCATTCCTTGAAAGTATGTTACAAATGATGCTTATCTCGTTGGGCTTTGTACTTGAGTTTTTTTTTTGGTTGAATTCTTACATGAACTTGTTCATAAAGTTTCTTGATTTCTCGTGCCTTTTTTTTTTTTGCCTCCGCATTCTAACGATGAATATTAAAAGATGGTGCTAAGTTAAGGGGACTGAGGGGATGAGTGCTATTAATTATCTCGAAAGGATACTTTCTAGTGACTTAATTAGTGAAGTCGTCGTAAGCAAGCTTTAATTATGCAAGAATAAGATCCTATTTTTTGAGGCTCTTCCCAATAAAACAAAAGAGGAAGTTCCCTAAAATTCTATTAATTGACTCGATTTGCTTGTCTATTTAGAGATGACTTGCACTATTTAATTGGAGTTTGGCACCTTTTCCATGAAGTTCTTTAGAAGTGACCTAGAAATTTGTCATCTCAATATGAAGCGATATTTTTTGGGATTCTATGAAGTTAAACATCTCCTTGAAGTACAAATTCGTGACCTAGACAACATTTTAGTCTTTTAACATGAAATAAAATGTGCCATTTTTGGGAACTTATCTACAGCGACCATAACAAAATCCTGCTATCACTGAGTTTAAGGTAGTCCAAGAACAAAATCCGTGCTCACATCTTTTTAAGGTGCTTTTGAAATTGGTACGAGCATATATAATCCTGTATTTTCAATTTTAGTTTTGGCCAAGTAATAAGTCTTACATCGTTAGATGTGTTTATTGACATCTCGCTTCAATCTTGGCCAATGAAAATTTTTCTTAACCAAAACCATAGTTTTGTCTCTCCCAAAATGTCTAGCTAAGCCTCCATCATGTTCTTGCCATATGATTGCTTCTCGAAGTTATTATTGAGAAATGCGTAATACTTTTCCTTTAAATAAGAATCCATCTGTTCTATGGTATTGCTAAAAGGCAATTTCTTAATAAAACTCCAAACTTAATCAAAATAAGGATCATCTTAATATAGCTCCTTGATAATCTCAAATCAAACTACTTTCATTTGCAGAGTGGAAAGCAAGGCATGCGGTCGACTAAGGGCATTAGTTATGAGTTTTGTCTTCTCGTCTTGTACTTCAATAAGAATAGATAAGATTGCAAGAATTCATTGCAAGAGACATGTCTTCCATTGATTTTTGTTGAGAGTTCAAATGCTTGAGTGCGTCATGGTCAGAATAGAGAATAAATTCTTTACTCAATAGGTAATGGCTCCAATGTTACAAAGCTCACATAACAACATAAAATTTTTTTATAATTAGTGGAGTACTTAAGTTTGCCATTACTGAGTTTTTCATTAAAAAAGGCTATTGAATTCATTTCCTAGCTTAAAACAACACTAATACCAGTATTAGCTTACCTTGAATATTTGCTCAAAATTTAGATGTGTAATACAAGAGCTTTAGTTCTTCAACTCTTCAAAACTCTTGTGGGCTTCTTTTGTCCATTGGAACTTGTCTCTCGTGATGCAGCTAGTAAGAAGAGTAACATTGAAACTAAAAATTCTAATGGATTTTGTGTAGAATGACGCTAGCCTATAAAAGATCCTTACATCCTGGATAGATTTAGGACTTGGCCAAATATTGATGGTTTCTATCTTACGTAGATCTACTTGGATGCCTTCAGCAAGTAATGATATACCTAGAAAAGACAATTTCATTTGTTAAGAAAGAATATTTCTTGAGGTTGATATATAATGTTTTTTTATGGATAAGTTCCAGAATTTAATAGATATGCCCCAAATGTTCTTATTTGGTTTTACTATAGATTAGAATATCATCAAAGTATACAATCACTTTTCAATGAAAGGATGAAGTACTTGGTTCATTAGGTGCATGAAAGTGCTAGATGCTTTTGATGATCTGAAGGGCATGATAATCTACTCACACAAGTTGTATCAGGTTTCAAAGGCAGTCTTCCATTAATCTCTTGGTTGTTGATATGATGATACCCACTACGAAGATCTATTTTTTTTTTTTTAAAAAAGATAATGACACCATAAAGCTCTTCAAGCATGTCATCAAATCTCAATATTGGGAATTAATATTTTATGGTGTTCTTGTTCATAGCTTGGCTATCAATGCACATTCTCTCGCTACCATCTTTCTTTGGTACTAAGGGTGTATGTCCAATACAAGGACTAATGCTTTCTTAGATCAATACTTTCTTTAATAATTCCTCAACTTAGCATTGGATTTTAACATGCTTTTGTAAATTCATTTGGTATGTTGGTTTTTTAAGAACAACAACCCCGAAAGTGAGGTCCATGGCATGTTAAATATCTTGCATAGGGGGTAGACCAAGAAGGATCTCACCAAGCATTAAATCTGGAAATTTGATGAGCAAGTGTCCTACTTTTATTGAACAAGTGGTTTCTTTGTTTTGTTCAAGCAACAATATAAGACACATGTCTTGTGTTTCTTTGGGTTTCACCTTGAATTAGCTTTTGGATACCAAGGATACCAGTGTCTTGCCTTTGTTATAGTCTTGATTGATTTCAATGGGCAGTAATGGGACTAACTTGATCTTTCACTCTATCATTGAAGGTGATACAAATCATGTATTATTGTGTTTATTTGATTTCCTTTTATATTAATTATTATTTATTTTGAATATTAGAGATTTCATAATTAATCCCATCATTTAAGGATTTGGTACTTAAATTCCCCATAAGAATGAACCATAATTTGATGGAAAGAGTAAGGTATATGCTTTTCATGACAAGGTTAAGCAAGGACTTTTAGATTGAGGTTGTAATAGGTGCAGCTCACTTGATCAATTAGTATGCATTGAAGGTAATAAACTTCAAAGCTTCAAAAGAACCCTAGACCAGAAAGCCAGTTAGCTTAAGTCACCTTAAGGTCTTTTGTTAGTGTTGCTTATGCACACCAAAGAGAAAGGAAGTTAGATCACAAGTTTACAAAGGGCTCTTTAGGTGAAGTGTGGTGCAAGCTATGTGACTCTTATAAGCTAGGATGTGATATTTGATGACACATTCCCATGTGCAAATTTTGGAAAGGCCTTCAGTTGATATGAAAAGTTCAAAAGATTGTCTTTAGGTGCCTCAAAGAGTTAGTATTGAGGTGGAATCTTCTAACTAACCAGTTTTGTCAAGTCTTAAACTAATTCTAGAAGAAATGAACGTTGATAGCAACCTTTGACAAATGTAAGCTTATTTAAATCTTGAAATCAATAGTTAGAATGTTGATGATCCTAGGCAGTTGGACAATTACTACTTGGCAATGGATAGGACTATAAGGAATATAAGATCCCATGGGAGACTCCAACAGGAGGAATCAAGAACTTACTACATATGCCCTTAACTTTGTTAAGTAATATATAGATTTGGAGCTTTCCAACTTCACTGGGGTAGTGTAAAGCCTCAAGTAGCCAAATAGCTTAAGCCAATGAAGAAAAAAGATACAATCTCTCATGAAAATATATATCTAAGACATTGTTCGAAGACCAAAACAGTAAAAATTGATAGATCATAAATGGATTTACAAGCTGAAGAAGAGTGAAGTTGCTGAGTGTACCAAGAAATGGCAAGGCTAGTAATAAAAGGATTCACCCAAATCTTTTGCCTTATAATGAAGTATGAAACTATAAGATCAATGCTTGCCTAGGTAGCTCTAAATGGCCAGGAGTTAAAGCACATGGATGTCAAGATTGCATTTTTATGATCGTAGAAGATTGAATGAGAGCATGTACATTAAACAAATAGACAATTTCTAGGTAAGAGGCAAGTAACATCATGTGCACCTTTTAAAAAAGTCTCTTCATAAGTGCAAGTAATTTCTTAGATAATGGTATAAGAGATTTGATGTATGCATACTGCAAAAAGGCTTCAATAGAAGCAACTATGATACATGTGTGTATTTTGAGGTAGCAAGTAACATGGATGCAAACATTTTGCTTCTATACAAAGATAATATGTTAATCACTAAGTGAAGAATCAAAATAAGTGATTCTTATGAAGGAAATACTAAGCAAAGAACTCAATATTAAGGACTTAGGATCAAAAAAGAAGATGCTAGGCATAAGCATCCTTAGGAACAAAACCAAGAATGTCTTAAGCTTTCTTAAGAGCATTACTTGCAAAAGATGCTTGCTAAATTTTGCATGTAACAAGTTATGAAGATAAATATTCCTTTCAAAGTCCATTTTAAGCTGTTAGCCAAATGTTCTCCAAGTAGTGATGAAGAAAAGCAAGAAACTTCAAGTCTTCCTTACTCAAATACAGTTGGTTCTTTGATGCATTCCATAATTTACACCATATAAGATTTTCCCTATCCAATTAGCATGTTGAGTAGGTGCTTGACTAACCAAAATAAGAAGCATTAGTTGGCTATCAAATGGGCAATGAGGTATGTGAAAAATGCTTGGTACGATGGTTTGAGTTATGGCAAGATTTAGCAGAGGCAACAAAGGCTTGTGGGGTGTATTGATTCTGACTGACTATGCAGGGGATAAGGATAAGAGACAATCATTATCTACTCATGTGTGTCATTATGGTTATTGCTGCATTAAGTGAAAAACAAAGTTACAACTTTTATAGCACTCGTAAGCATAAAAGCTGAGCATATGGCTATGACGAAGGGATTTAAAAAGCATGTTAATAAATGATAACTATTTATTGAAGTTATAAAAATAGCGGTGGAATAATCAAGTGACTAGTAAGATGGTAAGAGAGATCTAAAAGCACAATAAATGTGGTTAATGAGAGAATCATAAATAGAATATAATAAATGTTGTCAATAGAAGAGCACAGTTTGTTTGAAATAAACCAACTCTTCACACCTATATTTATAAGGCATGCTCCCATCCACACAAGAAAAAAAAAAAATCAATACATAGCTTTGGAGTCTTTACTTGCTTACTTTTTATTATTTTCACTAGTAACCCATAAATCTTCTTATTTTACAAAAGCCTCCCACTTATTTTTAGTATTTTTGAAAATAACCATAATACATTATATATTATAGACTTAACAATTAATTATTCTCAAATTTTCTATGGTGGTATCAGAACGATGCCGATCATTTATTAAGCATAATTTTTTACTAACATATGATTAATTCAAATCGTGTATCTCTATCAATCTCTAATTACGATTTTTGGTCAATTAAGATTAGAACCTATTTTTGTACTCAAAGTTTGCGAGAAATTATGGAAGCAGCTACCATCTTTGAAGATATTATCACTTTTTCAACTACTCTAAAGAAAATATTGGAGGAAAATATTCAAAAAAAATGTTTTTTTTAAATGTTATTTTCACTTTTGCAAACTATGGCAAATGAGATCTTTCCATGAATCATAGAAGCAATTAACACCAAAAAAGCATAGGATACATTGTATGACGAGTTCCAAGGAAGTAAAAAGGTACATACTATCAAACTCCAATATCTTAGAAGAGATTTTGAAAATATTAAAGTAAAAGATAATGAGATTGCAAAAGACTATTATTCCAAGATTAAAGAAATAATTAATCAAATGAGAGCCTATGGAGAAAATATTTCTTATAGAAGAATAGTAGAAAGAATTGATTAGCAGCATAAAAAAAATATGATGCATTGATTTTTGATATTGAAGAGTTTAAAGATATAGAAAGCCTCTTTAGAGAGTACCATTCAATTTAAAATAAAAGTGCAGCCTAAAAAAGTAAAGAAAATTAGGAGAAACTCAAATGAGAATTTAAAAAATAAGCAAAATCTAAGAAGACAAGTTAAAAGTAAGAATAATCTTCCTCCTTGTGAAATTTGTTTTTTTTTTTTTTTTGAAAAAGGAAAGCCACTTAAGAAAGATTATTAGTTCCTAGCAATGCCACAATGCCAAAATTGTAAAAAAAATAAAATTGGGCACTTGGTAAGAGATTATAGACTAAAAAGAAGTATTCAAGCTATTTTACTAAGAAAATGGAGGAAGAGAATTTTTCTTTTTCATGAATGTTAAAAAGCTACTAAAGAGAAAAGTGACCTATGGTATTTAGACAGTGACTATAATAATCATATGATAAAAGATGAGAGCATTTTTGCCAATCTTGATAAGATAAAAACAAAAGCAAAGATTAGAAATGGTGAATTTGTGGTGGCAATTAGTAAAGGTACTATTGCATTAGTATCAAGAAAGCAAAGAAATATATATGTGATGTTTTACTATTCCTTAGCATAGCTCAAAGTCTATTGAGCGTGAAATAAATTATAGAGAAAGAATATTCATTATATTTTAAAGGAAATTCTTGCTCAATATTTAACAAACAAATGATAAAACCCTTGAAATTGTAAGAGTAAAAACGAAAGAAAATAGATACTTTCCAATATAATGGAGATATGCAAGCAATGTAGTTATGGAGGTGCAACTCGACAACTCTTTACAATGGCACACAAGGTTTGGACATTTCAACTTTCATGGCTTGAAAATCCTATATCAAAAGAACATGATGCGAAACCTTTCGTCAATCATAGAGAATTAATAACAATGTTGGTGGAGGATGTATACCTGGAAAGTAACATCGACAATCATTTCCTTTCAACAAAGCATGGAGGGCTATGGAGCCTTTAGATTATTCAGATAGATTTTTACGGGCCGATGCACACTTTAACCTATAATTAAAGCAGGTACTTCATTATCTTCATTAATGATTATACAAGAATTACATGGGTTTACTTTCTATGTGAAAGTCATAAGTTTTTGAAATTTTCAAAAAGTTTAAAACTTTTGTCGAGAAATGAAGTGGTCACTGTATAAAGACAATAAAAAATAATCAAAATAAATAATATATTTCTAAATAATTTAATAAATTCTTTGTAAAGAAAAGGCATTGCAAACTTAAGTTATTGTCAACTAGGCTCTAAAGCAAAATGGAGTATTAGAAAGGAAGAAGAAAACATTCATAGAAATGGCAAGAGCAATGTTGATGAAGAAAAATCTGCCGAAACTTTTTAGGTAGAGGCTGTGAGCATCATAGTTTATCTACTCAATCAATATGTAAGTGAGGTTGTGCAAATAAGACACCAGTTGAAGCATGGAATGGATGAAAGCCTTCAACAAAACATCTCAAAGTCTTTGGATGTGTACACTATGTACATATCCCAAAACAAAAAAGGGACAAGCTAGATGAAAAAATAAAAAAAGATATCTTTTTAGGCTATAACACTTAATCAAAAGCAGACGAGTTTATAACTTAACAATAAAGAAATTAATCATCAGTAAAGATATGAAATTTGATGAAGAAGCTAACTATAATTGGGATATGGAAAAAAAATTGAAAGAGAGAACATCCTAACTTGCCAACTTCTCCCCAACAATAAAGTGAGAACAACTACATACACCTAGAGTCACTGACCTTATGAGAATTAACACCATTGGAAGACTCATCGTCAGAATCATCACCAAGAAGGACAAGGCCATTGACTGAAATATACAAGATGTGCAGCTCTAACAATAATAAAGCCGAAGAATTATGAAGTAGCTTCAAAGTAACAAGTATAAATAAAAGTTATAGAAAAAATCAAGATGATCGAGAAAAACAAGTGACGGGAACTCATAGATCCACCCCAAAACAAAAAAACATAAGAGTTGAATGGGCCTACAAAACAAAACTTAATCCTGATAACTTGATACAAAACCACAAAGCATGACTTGTAGCCAAGGGATACTCATAACAATTTGGGGTTGATTACTATGGGGCATTTACTGCTGTTGCCAAAGGAATAAGGGATCAGTAATCAAGTGGATAAGGTAGACACTACTATTGCAAGGCATCATAAGCCGCAAAGTAAGATCATTGTAATGTTATGGATCTAATTAGCTCTACTTATATATGAAAGTTTTGGGATACAATCTCATTCATTAAAAAAGTGAAGGATTTGAGGAATGAAAATGGGTCAGCACGTGCATATTTTCCTTTGTATCAAGAAGAAATACTGTCATTTGGGATTAAACACTAGCACTTTTTTCTTGAGGCGGGCACTAAAAGAGTACTCATAAGACTATTTCATGTGTCTGAGATACATTTAGCGGGTGGCATCCTAAGGCACATGACTACTTTGTTGGCAGTGAAATTTTGCAGTCTAATGTTTCAAGATCCTTTGATCTTGCATGGTGTTGTTTTACTAGAAAAAAAAAAAGACCAAAAATGGGAGTTTTACCACTGGTAGGGAGTAAACATGCTATGCACTGTCGGAAAATATGAAATTCAAAGAAATTCCAACCTTCCTAAAAACTGATACAGGAACTAGAAAATGGATGCTCTGATATCAATATGGGTAAGAAAATGATAAGCAAAGAGAAGAAAAACTTTGTAAAGAAATTATTGATTCTCAACTCTTTGATGATCTCCTTTCAACTACTGAAGATGTATTTGTAGTAGTTTTCACAAGGGTATTTGCATCTTTATTCTTCTAAAATATTTTGCATTTTACGTTTTCAATACAACCTTTAACCTTTCATGCAATTACTCTATATCATTATAAAATAGTTAAAGAAGTTGTCCACCTTTTTAGATTTTGAGTTGCATATGGGCTTGGACGTGGATTCCATTCCACTTAGACTCTTAAGAATTCAACTGGAGGTTGAGAAAATGGGTAGAGTAACAAGTGATATCAACTGCAAAATACAAAGATCAAATGAAACCATAATAGCAAGAAAAAAATTTGTGAACCCATCAGGAAATTAAGATAAACAATAACAAAAAGGGGAACTAGTAAAAGATATAACCAGTGAGGAAACAGATATTGAAGAAACAGAAGTCATTCAAAATAATATATAACTGTAATTAATCTTCTGGGTTTCAATGGTGGAGATAGAGTTTCAGTGGGTGATAATGAACTACAAGAACAAGAGAAAGCAAAATTTAGAGGAGAAATTATACTTTGAGTTTTTATGATTTTGGTGGTTCAACATTAAAATGCAAAAGGTTAGAAAAGTTATTTTCATGTACAAACTAAGCTGATCATCAAGAGTAGACTTGTATTTTCTTTTTTCTTGTGTTTTTTTGGCACTAGAATTTCTTTAGCCATAATTTGCCAATTTTCGTGAGATCTCAAGATCTCAGGTTGTGTATTACATGGACAACATTTATTTTCATTTTTATTTGAGTATGAAAAATCTAACAATTCTTACTCAAATCATCATGTTAACATGAATCTGAATGTGGATACCAATAAGCTTAATGAAAACTTGATGCCTTAAATAATAGCAATATACGTGATAACCATTAATAGCAATTGAATTGAAATTTTCCATCATTGAATAAGAATTAATATTTCGTGACGAAATTTGACCGACTATTTTGAAAACTTTTGACTGGTGTGGCAAAAAATGCCAATTATCAAAAGCAAACAATACTGGATTTTAAATATGCTTACAACTGATATGGGAGACGTAGGGAGATTCATGAAGTCTTACTCAAAAAGATGGAGGTTGATAACAGGTAGAAGAGAGCTGGTCAGGATTAATGTATCCAATGAGTTAAGGAACTTTACAATATGAGATGATTTACCAGGACTATGGCGATTCTAATGGCGTAAATCATATTATTATTGTGTTTTGTCAAAATTTAATGATCTTTCATGTCTATGATTTTCAAATTTAATGATAAAAAATATGAAATCATGGCAATGATCATATGTCAAGAGAGCCCCTTACTGGGATGGCAGGTACTCCAGCGAGGTGTGTGTACCCATGGCGGCTTTCCTCATAAGCTTAAAAACTATAAGCGTTTTCTTTGACCTAACGAAGAAGAAAACAGCAAAGAAACCCAGCCTACCAGGTGCAAGACATCAAAATATGAACACATAATTCAAGAATAAGTTTGCAACAGCAAGAAATTAAGAAGCCATCAAGGTTAATTAAGTTTCATAAGAGGCATTCTGGGCCGGTGCTGTCTTGCTAACCAGTGTCAAGTGTCACCGAGGGTTCCCCCAAACACTTCAGTGGGATTAGGCTAAGCCCTCTGTTAGGGCTCCTTGAAGAGTCCCAATGAAGTGGTTAGGGGAACTCTAGGGGACAGCTGACTCTCTCTTTCACTTATTCTCTGAATTTCATGAAAAGTTAATGCATGCATAGCAAACCATATCTTTATAAGAGGGTATTCCTTCAATGAGATATATGCTAATGAAAATGTGACGTTGGTGTACTTAAGGAAACGGAGGATTGATCTACACGTGATGATTGAATCTGGTCCTTATTGTGAGGATGGAGGATCCAGAGACGTGACTCTGGTATGTTGGTCACAAGTGGTCACAAATTCAACCCGCGATTTTCATATGTGGTCCATCCTTAAAGTTTATGAGGGAAGAAGAACATTTCTCCAGCACTAGCTCCATATGCTTAAGTCAAGGATTATCTTTCTTTGCTGCAAAACATGTGTTAGTTACTTATCTAACATGGTTTTAGCCGTCTTTGGAGTAAGCTACATATTACATGTAGGGTTAAATACATCAAGAGGCTGGCATTATTTTAACTACAGCAGCTGAAGGCAGCATGCAGTAGCAACAATAATTTGATACAAGGGTTTATAAAGCAGATTCTGCTTAGGGTTCGCTTGGCCAGCTGAAAGTGAATGGTTGATGGGTATCAAAAGTGAAAAAGAGGCGTAGACGGCTTGTGTCCACAGGCTACTCACCTCTAATATTCTCTTGCTCTCATGCATCTATCTAGCAATTGCGTCTAAGTTCGCTGCTCACGGCTTTATCCCAAAAAATCTCTTGTGGTCTATTAACCGCACAGAGACCCAAAATTCAACCAGGTGCACCAAGAGGAGCTCATTATAAATGGTGGGTATTTTGGTTGCATTCACTTCACCAAGCAATCAATACAAGCAGGAGTAAGAATTAATATGCATGTCAGGTGCCCCCTAGAGTTCCTCTGAGCACTTCATTGGGGACTTTCTCAAGATAAAACCCTACTGAAGTGTTTGGGGGAACTCCCGGTGTCATTTGATACAAGGCGAGGTGAGGCCAGTGAAACATATTGTCACGACTATGTGGTTCTGTTCCCTTTATTGCTTCTGACTAGTTAGGTTTAAGTTTTGTTTTTAGCTAAGTTAGTTGATTGCTGCTCATCTGGAACAAAATGAAGGACTCGCTGCTTTGAATTTAATACCTGTTCATCAGCCAAAATGTACAGTAGAAATATAATATATCCCCTGTATCCTATACTTTAGTCATCCATCTGCTGACAGAAGTTTTTGTTGATCCAATACTCTTCTCTATGTCAAGATTTGGATATACTTTCCTGCATATAACATGTTCTTGTAAGGATCGATAATGCAGGTGTGTACATTTATACTTACTGTGGGTTTAGTTTCATCAAACTGCAACTTCCTACGGTTTTTCACTCTTAGGTGGTCTTATTAACCCTAAACCTTGGTCTTTAGGAGTGGATAGGAAAGGTCAGCTAAACCATTTGGTCTAAGGTTTTTGTTGCATGACTACACTAATAAAGGGAGTACAGTTCAGTTTATTAAGATTAGAAGATGGTATGAGAGTCTTTGACTGGAAGTGAAAAAGAGTTCCTTACAAGATTTTCTCTGCCCCTAAACAAATAAAACACAATTAACAGAAACCTTGCAAAACATTTCTGTGCTTGATTTAAATCTGCTAGTTTTCTTTCTGACATTAATGCATCTTATTTGCTCTACTTCTTGCAATTATAAGTGAGATTAGTTTTTCGTATTACAAGGGAAAACATATCTTGGCACGATCTCTTAATTGTGATGTACGGTTTAGATTGTGTTGTGCCCAGGAATTGCTTGCTTTATGTCTTGCTATTTTCTTTTTACAATAAATTCTTATTCTTTCTATTTGTATGTCTTTTAAATCTTGGTTATTTAGTCTCGGTAACTTATATATCGAGCTAAACCGGTGGCACAAGTGACAGTTTCAAGAGCATGGATATGAATTGCATGTCCCTTTTTAGATATATATATTTTTTTTCTGTTAGTGCAGCTTGTTTTACTGTAAATTACTATCATTATTAATGTTGATATTTATATTAATTCTGCTAATTTTACTAAGATAATTGCCATGATCTTATTCTGATCACTCTATAATAAACACAGGTTTTAAGTATTATATAGTCAGTATAATGGAACAGAAGTTTAACGTTGTAGTAATGTAAATTAAACTTATATGTTTTAGTGTTGAAGTGTTGATAAATGCTTTTACTACTCGTGTGATCATCTCTTAAAAGTGGTTATAGTTATGGATAAATAGTAGAAGACAAAGTGTGTCTCATTAAAGTAAAACAGAACAAACTAATTATCACACGAGAGAAATTAATACGTCCTGAAGTACTTAGTATCAACATCAAGTGTTGTTCACCATAGATAGAGAGTTTAACAAATTATTTACTACTCTAAGGAATCTATAAAGAAGATACAAATTTCAATATCAAATTCAGAACTGAAACTGTTGTTATAGAACCCACAATCAGTATATGTTTTGGTTAGATTTCTAAATCTATGTGGTTAATATCACTATGTTTTCTAGCTTAGAAAATGATCTAGGATGAAATCTCTTGGTATATATGAACTATCTGATACGAGAGTTTGATGGAAGCAATGACTTCAAATTATATGGAAGATCAAAATTCTTCCTTGCCTAGGCAATCTAGGACTAGATGCAGCGTTAGAAGGAGAGAGCAAGCTGCCTAGTGATCTCTCTCCTAAATATATAGTAAAGCAAACTTCTTGAAGAAGGCTCATAATAGTAGCTGCATAAAAAAAATAAAAAATGATGCATTGATTTATGATATTAGAGAGTTTAAAGATATAGAAACTATATCACCAACAGAGTTAGCAGGATCTCTTGAAGCACATGAAAGAAGATTGAATAAACGAAATAAAGATTATTTAGAGGGTGCCTTTCACTCTAAAGTAAAAGTGCAGTCTCAAAAATCAAAGGAAGGTGCATGGGAGAAACTCAAACAAGAATTTCAAAAATAAGCAAAATCTAAGAAAACAAGTTGAAAGTTGAAAGTTAAAATAATCTTCCTCCATATGAATTTGCAAAAAAAAAAAAAAAAAAAAAAGCTATTTGGAGAAATTTTGTTGGTTCAAAGGAAAGTCACAGTGCCAAAATTGTAAGAAATTTGGGCACTAGATGAAAGATTATAGACTAAAAAGAAGTATTCAAGTTAATTTTATTGAGGAAAGAGAGGAAAAGAATTTTCTTTTTTATGCATGTCAAAAAGCCACTAAAGAGAAAAGTGATGTACGGTACTTAGTAGCTGCAGCAATCATATGACACAAAATGAAAGTATTTTTTGCAATCTTGACAAGATAAAAACGAAAGCAAAGATTGAAAATGGTGAATTTGTGAAGGCAATTTCTAAATGTACTATTGCAGTTAGTATCAAGAAAGGAGAGAAACATATAAGCGACGTGCTACTAGTCCCTAACATAGCTTAAAATCTATTCAGCATGGAACAAATAATAACAGAAAGGATACTCCTTGCATTTTGAGGGAAACCAGTGCTCAATATTCAACAAAAAGGCTAAAATCCTTGAAATGACACTGAAAATATGCAAACGATGCAACTATGAAGATGCAAGCAAACAACTTCGCTATGTCACATAAGTTTTGGATATTTCAACTCTCATGGCTTGAAGATCCTCCATCATAAGAACATGTGCGAGACCTTCCATTAATCATAGAGAATAACAATGTTTGTGAAGGATGCATGCTTAAAAAGCAACATCGACAATCATTTCCTTCCAACAAAGTATGGAGGGCTAAGAAGCCTTTAAAGCTAGTTCACACGATATTTACAGATCGATGCACACTCCAACCCATAATCAAAGCAGGTAATTTATTCTCTTCATTTAATGACTATACAAGGAACAAAGAACTATGGTATGAGGTGTAAATCTACAGCTAATTCAAGACTAGTCAGTTATATTGATAGTGATTGGGTAGGGCCAACAGATGACATGCAGAGTACTTCAAGATATGCATTCACAATAGGCTCGAGGATATTCACTTGGGCATCAAAGAAGCAAGCAGTTGCACAAGCTTCAGAAGAGGCCAAATATATTGCTGCAGCATTAACTGCAATTCAACCTATATGGTTAAAGTGCATACTTAAAGATATGAGAGAACGTCAAAATAAAGCAACAGAGATTTACCATGACAACATATCAGCAATAGCAATGGCTAAAACTCCGTGTTCCATAGCAGAACAAAATATGTAGCCATAAAATATCACCTCTTCAGAGAGGTTAAAGCAAACAAAGAGATGTAGTTCAAGCATTGCCGGTTTGAAGAACAATCAGTAGATATATTCACTAAAGTTATCATGCTAAAAATTCAAATAACTGCAAGATATAGTAGGAGTTACGAAAGTGTGCATCAAGGAGGAGTGTTAATAAATGATGACCATTTCTAAAAGTCACAGAAATGTTAGTGGAAGAATCAACAGAGAAGATGGTTGTTTGAAACAGATCAACTCGCCGCACACATATATATGCACTTGTATATGCTTCTATACACACAAGAAAAAACCAAATCAATGCATAGCCTTTGAATCTCTTACTAGCCTACTTTCTACTATTTTCACTACTAATCCACAAATCTTCTCATTTACAACAGCCTCTCATAACATTTTAAAAAATAAGCACAACACATTACATATTATGAACTAACACAATTAACTCTTTTCAAATTTCTTACAGAAGCGAATTAATCTGTTTTGGGATCAAAATCTCATTCATGCTAAAGATTGGAGCATTAAGGAAGTGAAGATGACTTCCCTTGTGTATTATCCATCTGTGGATCTCATTATAGGATCAACAAGAAAGCTGTCACCTAAGATTTCACACTGAGGGACTCTTCCTGAAAATGGGTACTAAAAAGGTACCTAGTGCATGTACTGCTTTTTGTTAATTGCATGATAATAGGACTCTTTTATGCACCTGAGAGATAAATGATGCATGCTGACTGAATGGAAACGAACAATAATAAGAAGAATAAAAAGCTTCATGAACTTTTCTGAAAATTAAGATGAACAATAAGGAAAATGAGATACTAGTAAAAGATATGGCCTGTAACGCAAACAAATTAGTGGAAGAAAGAAAAGGAATTTAAAACAATAATAACTCTGTAAATAACCTTATTCTCAATTGGTTTCCAATGGTGGAGATAGAGTTTCAATGGGTGATTATGAGCTATAAGAACAAGAAATAACATGTTTTAGAATATTAGGCTAGAAATGAGAATATGAATAGAGAAATTATACTTGCATTTTTATGTTTTTGTTAGTTCAACATTAAAATGAAAAGGAAGAAAAAGCAATTTAAGAGAAACTAATCTGATAAACTTTTATTGTGATTTGCTTGACAATAAAATCTCCAAGGCAGTAGCTGGCAATAGTCTTATAGAATCAACTGAAGTTAAAAAACCACCACCACCCAAGAAAAAAAGTGATTTGACATGATAGTTAATATGAGATGTAAAGATTATGTTGACTCAACTTGTGTATTAAATCAATATTTCTAAAATCAAACAAAAAAAATTATGCGAGTAATCTAACTATTGATATTCCCTGAATTTGAATGTGTATGCAATAAGCTCAAATGGAAAGCCAATGCCTGATATCCTGCAAATATATGTAAATCATAGTTAGCATTTTAAATTAGAAAATAAATTCCATTTTTCTTTCACATTACCAAATAAGAATTAATAATGATGTTTAATAATGTTAAGGACATTTAAAGGTGTTCAATCACCACAAATGAAGTTTGGACTTTAAATTTATTCATAATTGACATATATGAAATTTGGATTTTGAATTTAATCATAATTGATATATAAAACACGAGAAAGATGCTATCAAGACTAAGTTTCATAAGATGCATTAGGCAACATTCTCTGCCACATGCTTATCTTGCTAATCAGTGCCAAGTGCCACATTAGATTCCCCCAAACACTTCAGTGGTTGGCTAAGTCCACTGTTAAGGTCTCCTGAAGAGACCCAACGAAGGGGTTAGGGGAACTGCAGGGGACAGCTGACTCTCTCTTTCACTTATTCGGTGAATTTCTTAATAAGTTAGGCACAGCAAGCCATATATATAAGAGATCTTCCTTCCAATTGACACTTAAAAGAGAAATAATGGTGACCTGAGGCTTACCATTAAAGAAATGGAGGACTGAATCTACACGTGAGGATTGAATCTGGTCCTTATCATGGGAGAGATGGAGGATCGAGAGCGACTGCGGTAAGTTGGCCACCAGTCTCCAATTCTACCAGTGATTTTCATTTCTGTGGTCCGTCCTACCTTTACATGGAAGAATATTTTTTTGTGTAAACATGGGTTAATTGCAGACATATAGAAGCTAGCATATTTGAAGTAAAGAGTACCTAGGCGCTGCAGAGATACACTGGCACAGATTACGATTAACATGCAGTAGCAATTATAATTCAGACACATGGATTTATACAGCAGATTCTGCTTAGCGTTTGCTTGGCTAGCTGAAAATGAAAGGTTGATGGGTATCAAAAGTGAAAAAGAGTCATAGAAGGGCTTGTGTCCACAGGCTTCTCACCTCTAATATTCTCTGGCTCTCATGCAGCTATCTTGCAGTTGGGTCTAAGTTCACTCTCACAGCTTTATCCCCAGAACTCTTGGTCTCAACAACACAAAGAACCCATATTTTACCATATGCACCAAGAGAAGCTCATTATAAATAGAGGGCTGAGTTGACTTTACCTCACAATCAACCAAGACAAGCAGGAGTAAGAATATCTATGTTAGGTGTCCCCTAGAGTTCCTCTGAGCACTTCATTGCGGACTTTCTCCAGATGAAAGAGCTATCAACCCACTGAAGTGTTTGGGGGAACTCCTGGTGTCATTTGATACAAAAAGAGGTGAGGTCGATGACGTATATATATATTGCCAGGACTGTATGGTTGTGTTGTCTATATTATTGCTTCTCACTGGTTATGCTTAAGTTTTGTTTCACCTGAGATATATAATTGATTGCTGCTTATTGGGAACAAGGATCAATGTCTTACTGCATTGAATTTCCATACATATTCATCAGCCAATATGTACTATATAAATATAATGTATGCCATGTATTCTATACTATAGTCATTCATCTGCTGACACCATTGAAGTTTTGGTTGATCCAATACTCTTCTCCATGTCAAGATTGTGGGTAGAATTTTGTGCAAAGCGTCTTTTATTTATGTTTAATTATGTGTAGATGTTATGTAACGATACTGCAGGCGCATATATTTATGCAACGGCAGACTTAATTTCATCCAACTGCAAATACTTAGGGTTTTCGATCTTAAGTCTTCTTCTTAACCCTAAAACCTTGCCATGAAGTTTTTAAGAGTGGACGGACACAGTCAGCTACAACATTCGGTCTAAGGTTTTTGTTGCATACTACCCCAATAAAAGGTAACATAAAATTTGTAAAACCTTCATGTGCTTAATCTAAATCTGCTAGTTTTCTCAATTTCTGACATTAATATACTTTCTATACTTCTTGTAAGTCAAATTAGTTTTCTCTATTACAAGGGAAAATATACATTGGCATGATTTGTTCATTTATTACATGTCTTCTGAATTTGGATGTATGGTTTAGATTGTGCTGTGCTGAGGAGTTTCTTGCTTTATTTCTTGGTTATTTCCCTCAACGATAACCTTTTATTATTTCTGCTGGAAAAGAAAAGTTAAAGCCAAAAAAAAAAAAAAATGAATGAAAAGATATATTAGTTTCTTTTGAATGGAAAGGTACCTTTCCAATTAAAGATGTATCATTTCTCTTATGATACATTTCTTTAGAAAGATACACTTCTTCAAAGATCACCTTTGAACACTTAGAAAAAGCCTCATGCATATCCATTTCTATCATTTAAAAATAAAAACAAAAGACTAACTCATTCTTTCTTTCTCTTTTTTTTTTTAAAAATAAAACTTATTTGAGAGACAACAACTATAAGTTTATTGTTCTTGTAAATTGAAGTAACACTTTTACAAGAAGATATCATTGTATCTTGTGAGACATTCTCCATTAACCTAATAGTATCAATTGTGGGGTGATTTTGTCTTACGGATATAGAGATAAACTTTAGCTTTGGTTTAACATAAGTAAAGTGCTACGTGTTACCAATTACTATAAGTTTAGTTTAATTTATTATTTATCTTATTAATTGATTAAAGTAAATTATCGGTTTGTATATTATTAAATATAATAAACAGTAATTTCTATTTGTATATCTTTGAGATTTTGGTTATTTAGTTTGGCAAAATATATGTATGTGTATGTATATATGTATATCAAGCTAAATCAATCATGAGAATGACTATTTCAAGACCTTGGTATGAATTCATGTCCCCTTTTTGATTATTTTAATTAAAAAGTTTACTGTAAACTATTATAATTAGTCAAAGATTTATCTTAATAGTGGCTTTGTACTGAATGACTATTTTAAAGTATTATATGTAAGTACAATAGGCAAAAGAGTTAAAGTTTGGATATAATTAAGTTAGAATGGAAAGCAATATTTCGTATCCTTAATTAAATATTTGTAACGATTTAAATGAAATTAACCTTTTGTTTGTTTTATTATTAATAAATGCTTTATGACTCCAATTGTCATATCTTGCTAAAAGCAATTATATTGTTATCAGATAATTAGCAAAAGATAAAATGGTGTCTAAAGCAAAACATAAGAATGTAATTATTATCTAAGAGAACACACCCAAATCCATAGTATCAAAATCCAATATTGATCACCAAGAAATAATAAGCTTAACAAATTTCCTACTCCATGAAGTCCATCAAAAAGAAAAAAATTTCAGTGCCAATTTTAAAACTAAAATTATATTATATAACCTATGCCATACGTTTTGTTTACATTTCCATAGCTATGCTCACCGATAAATTAATCTATAGTCATGTTTTTTATTGTATAACATGATCATTTTATCTGATCTTTGTTCATGATGCAATCAAATGTTTGAGGGTGATTTGCTTGCAACTTGGCCATCAATTGATTGAATTCAAATTTCAAATATGCTTTTTTTGTGCTGTAAAATCTTTTGAAGAAATCTTCTCTCTTGAATTTATTCTTTATATTATGAGTCATATGATAAGAACGTAAACCATAGGAGAGATCGAGGAACACTTTTTCAGTGGTCTTAATAATCTCATATAAAAACCAAGTCCTCAACATGACCTATTGTTTTCTTTAGTTACATTAAGAACCACTTTCATGCCTTATAGTTTTGTAGATCACCATAACCAAACATAAGTGGGTGTATATCTATTCATTGCTATCCTTGCATATTGCTACAAATATGATATCATAGAATTTTCCTTTCAAGTGAGTTGTATTGGTAGTAATAACTAGTCTAATCACTAAGTGGAATATCCTAAATGATTGCCCATGACTACAAAGCAATACTAGTGTTCTCTATACATATGTAAACCCTAGTTCTTGAACTATTTTATTATAACATGTGATAGTAGAATGAAAAGTATTAGTATGACTCAAGTGGATCACCATCTATATGTAAGAAATAGGGCATGCTCTTTTATATTCCAAGCTTGACTATATAATATTTGCATGTCATAAAATTCTTTTATATTACTAATAATATCTTTCAACTTAATAATTTTAGTTTTAGTAGACAGCCTTTATGCCACAATCTCCCTGATAATGATAAAACTTGCTTGTCGATGCTAACAAAGCAACTCCTTAACTATGCAAGTGTGTCAAATCACATTGTCCAATTTGGAAGTATTTCTCTTATTCAATTTTCACAACACAAACATTTCATGCATAATTGTTTTTTCCTCTTTATAAGCAATCTTAAGTACTAATTTATTAGATCAAATGACTTTGAATTCAAAATTCTCAATTAATGTATGTATACTCAAAAATCACTTCAATTTTTTCTTATTTATAGAAAACTGATCTTTAGTAGGGGTATGATTTAAAGCCACAAACTCTATGGTAAGAACTAGGGCAATATTCTATCATTTTGCACTTGGCATACTTTTATCTTCTTAAAAGATCGTCACGTATTCTTAGGTGCTTCAAAGCATGCAGGTGGGCATAAGGTGAGTAGAATGTAAATCATAAATAAACTCTTTATTATCATGGTTTACTTCCATAGTATATCCATAATGATCTTCATCTATAGATTGAGTGGGTCCTGCATTTAGGTATTCACACTTAACATCATAGATCATCAACTTATGCACGTAGAATTCATTAGTATGTTGAGTGTCAATGGAAGTCTCACGATGAAACTATAGTACCATGCCAAAATTCTCGCCTAAAATGGAGGATTAGGCTACAAAGTAGGGATTACATCACTAACTTGATTATTTTTCAATACAAAAATTAAAAGAATTGACTCATTCTAGTTTTTAACTATCAGAAAGACCACATATGTTTTTTTAGTAACATGTCATTCCACCAAATCCATAATTTCATGTGAAATTATATTGTCATGATATAATAAAACAGAACAACGTTATTATTCAATATCACAGTTTCAATAGAGCTTTTTCTTTTTCACTTAACTATTATATGCAGTATAATATCATACTTAGAAAAAAACCTACATATATGATTTAACCAAACTCAACAACTACACATACATTAGACCCCTTTGAACAACATGTACCATGATTCTAATAAATTTGTTATCATAATCAAACTTCCCTTTAATTCAAATCAATTGTCATTCCAAGTTATCATAATTCATATTTTGTAATGAAAACATGAAACTATACATATCAATGCACAAAAATGACAAAGAAAACATGAATCTATCAACCAAAGACCAATTTGTTGCAAATTATACATGAAATTCATGTAATCATTTTGTGGAACATTTTTAAACATTAACAAACAATTTCTTAAAACAAGGAAAGTTTTCCTAACCATGCCATAATTTATCAACGTACCATAAAAATTCTGAAGTCAACACAATTGATGGTGTCACAAAACTATGAATCAAGTATTATTTGAAAACAACATGGTTCCATAAATAAAACACGATTCTTTGATTTAGTAACAAAAATATAAAAGAAAAAGTAATGACCTCGATAGAGGTTTTAGTTTTGAGTCCTCCGCCAACATAATACAAACTCGATACGAAATAATAGTGTTTAGGTTTGCTATAAATGGTTTGGGTCATAATTAGATCGATCCATTCAAAACACAATAAAATCTTCTAATGCTATAGGTTGACCCGTAAACCCATTTATGACTTGATTAACCCAACAATTAAAATGATTTTGTTTTAATATATACTTAAATACTACATGGTATTGAAGTTATTCTTTTAAATTTAATATTTTGCCAAGCTAAAAAATAAAAAACCTGATATTCTCGTTCTTTGTTTACATGATTTTGAAGTTCGGACATAATATTGATTAGGGTATTTACCCATATTGCTAATCAAATTTTTATGTTTGAAAAGTGACAAATCAAACTTTAATATTTCAATTTCGTTTGACTTAAACTTTAATTCAAATAGTTATAAAAAACTAAAAGTATTTTTGTTATTGAAATATATAAAAAATAATTCAAATAAATTGTTTACTTTATTTCAAGTCCATTTCTTAAATTTGAATAATTTTTTATGTAAGATCTATATTTTATGACTTTTTAAAAATTTTGAAATTATAAATTTAAAAAATATGTATTTTTGGCATTCAAAAAATTGTGAAACTTTTTGTGACCATTTGTTGAATTTTTTTTTATATTTATGAAAATTTTCAAATGAAAATTCATTGTATAAAATATTTAATTTGAATATATTTAATTTTTAAAATTTTTAATAATATTCAATTTAAATCAAATTGATAAAATAAATTTTAATTTACCACTTTTTAAAAATAAAGGTTTGATTTGTAATATAGAATAAATATCAAAATTTTACAGACCTTTACCCTACCTGTTATTTAGTGATATTATAAGTTAGGTTATTACACTTAGTATTTGTCATTGTGTGCATTATTTGAATTGGGTTTAATATTGATTGAAATAACTAAATAGATCAATTATTATTAATAATAAATTAAATAATTTAAACAATTTTAAACGTGATAGATTAGTCATGTTAAATAAATATAACTTATTACTTAAAAGAGATTAAGTTGTCATACTGTATCATTCGTTTAAAAAATATCATATTTGAGTTTGTTTATTTAACTTATTTAATAATCATGTTATATTTATTTCGTATCTAAATGTATTTACATCATAATAAGTCGATACGATACAAAACTCACACATAAACTCGAATTACCAGCCTTATATTTCAAACAAACATATGTAAGTATCAAAGTTCAAAGCTATATTGTTATTCAAAACAATACCTTTCACCTTCTTGAATCAATTAAAACTTTTTGACTTTGCAAAATAAAGACTTGATGAAAATGATTTTAAATTTTTTTTAAGAAAGGTAATTTTTTGGTTTTTTCAATGCATGATAGATGTACAGGATAATCAAATAAATCGAATAAAATATTATTGATCTGTTATCTAGATAATGTTTAGGTAATTAACGAGAGATCAAGTACATCAACATGATGAAGGGAAAAAAACAAAGAAAAAGACCAAAAAATGAAGATCAAAAAATAAAGAGAGCATTTGGACAAACTTCTCTCTTTTTTTGGCTCACTAAAGTCGAGGAGCATTTTAATCAATTCAAATTATTTAAATGTTAAACTACATAAAGTAATGATGACAATCAACATATGGGAATCCGAAACAGTGAGTTGGTTGCTGTCTTTGAAGCATGATTGTTTATGGTTTGGATTGTAAAACAAAGAAGTTTTACTTAATAGGAATGCCAGCTGTTTTATTACACGAACAGAGTCACAGTCTTTCTAAAACTTCTCTGTCACACAAACTCGCTCTAGTAAGAGTTTGTCCCTTTATTCATACAATAGGTACCACGTTGATAGTTAGGCTTACAGGGTGTCCACCAATAGTCCATACCCAAAAGGCCTTTGGTCGTAGCAATTAAGGTTATCGCCATATTCAACCCCAAGCATATCACAGTACCTCTTGAAGAACCCAATACGATTCGCAACCCTGTTATCCGGACCTCAGCCACATTCAAGACCACCATTGATGATGTTTGTGGTCACTGAACCCTGGAAGCCGCCTGGCTAACGCATCTGCAAGAGTTGGTCGCCACCTTCCGATGATGACATCGTGACACGATGGTTTTGGAACGTGTTCGGTCATCCAAAACCAAATTTCCAAAACCAGATAGCTGACTTGAAGGAAATGACTGCGTCCCTTGCAACCAGATCTGGGTCGTTCAATAGGTCCAAACTTAGTGATTCTCCACACTGTCCATAGTTGTAGTTCCTGAATAGTATCCAGTTCATATGAACAACCAGTGTTACAATCTTTCCAAAAGAAGAAGAAAGAAAACAAGATCAAATGTAAGAGTTAGCATGATCTGGACTTGGTGCTCACCAAGAAAGTTGAATAGGACCCCTGTCAAAGTATTTCTGACCAGGAGCACATGGCCATGTGGGGTTTGGTTCGCAGTAATCAAAACCAGGGTTAATTTCCCTGAGGAAGCAACATCCCCAAGCAAATGGCCATCAGGTGCAGTTGGCCATCCACCTATACAGATAAGACCAAGTAACCAACATGATTGATCATAGAAGTAAGTGGGGAAATAGTTGTATTATTGCGATGATAATGAGTGGTAAAAGCCATGTTGGATCGTTCATTGTACCAGCAGTTTCATGAGAAGTTTGAGCAAAGAAAGCAGCTATCTCTCTTTTACGTGTGGCATTATCGCCTGTGGTAGCAAATCCAGTGAAGGAATTAGCAGCTTCAATGAAAGCGTTGTAAGTGTAGAAGCCCTAGGCAGGACAAGTAACATTATTTCTATGTTTAAGCATTTCTTCAAACATTGATCGTGATATGAGACTGCCAATCTCACCTTCACCACCACCACCTTCACCACCGCCACCGCTACCACCACCTCCACTTCCACCTCCACCGCCACCACTTTCACATTGGCTCTGGCAACCCTCTCCGCAATAACGATCGGTTGTTCCACACCAACCCCATCTGCAGCAACATTGGCCTCTTAGGCACAAGGCGCCTCCAGCTTGCGACCCACATTGCTTAGCTGAGCTACCCAGGAAAAACAACAACAACAAAAGAAAAAAAACTGACACTGCCTAACACCTCATTTTCGTAGTCTTAGTGATTTATTCTGAAGCAAGAGTTGAGTTTTTATACATGCAGACATAATGCACTCTGTTCCATATTCGTGACTTATCCAATATCATCAAGTGAACACTTGACTAGGCTCTTGTCTTATCTACAAGACGCTACCAAACAAAAAGAATTCTGAAAAAGAAGAGCCTCTGAGCTTTTTTTTATTGTCTTTGGTTTCTTGCACATGAAGATGGCACTGCAATAGCAACAGCACGTTTATATCACCACATACAGGCTTAGAGCATGAGAAATGAATTGCACGTATAATTATTGCACGGAAGGATCTCGAAGAAGCCAGCCAGCTAGTGAGAATATCTCTTAATATTTTCTTTATTTAGGACATGTTTATCTTCATATCTAGGCATGGCAATACTAAAGTCACATGGCATGAAAAGGAAAGTTAGAATTTGGTCCAGTGCACTTAGCTCATCCTCCAATTTCTAAATGCTTTACAATGGTAAATTCACTGGCTTGGCCCCGTCGCCACTCCTAAATGCAATATTTTTCTTTCTAAAGCGATCTGCTTGATTACTATGATTATGATTGGATTAGTAAAACATAGAAAATATTGCATCTTTATCAAACCCATGACTTTTAACTCAAATGAGTAGTTTTGTTTCTTTCCATTAGTGATGATTCTATCAAGAATATGATTCTGTAGAACCATTTTCCACACTGTTAAACTGTTAGCCATTGCAAATATACATTTTTAATTACATTGCAGAGACTTATGGTAGCCATGTAAGAGAGATGAATTAAATATCAAAATCCTTAGTACTCTAAAGCAATAATAACTTATAAAAGAAAAAAAATCAAACAATCATAAAAACAAATGAATTATAATAGTTCACCATGAATTCAGAGATACATGAGACGTCGCAAAAAAAAAAAAAAATTCACTGTAAAAATATATTACAAGATAAACAATTTATTTTTTTCTTAACCATCTTTTTATATAATAAAGCTTAGAGCTCTCTATACATATATTAAAATTTCTTTTTTACGTAATGAAAGCTAAAGCTAACAATACTTGTATCAAAATTTTAAAATTTTTTTATGCAAATTAGTTTTCACACATATTTAATAATCTCTCACTTGGAGACTAATTTATTATCTCAATTATTTTTTTTCATTTGCAATAGTTATGACTTCTCAATCAATAGTAGAGAAATTTCACTGACGTTGTACACAATTTTAATTTCTCAATAATCACAGCTTTTGTCAATATATTAGCTTGATTTTAACCGTTTTTGTATCTTTTCAAGTGATAAGGCACATCATCTTTTCAAGTTAATCTTATGCATGATATTTGATTAGTATATACTTTATCCTACCATGATTCACATGATTCTTTGTCAAATAAATGACCCTCTGGCTATCATAATGCAACTTATCTTTTTTCAAACTTGTATCATAATTCATCCAAAATAATAATAATAACTATATCATACTGCAACAAAATAGCTTATCTTGACGGTAAAAAAAATCTTTCTTGATGGTTGCCAAAGCGACGTCTTAGATAGCGATATAAAACATCTTGATAATTAGATGATGTCTGCAAAAAACTGTCTAATGTTACATTAAATGACGATCATATGAGATGATGATTGTTGGATCGTCATCTAATGCATTGTATTTGAAAAATATTTTAAAAATTAACATTTTTCATGGTTTTTTACAAACTGTCAATTTTTTTTTTTAATTTTTTGGACATTTTTTGGTAGTTCTTTGGGAACGGTATTCTAATGTTATATATTTTTCAACAAAATGTGTGAAGAAATGGCACATGTCCTGACGATTTAAAAGAAACCATTAAGAAAAATTTCTAATTTTTTTAACATTTCTTGATAGGCTTTTAGGACCCATCATCTAATGTTATATTTTCTTTAATATTTTTTTTGGAGGTTTACAATTAATCTAAAAATTACATGTGCAACACCAACTAATTAATACACTAACCAATGAATTACTTCAATCGATATTAATGCACTAATTCACTTCCTTAACATTTTAATGCAATCAATACACACCAATGCATTTCCTTAACGTTATAATGTACCAGCACACCAATACATTACACCAACCAGTACACCTACTACCCTAATAATGTACCAAAATGTTATCATTCATAGCATTCATTCAAATACTCAGGAAATGATAATAAAGTCTAACAACGTACATAATTAGTTTATACTAATTCAATGCAATTACAAAAGTTCAAAATATGTACATATTTTCAAGTCTAGAAAAGTTCAAGGGCATACTCAAAATCATCCATTCACCTTCTATTGCATCCCTAGATAAACCCAAATGAAATTACAAAAATCTTTTCTCACCTTATTTATTTTAGATTTAGTGTAACTGTCTTTATCTATTAACTATGAAAAAACAATATAAATAAATGAAATGTTTTCTTCATAATAAATGCATCAACCTATTTGACAATTGTCAAATAACTTACTATTTTGTAGAAGCTCGTAATTTTTTTTATTCAAGTTGTCCTTCACTTGGTTAGGAATATCTCTATTTTCTTTTTCTAGGAGAAAAAACTCATTCTGAAAACTTATACACATGTATATTACTAATAAATGAGTTTGAGTAATTAAATATTCATTAATTAACTTATAAATATCATTTGTATAATAGAAAATTATACTAATATATATATATATATATATATATATATATATAAAATCTAAGTATATGTGTTACTAGTAATGGATCTCTAGTAACAGATCTCTAGTAACATAACAATATCATTATATTATAAATTATTAAATTAACTTACAAATATCATTTTGTATAATAAAAAATTATACTTGAATTTCTCGCCTATGTGATCAAATGATATGTATATCTTGAAGTTTTTTTTTTTTTGAGATTAAAGAAATCATTGCACAACGTGAATTTGTCACAAGAAAATTTTAGATGCATGCCTACCGTGTGGTCATATGTGAGAAGGGGAATAGGTTGTTGTAATTCATGCATGTCTAAAGGATGAAGAGAAGTCAACATCTTCACCCTGCCACTAGTGTCTTGCCTTGCTATTTTCTTGGGTATGTATAATTGAACTCATTCTCAAGATCATCAACATCATCATTATCTCCATCTCCCTTTGACACAAGGATTCCTTGAAATATGCAAACCTTGACTATTATGATCCTGGGAATAAAACTATAAACCAAATCCAATAACAAAATCGAACATAAACAAAAACACCAACAAATCTAACTTTGTACCTTTTGTATTTGGTCTTGCAATGCGGATAAGATTGACTTTCATCTTTCTGCTCATACTCATAATAAGGTTGGCATATTGGAATGACACACTCATTGCAAGCAACAAATACATCTGGATTAGATAGGAAAGCTAAAAGTGACATTTTCAAGATCAAGATGTAAAACAAAAGCAACCAAGATGAGAACTCTTAGATTGATCAAAGAAGAAATAGATCTAAAGATAACTTGAAGACAGAAACTCAGGTTCAGTCACATGAAAAGAAAATTTATTTGGTGGTAAATACACATACAAAATATGACAAATGATTAGATAGGACTAGCCTTTACTACAATATCAAATTTTGCTACCACAAAAGAATCCCTTAAATTCTGAGCTTGAGTTGGCCCTTATAAATGTAACATAGATCAAATTATTAGGAAAAAGAATCAACAAAAAATAAACAAATAGAAAATAAAATCAAGAAAACTGAAGTAAATTATAAATCTTAGATAAAAAAATAACCACTAGAACATTATACTACAATGGGGATAATATTCATAAGGAAGTAATGACACTGGTCATGACTTCTTGATTGTATAACAAAAGAGTGAGATAATTTTTCAACAACATGAAAGGAATTGTAAAATTGAATCAATTTAGAATAGGAACACCAACAAAGGAAGAAAGCACCTTTTAAGTTTTTCATGAAATAAGCAATTAAAGCAATTGATCTAAAGCAAAACAGATAACAAAGAAAAGTATAGGGTTAAACCTAAGAGCGCTAACCATTTATTCCTATCTGTCTGATCCGCTTAAATGGGTCACGCAATAAATGGAACAAATAATGCCCTTCTCTCACAATGTACTACACTTATGAAATAGAAATCAAACACTAAAAAAAAAAATTAATAAGAAAAAATTAAGCAAATTAGGATTTTGCATCATGTATCTAATTTAGATAATAAGTTAACCTATTACAAGAAATTCAAGGACAATGTTCTGCTCCCCTGTTGCACATATCATAATCATTTTCAAACCGATACTTTACATTCATGAGATTCAAAATCTTATTTTTTTCTTTATTTTCCTTTACTTTTTTGATTAATCAAACATAAAGTAAAAAAGCTTTCTCGTACAAAATAATTTTTTCTTTGGGGTTTTAGATTTACCTCATCATTACTAGCAAGAGGTGATGTTCTCCTTCTTGAAGATAGAGGTTTCTAAGTTGAGCAACATCAGAGTATAAATGGATGGAATAGAAATCGTTTTAGCTAAGAGTGAAGATCGACCTTTAAATGAAGCATAGTTTGTAGGCACATGAAGAATCAAGCGCTCTAAAGTCGATGAGTAGAATAATGACAATGGTAGCTAGCTACTAGTCGATTGCTAACTAGTTGTGATAGTAACGGAGATGAGAGAAGAGAGAAAAATGAAAGAAAGAAAAGAAAACGAAATAGGTGCACAGATCTACCAAAATTAGGGTTAAGGGCTTTTAGATTGGCTTTTCTTATCGATCAATAACAAACAAGCGAGAAATTAAAAGTGTTGGTCCATTTTCTCGTCAGTCAATCAATGACCAATGAGAAAACCTAGTATCTTATGATGGTTTCTCCAGGAATCATCATCTATTCTATTCCTTTTTTATTTTGATAATTTTTCATGATGATTTTTCTAAAATCATCATCTATTAAGCATCATTAAAACTTTATTTTGTTTTAGTTTCATCTATTTACTTATTTCTGTAAGTACAATATATGTTGTCTTTATAGTAGAAAGTGCAACTATCTTTTGTAACTTAAACATCGATTTGATTGTAGTACCACCTAATGTGTAAACGTACTTAATAATATTTTTTCTGCTATCTATATCACTAACTATATCAGCATCAACATAACCATGAAAATTCAAGTCTGTTTTTTGGAAGTACAAAACTAAATCTGTAAGGATATCAATAAAGATCTCATAGGACCTAAATAAAGAGTACAATAAGACTAGTGCCTTATCCTCATCATCATACTCAACTTTGATGTTTTTCAGATCTAAATAAAGTTTTGTAAACTCATTAAGATAATCTTGTAGTGGTTTACCCTCTTGCATTTTAAATGTGAAAAACTTCTTCTTCAAATAAAGTCTATTGGACAAGATCTTTATCATATACAAACCTTTAACTTTAACCACACCTCAGCTGCTATTTTTTGCTTTATAACCTCACATAGAACCTTATCACTCAAGTTGAGTATGAGGGTGTTATATGCCTTTTTCATAACATCTCTCTTCTCCTCTTGTGTAAGGTTGTTGGGCAATCTATGTTCTCCTCCTAGTGGAACATCAACCAAGGTTCCTAAGCCATGCCAACATATTGATCTTCCAAAGGCCAAAATCATTTGTGCCATCAAACTTCTCAACATCATATTTTTCAGTTGATGATGTCATTTTGTGCAAATTGGGAAACCTACTAAGCTATCACTAATGTAGCTCTGATACCACTATTGGAATACTCAAATCTCTTATATATCAATGGGACTTAGAAATAAAATGTGATAAGATGAGTATATCTTAACCAATAAATCAGTAAAAGAAGGAATAATGGAACAACACCTAGATGAAACAACAAGAAATAGCTCTATAACTCTATTTTTCATAACAGAACACATCTATCTAGCAAGCACGAAGAAAGCATTAAGAATAAATGTAAAGAATAAAAAAAGAGGAATTTACATGGTTCAGCACAAGCCTACACTCATGACTATTCTCCATCAAGCAAAGAGACCAAGAGCTTTCACTAATCCTTCAAGAAAAGAAATACAAAGTTTTTTTGGGTTGAAAATTGCTTTAGAGAGGGGTGAGAGGGCTGCTCTAGTTTTTTTGGGTTACTGAAAAACGTAACCCAAAAAAACTAGAGCAGCCCTCTCACCCCTCTCTAAAGCAATTTTCAGCCTTCTCACTGATGTATATATTGCTATCACTCTCTTTCTAGTACAAGACACCCTTATAAAGTTTCGTGAGAATAAATTATATATCCCCCACTAGCTTTGGTGAACAACCTACATATTGCTCTCTGAAATTTGACCAATAATATCACCCTGTGATGCTGTACTTTTCTAAAGTGTACAGCTTTCTTTTTTTTTTTTTTTTGGTTGTTGATTTGGTTCACTATGCACAATTGAAATATACATTTTGCTTTCCGCAAAATAAGATTCATGTGTGTTAAAGAAGGTAACATTAAACTTGCTAATTCATCTTAAAGAAGACACAAAAAAAAAAAAAAAAAAGAAAAGGCACTTGAAAACATTTTAAAACAAAAGCTCCACTAATACATGTTTTTCTGGGAAGCATTCTTCTAACACTATGAAAATCACTTTATGGCTCAAAATAATCTCCTAGTCAATGATATAGAATATTTCTTCGCAATCCTAACACAATTCACTAGTTTCAGCAGTTTGAGTTTTGTCTGAATTTGCATCAGATAATGTTTGATTGATATATGCTTAAAAGTCAACTTTTCATGGCAACCCAGGTAGTCAATTATTAATGTCATCTCCATTTAGTTATATGACTTAACGAATTCCCTAACTCCATCAAAGTCAATTTTTTCAAACATAAACATCATAACACCAATACCTCAATTGAAATTGCTCACCAAGCACTTCCTTTTTTTTTTTTTTTTTTTGTGTGTTTGAAGAAAAAGGATCCTGTTAAGTCAACCATAAATATTCATTTATATATGAATATAAACTAGGACATTAAGTATGGGAATTTCCAAACTACTGATAAAGCATGTACTGGCTGAACTTCTTGACTTGAGCAGTCAGCCCACTAAAATCACTCTCACTAGTTGATGCTTTGAATTATTCCAATCATTTAATTCCCATAATAAGCATTGGAAGATTGGAGAAGAATTCATTATTAAATGCATTGCTTGTGTCAAACTGAAAGCTTTGGTATAACCAGTTTAGCTTAATTAGAAGCAAGACCCTACTACATGAGTATGCTATATATACATATATGTATCTGCGTGAACACAGGCATTGTGGTACAGAAAAACAAAGGAAGACCAATGCAGTACAGCATATCCAGTTCATGAAAGTTAAAAAAATATACAGAATGCAAGAACTTTTAACGGATTTGTAAATGTAAGCCGAGAAAGCTATGAGATATTTCATTTTGATAACAATGTAACATCCTTTTCTGCCCAGTGCTGCCTTGCTAATCAGTGTCAAGTGCCACCCAGGGCTCCCCCAAACACTTCAGTGCCGTGGCACTAGGCCCAAAGTTAAGGCTCCTGGAAGAGCCGCAATGAAGTGGTTAAGGGAACTCTAGAGGACAGCTGACTCTCTCTTTGGCTTGCTCGGTTTTATTTCTTGATAGGGTATTGCATAGCACGCCTGCTATTTATAAGAGACATTCTCTATGTTTTGACACTTGAAGAAAAATTGTGGCTTCAGCTTATATAGAATGGAGGAAACTACAGGTGATGATTGAATCTGGTCTGAATCATGGGAAAGATGGAGGGTTGAGAGTGTTGATATTGCAAGTGTCAATAGGTGGTCTCAGTTTCTCCATATGTATTTCATCTCTGTGGTCCATCCATAACTTTATTTAGGGGCAGAATTCTTTGAACACTTGAAGTTGGTGTTCATTTTGGAGGCTTGTTTTACTTAAAGGAGAATATGTTTTAATTAGTTGTTTATAAATAGTTTAGCCATCCCATTATGCAGACTACCAAATACATGCATAGGTTTATTTATCTAAATTACAATACCTAATTAAGGGCTACTGATACTGGAAAGAATCAATGATAAGAAGAAGAAGTTTAGTGTTGCGTATTCTCGTTTACACAGCAGATTCTGCTTTGAATATGATTGGCTAACTGAAAATAAAGGTAACATTAATGGAAAAAAGGTAGAAGGGTTTATGTCCACAGGCTACTCATCTCTCTAATATTCTCCACCTATGATGCATCTCTCATGCAGTTGTGTCCAAGTTCACTGATCAAAGCTTTATCCCCCAAAAAAATCTCTTATTCTCAATAGAACAAATTATTCACCCAAATGCATAGAGAGGAGCTCACTATACATAGCTAGCAGATTAGTTGCTGTCACCTCAAGCGGGTGTTAGAATATATACATCTGATGTCCCCTAGAGTTCTCCTGAGCACTTCACTGGGGACTTTCTCCAGATGACTTAGCGCAACCCACTGAAGTGTTTGGGGGAACTCCTGGTGTCATCTGATACAAATCATGGTGAGGGTGGGTAGCATATATATGTCTTAGCTGGGACTGCATTGCTATGTGTCCTCTAATTGATTTTGATTACTTAATGAGTTCTTTTATGCTGCTTTAATTTGCCGCGTGTTAGGAAATATAGGATTCCACACTTAATCTAAATTTTATGCATTAAACATTTGTCTGCCTATACACTGTAATATAAAAGCTTATTATCTTACCCATTCATCACCTATACACTATTATACATGCTAATCTTTTACTTCAGTGATCAGGTGTTTGAGTCAACTTTTGGTCAATCAGATTCCCTTTGTGAAGATGGAGAGGTTACTGTTTATGTGCATTCACATTTATGTTTGTGTTACATTTTCTAAGTCTTTTGTAGAGTTTTCGGACTCTGACCCCTCTTCTCAACCCGAAACCCTCAGCATGTGTGGAAGTCTTTAAGAAGAGTGGATCAGAATTCTCAGATTACATGAAGACCTAAAAGTGTAAGGTTGGTAAGTTTAAAAGATAGATGGATGGCAGTATACCTTTGCTCAACATAAATTTTATTCAATTAAGAAAACAAAATAATACAAACACTAGCAACTTTTATGCTTCATCAAAAGCAGACTAGATTTTGACATCAATGCATCTTACTTTCTCTACTTCTTTCAAGTCAGACTACTAGCCAAGATATTGGACAGATTTGTTCAAGTGTACTTGTCTTCTTTATTTGATGGATGGATGGTTTACATTGTGCCCTTGCTCGCTTTATTTCTTACTTTTTCTTTTCACAATAAAAGTTTGTTGTTCAGATTTGTATATTTTTAGATACTGGTTTAGTATGGGCGAGCATGTATCCCTGGAGTGAAATCTGTGGTGCAAACAACTGTGTTAAGATCTGTGTTCATATTTGTATATATGAGTTCCATGTTTCTTCTTGAGCATATATTAGTATAATAAGCAAGTTTCATTCATTATCACAGATTATGATAAGTTTTGAAATTTGATTCACTAAAACGTACTGTAAGATAAAACTAATTCAACGGCTTATGATTAAATTAGATTATAATTTGTTTAATGTTTAAAATATTTCATCTATATTTACAATTAAACTTAAATTACAATAATATGATATAATAAAATATTATATCTGTATTTACAAAAATGTACCAACTTTTGGTTAATAAAACAAAGTCCATATTGCAATTGATTCTTTGCTCAGAAATTTGTTTAGTCTTGCTTTGTTTTCTCACTCATTGACAGAATGGTTAATCAAACCAAAATTCAAACGGTAATTGGGTAACAATCAACCAACCAACCAAATGCATCAAGATTATGGTTGTGACTAATAAGACTACACCCACTTCAAAATTCATTCTCATGAAATCTTACTTAGTATTAATTGATCAAATACAATCCATTCATCAAGAACATAGTAAAAATTATGCTATTCATAAATGATAAATTCGGACTTATCTTTATGTTCTAATTACTAAACGGATAAATAAGATAAACACAAACATAAACACAAATAATATGGAAAAGATTTTTATGTGGTTCAGTTAAATAACTGACATTCATAGGGTCACACCCAAATAATAAACTATCCATCAAGTGGCGAAAGTTCTTACAAGTACCAATTGTTTTTTACACAGCTCCCTCTTCAACTGGCGCAATTAGTATCGTAATACTTACTGAAACAATATTGAGTGAGATCCACTCAACTCATACGCCCGTACTTTGCTTGAACTCGCATTAATGTGCAGCTGCATTTTTCTCCTAATAATAGTTCATTATTCTCCTGAAGAATTCCTTGAATTTTAACATTTTTTTGAATCTCCAAATAAAGAAGCGGGTTAGCTTTTAAAAAATCTCTGTCAATGTTAAAGCTCTTTTAAGATTCAATAATAGTTTACATAAAGCCTAATAAATTAAATTCATTAATAAGTTATGGACCATATATTTTTAAAACAAGGGATTCAGGTTGACCTGGCTCGGCTTGACCTATTGTCTAACCTAAGTTATTAGCACTTGCTTTCAAAGATGTATGCTCCATTACACCTCAAATTAATTTTCTTACCTAAATTTTGCAAGAAGTAGTATTGGATAGTCAATTCTTAGTGCGTTTCTTAGTTTACTAGTACAATAATTACCTCTTTTAAGATATTCATCAGCTTGTAATAGGTTTTCTTATTAGTTGCCAATGAAATCAGATGCAACACTGATTCCTTTTAAGTTTGAGATCAGTCACAATAAAAGCCACATAATTTTTGGTATGATCATTATCTTTTGTGCTATCATCGGTGTCCTCCTTACTCTTAGTAATATTTAAGAACTTTCTTTTCTTCTTAATTGTGTTGGCACATTCAGCTTGAATAGGTCCATCGCCATCACACTCTCCACATAATATCCATTTGACTTTCTTTCCAAACTCAATTGAGACATTGGGAGTAGTTGACATAGGAAACTTCCTTTGTTCAAAGTTTTCACCTTTATTCTTCTTGTTGACCTTCTTAAGTTTTCTGTTGAGCCTTTTAGTCAAGAAGGCTAAGGACTCATCAATGCTTTCATCCTAATCTGAAACATCATCATCTTCTTGCTGGTAAGCTTCTGCTTGAAAAGCCATTTTTTTCTTCCTTTTTTTGTTGTAAATTCATCTCAAAAGTTTGTAGAGATCCCATCAACTCATCCACCTTCATGGCTAGCTTGTACATCAGAGTTTCTTGTTACCTTGTATGTAAACCTTTCTAGTGAAAACTTAAAGATTTTTCTTACAAGTTTTGGTTTAGAATATTTTTCTCCCGTTGCACAAAAAAAAAATCAATAATTACTAAATATCATATTTATAAAATTAATGTCAGCAAAATTAACAATGTTAATAGACTAGCTTTATATGATTTTTAAATTAGTCTAAAAACAATCTAAACTTATAATTTCATTTTAAATTTCATAATTAAAAAATGAAATTTTTTATTCTATTTTAATAAAATAAAATAAAATATTAATCTACGTACATAAATTATAAACAAAAATTAAAAAGTTATTCAAAAAAGCTTCTATTCATTATACTATTAAACTTAACTTATCACCACTTACCAATAAAATGGAAGTTTTGAAATGAAAATCAAACTTAGATTTAAAATAACCTTGCATAATAATTTGAGATTCAACTAATTACTTTTCATTTACAAAATTTTAACTGGTTGTAGATATGGAAATCAATGAATCACTTAAAAATTAAAATTTTGATTATAGATATGGTTTACATGAGGTCTTCATTGAAACTTTTTGTAAATTATTAAGAAGAGAATTTGGGTCAATTTAGTGTCTTCAATGAAGCATATGGTGCACACCTAGTACACAGAACACACATGCATATATAAGACTACCATAAAAATATGTTAATGTAAAAGGATTAAATAAAATTAAAGAGAAATAAATCAAAGATGGATCGATGTACCAGGCATGGATGTGCTTGCATGAAATACATTCAGAGAACTAAAAAGTGATTCTATCTTGCATAAAAGCACTGCTTCAATCAAATTGAAAGCTTTGGCACAATCAGTTTTATCTTAAGTAAAAGCAATGACAGTACTACAAGAAAATGCCAACTCTATACATATATATCGACACAGCCATTATGCTTGCAGATAAGGAAGGAAGACCATTGCCTTACAACATACCTTGTCTAAGAATTTTTAAACAGCATACAAGATCAAATGCAAGAAACTTGGCTGATATGTAAAACGCAAAGAAAGAAACCTATCCGAGATTAAGTTTTATAATTAATGTGACATCCTTCTCATGCAGCTGTGTTGTTAAACAGTGTCAAGTGCCAGCCAGGGCTCCCCCAAACACTTCAGTGCTGCAGGGCTAAGCCCTCTGTCAAGGCTTCTGAAAGAGCAGCAATGAAGTGGTTAAGGGAACTCTAGAGGACAGCTGACTCCCTCTTTGGCTCGCTTTGTTTAATTTCTCGGTAGGATATGCCTGCAACTTATAACGGAGATGCTGTATATATGTCTTGGCACTCAAGCATAATGGTGGCCTCAGCAGATAGAAATATTGGAGGATTGAATCTGGACTTGATATCGGTACAGAGGAAGGGGTTGTGAGTGACTATGGCATGTGGCCACAGGTGGTCTTAGATTCTAAGTATGGCTTTCGTCTCTGTGGTCCATCAATGAGCTCACAGCTTTATCGTCCACAAAAAACATCTCTAATATTCTCTACTGCTCATGCATCTATCTTGCAGCTGCGTCTAAGTTCACAGCTCACTGTTTTATTGCCCCAAAAAATCTCGTGTTCGTACGAGAAGAAAATAACAAAATACCAATATAAGCCAAATAACCTCATTATAAATAGCAGGCTTAGTTTCCATGCATTGCCACATGAATCAACCAAGAAAAGCAGTACTAAGAACATATTTGTCAGCTGTCCCCTAGAGTTCCCCTGAGCACTTCACTAGGCACTCTCGCAGTACCAAAGTACAATTAGGCCCACTGAAGTGTCTGGGGGAACTCCTGGTGTCATCTGATGCCAGGCATGGCAAGCTGGGTTACCTTTACATGCTGCCAGGACTGCATGGTTGCATTTCCTCTAATTGCTGCTGATTATTTGTTTTATAAGTTCTTTTGCTACTTCTAGGAAATAAGGTTGCATGCATAATCTAATTGTTGGAAACACATATGCTTTCTGTAATATAGGCTAATTCCTTCTCTTATACACTATAATATATGCTACAATCTTATACTTCAGTTATTTTTTCTTAGAAAAATTGTCGTCGATCCCATTCTCTATATCAAGATTTAAGATATACTGTTTCTGTGCATGCATCTTTGTGTTTGTGTTATACGTTCTAGGTTTTTTCACAAAGTTTATTAATTTTCCAACTCCAAGTTTTCCTTTCAAGCCTAAACCCTCATGTGCGAGGTCTTTTAGAGTGGATGGAAAATCTCAGATCACATGGATACACTGAGATTAACTGATACATGACAGTATATTTTTGCTCAATAAGGTTTTTGCTCCATACATAAAACAGATAGACCTAGCAAACGGTTTTATGCTTTTTAAAGTCTGCTAGCTAGTTTTCTTTCTCATGACATTAATGCATCTTAATTACTTTGTCTACTTCTTGCAAGTCAGGCTATAGCAAAAGGAAATATTGTGAAGATCAGTTTGCGGAAATGCCAATTTCTAGGACTTGCAGAAGCTTCGTTTGCTATCGAATTTTCCAAGGAGTGTTGATATTGATGAAGAACTATAACCAATTATTATATCTAGGGAAGAGAGGCATTATGTTTTGATAGAATGTAAAGAACGAGAAGAATTGTTTCAAGACCATTTTTACACATTAATTTGCAGTGATGTAAATTAAACCGACCCTAATTAGGGTTGGTTCTTTAAGCAATAATGGAGGATTTTAATTACTCCAATTCTCATCTCTTAAGATTGGTTATACACTACTTATAATCAAACATTATGACATCGGGTAACAAAGATAGAGAAACATAAAATACTTTTAAAGGAGAATAGAAAAGCTCACAGTCTAAGAGAACAACAATGTAGAATACATAATATCATTATCCAATATAGTTCATTAGAAGATGACGGGCTTTAACAACTTAATAAAAGCTATTAAGAAACATAAACTGAAACTGATTATTTGAAACTCACTCTCAGAATTACATGAAGATTGGTAAGAGAAACCATTTAATCAGGCATTCTTATTGATTGGGAAAAATCAGAAGAAAATCAAAAGAATAATTAAAGAGAAAGATACAATAATAATTTTAAAAAATGGATGGAGAAAGAATAATCTCAAAAAGGACAAGTAAAAAGAGAAGCATATACTGTGAGAAGCGTATAGGTCAATCATGTGAACTAGAATCAATAATTACTATGAGAGGAAAATGGGATTGCTTGCAGATTTAGACAAAAATTAATGAAAGAGAAAATTAGAGGAAGAATTACATGAAGAAAACCAACAGAAAGAAGAGTTTCTCCTATTTTCTTCTTGATGTATTTCAAATTAGCAATGAAAAGATTTCTCTGAGTTTCTGGTGAGAAGGCACCCACAAAAAAGAGTTTCAAGATCATTGTTTTCCGGCAATAAGCCAGCCTTAAAGTATTAGTAAGGAACTTCTTTTCTTGTGATGTACGTTTGTTTTAAAGACTTTCAGAACTGCAGCCTCACCTATTCATTTCATAATATCGTATAGTAATTTAAGAAGACTAACTGCTTATACTTTGTGATAATTTACTGATGAGATTGGCTGGGAAGAAATTGATTTGCTGCATTAGGATTAAAACTTCTGCAAACTTTATGGCTATATGTTGGACATGACTCATAATAATGCATGTAATTGCATCATTTTATTTGTTTTTTTTTTCTGTATTAGAAAATATGAAACAAAGAATAATATGTTTAATGGAAAAAATATATAACGATGTAATTGCCATATTTATCATTTGAAGATTGGAATAATTCTTACTTCTTTGTTCCTTCCATTACCTTTTGGGAAAATAATTGCATAATAATTTAAGATTTAACTACATTTTCTAATTAAGAAATTCTTAACTAAGTCTTAGATATGAAAAGCAGTGCACAAATTATTTTAAAAAATGAAGCTTGAATCGCATACACATAATGGATGTGACACAAAATTTCATGCATAGTTGAAGAGCTAATTAAAAAACTGTTATACATTACACATCTAACAAAGGTGTTACATATACATATACAC